>VZRI01014031.1:0-49982 GCA_013397515.1 Upupa epops | reverse complement strand
CTGTCCAGGTCCCTCTGGATGGCATCCCTACCCTCCGGCATGTCTGCTTCACCACACAGCTTGGTGTCGTCAGCAAACTTGCTGTGCATGCACTCAATGCCTCTGTCCATGTCACCGACAAAGATGCTGAACAAGACTGGTCCCAGGACTGATCCCTGAGGGACTCCACTTGTCACCAGCCTCCACTTGGACAGGGACCCATTGACAGCCACATTTTGGGTGCAGCCATCAAGCCAGTTCTTCGCCCATCCAGTGGTCCCCCCATCAAACCCATGTTCCACCAGCTGGGAGACCAGGATGTGGTGCGGGACAGTGTCAAAGGCTGTGCTCAGGTCCAGGTAAATGGCATCAGTCTCTCGTCCCACATCCATTAATGTTGTGACCCGTTCACAGAAGGCCACCAGGTTTGTGAGGCAGGATCTGCCCTTGGTGAAGCCTCACTGATTGTACCCAGTCACCTCTTCACTATTCTCCTGTCTCAGCAGTGCCCAAAGCACTGTCCTCAGCACAGCAAACCATGCTACAGGGTGGATGGCTGCAGTTCAGAGGATCAGGACTGAAAAGTACAACCTCTCAGAGGTGCTGAGCAGCCTTTGCCATGAAGCGAGGCACAAGCTGGCAAAGCTCTGTCATTGGGGAAGTTTCAATTGTCCATTGTGAAGTCTTGGGGTGAGGGGGAAATCTTGGGGTGGGATGAGGGGAATCTTTTACTTCTCTAGTGTCTACCAAATGCTTTGAGGACCTTTGTGGCTTGGCTTCACTACAGGGAGGGACTTGTGAGTTCAGAGAGCTGGTGCTGTGGTGTCTGCACATGCAGCTAGGGGTGGACTCTGGATGTGTCTGTCAAAAACAAAAAAAAGAGGGAAAAAGCCCCAACCCCAAACCAGAAAATGGTTTCTGATAAAGCTCTAGTTGCTGCAAAGGGTAACCTAGGGAGTTGCAAGAACTTGTATTCAAATTGCAAACCACAGCGCTAAACCCCTGCACATCTTCTGGCCCAGGGGGCAGGCTGACCTCCACAGATCTGCTCTAGAGGTCACAAGTACACCTGGGAGAAGAACAGGGGACAGTGACACCATTTAGGTTGGGAGTGCAGTGGGATCTGAGTAAACGTTTCATGTGATTAGGAAATGTGTTTCCTCTCACTACTACTGCCCTAGCTGTGACCTCTGGTTTTCGTTCTGTGGAGTTGAGCAACACAGGACACCGAAACCTTTGGTTTTGAAAAACATGTTGATGCAGGTGTTGCTGGGCACAAAACCCTGTCCTTTCTATAAATACCTGATGCCAAATATTCACTACAATATCTACAATAGAAATTTTTCTTCATATAAATATAACTGAGGAAAACTCCTGACAGGCTGTGTGAGTCACAGACTCATGCCATATTGATTGCCCATGCAAAGGTCCACTTTGTAGGCTGGTTTTATTTATCAGAATACACGCACTGCTCCAAAACTGGAAATACTCCTACCCGCTGAGTATTTAAAGGATGTTCAAAATAAAATCCCCCTCCACAAGTATAAAGCTCTGACAAGGACTTCAGACTCCTCAAGTACACATCAGGCTTGAAATGACAGAAAAGATGGGCTCCAGAGTTCTGGGGTTTTTTGGCCTGGCAAACAAACGCTGGGTCATGTCCCCCTGCGGTCAGGACAGAACCACTTCTGGCCAAAGGATGGGATTCTTCCCCAGGAAGAAGCAGACTGGAATGTGGATGGAAAATCACCTTCCTGGTTCCTCACAGCCCCAGGGAGAAGAAGCTGAGCTGTGACATGAGGAGGGAACTAGAGAAGCAACTAGAAAACAGTCTGAGAAACTAGACCTGGGGGGAAGCAGTGCTGTTTGCAGGCAGGAGAAAAAGAAGCAGGGGCGATGCAGCTGATCAAGATGGGGGGAAACCCCAACACCTTCACAGTGTGGCTCTGAGATGCGTACCAGGGGATGCTACCAAGAGACTGGCAGGGCTGGTCAGGCAAACGCAAAGGCTGTGAACTCAGTGTGGGGACACAGACATGACCGACCTCTGCTCAGGGCTTGTTTGTGCTTGTGTGCTTGCAGCATGCGAGATGGAGCAGCCTGGCTAACAAGCAGATGTTTTCTCTGTGTGGCAGTTACAACATCCTTTTGGGTTCCTGTAGGAGATGTGTAACCAGTCCCTCCCCACCCACTCCCCAGCTCTGAACGCAAGCTGTAGTACACAGCTGTGCAACAGCACTCGCTTTGTGCAGCTCCTGGCAGCCCAAGGTGTGTACAGAAACTGGAGTTTTCCAAATAATTCTGCTACTGTTATAGAAGACTTGGTGCTGCTGGTCTTCAGCCTCAACCAGAAACCAGCTTTTGGGGTTCCCCACATGTCAGGCGCCTCTACTGCCAGCAGTACCACTTCTTTATCCCTGACTCTGCAGCTCCTCAGTACAGTTCCCTCAGTCTCAACCTGAATTGAAACCAGGGCGCACGGGGTACCAGATGATCTCCTCCCCACTGACAGCCAGCTCAGCTACAGGGATGCATCCAGGTAGCGCAGAGGACCAATTGTTCATTGCGTAAGGAAGGAGTTGCTCTCGTGAGCACTGCAATGAGATACCAGAAACTATTCAGAGGAAACCCCCGGCCATCTGCACATGCCTAATCAACGCAACAGTCAGCTGTCAGGTGTTTAGGGTTACTTGGTTGGTTTTAGGTTGGACTGGGTGATCTTTAAGGTCTTTTCCAGCCTCATCACTACTGTGAGACTGTGAAAATCACTGGCAGAAATGTATGAAGGATGTCGATGATGCTGGGTTCAGTGACAGGACCCCCGCAATGCTGGGGGTTTAGAGCACCCTGTGATTGATAGCTAAATGCAGCCTACCTGAGGCAGAAGTCTGACATCTTCCATTTTTCTGGAGAAACCCAGCTCAGTTTCTCATTGATCACCTGAGAATTAATGTCATGCACAGACCCCACAGCCGGCTGAAGTGTCTCTTTAGTGCTATAAATATTTTTAAGAGCACAAAACAAATAATGAAAAGAAATACGGGTTTGGTTTTCCCTAATGGATTACTTGGTCGTCTACAAGAGATTTTCCTTACTGACATTACCTGACTTATAAGTCGTCGTGTGCTGCTCACCTTTCACTCTGTCTGAATGGGATTTCAAAGGCTTCTCAAGTTGTGTCTGAGGAGGAAGGGGTAAGCAGTCAAATCTCTGCTGTAACTAAAGCCCATGTGTTTGCATATTGCCTCCGTTATCATCTGCATGGAAGGGAGGAAGATCACAGCCATGTCATCCTAAGCCTTTCCCGGATAAACCAGGGCTGAGGAAAATGCTAAATGCTGAAGAAACTGTTGACAAATCATACTGCTCTCCCCTGTGTGAGTACTTCATCCTGGAGAACCTCAACCTGCAGAGGAATAATCTGCAGTTATTCTTGGAGCACCAGTGAGAGGTCGGTGGGAGTTTTATGGTTGATCGAAGTCAGCAGTGTGTTTGAGCGATCTGATCAAGGTCTCATAGCAAAGCAAAGGCACTATGTCCCCTTTCTGTTTCAAGTCAGCCCAAAATCTTCCCTTTGTAAGAAAATGAGAAAACTCAAGTTTCATCCTTCCCCTGACACTGGAGCAGCTCTACACCTCGGTGTAACTGCACAGAACCCTGTGTATGTGACTCACTCCACGAGCCCTGCATCCTGTTCTGGAGCCCCCAACACAAGAAGGGCATGGAACTGTTGGAGCAGGTCCAGAGGAGGCCACAAAAATTATCAGAGGGCTGGAGACCCTCTCTTATGAGGACAGACTGAGAGAGGTAGGGTTGTCCAGCATGAAGAGAAGACAACTCAAGGGGGATTTTATAGCAACCTTCCAACCCCTGAAAGGGGCTGTCAGAAGGCTGAGGAAGACTGTTCCCAAGGGCAGGGAAAAAATAGGATGAAGGGTCATGGTTTTAAGGTGGAAAAGGGCAGATTGAGGTCAGATATGAAGAAAAAGTTCTTGAATCTGAGGGTGGGGGATCCCTGGAACAGGCTGACTAGAGATGTGGTGGAGCCCCCCATCCCTGGAGACATTCAAGATAAGGCTGAATGGGGCTCTGAGCAATCTGTTGTAGTCAGAGGTGTCCCTGCCTGTTGCAGGGGGTTTGGACTAGATGACCTTTGGAGGTCCCTTCCAATCAAAGCCATTCTAAGATTCTACGTTTGCACATTCTGCCACCTGGGATGCTTCTGTAGTCATCCTTCTCCTGATGTCAAAGTTCACATGCAAAATGATCACAACAAAATGGTTTATGCAAAACAAAGTTATCCTGTGTGCAAAGCTTTGTCTGCACACAAAGCTTTGTCTGGTTGTTGTTGACATGGTCTTTCAAGCAGAAGAGTTCAAATGAGAAAGGGAAAAGGGGTGGACACAGCAAAATGTTGATGAATGGTGGTAGTGAGGGCAAGAATGGAAGCCGTTGTACTCTAGTGAGCCTGCAGCCTTGCCTTGGGGTTAAAAAGCAGCCTGGTGCACAAGTAAGGCTGTTGCAGTTAAATTAATCCTGGCTTAGTAGAGCTGAATCTGTCCACAAGCTTCACTGGCACTGCAGAGTGGTGTTAAAGCCGGGGTATGTAATGATGCCAGGGCATGGGCCAGATTCAGGCAGGGAGCCCAAACGATGGCTGCTGGGGTTGATGACTGAACCATTTTCTCCCACCGTGTCTGCAGCCATGAGTTTCCCCACATGGCTACACTGCCTGCAATGCTTGTGGTTGGGGATACCAGAAATATAAATATTCCATGTTGTTATTTTTTGTTATTATCATTACAATTATTACTGTGGGGTTTTAGCAGTAGATGCTCACGTACCTCTCATTCACTTCAGGAGCCTTGGGAACTGACATTTTCTCCATAGCCATCAGGGCTGGAAATCTTTTCTCCCCTAATAAAAGCTGAGATTTTCACATCATAACAGGATTCTGGTAACTACAGCTTTAAAAAAACATTCAGATAATGTGACAGCAGCAGTAAAAGCTACAGCTGAGCCATGTTTAGCGCAGTTCCCAGCTGGATGGGGAGCTGCCGTTATGCATTCAGTTTAAAGTACACTTAGATTTATTCCAGGAAAGTTCTCAAGCAACCTTGGCCTTTCAGCAAAATAAAAGATTAAGTTAATGCTGCCACTTGTGTTAATATTTACTGAAAGTATCAGAGGAAACACAAAGGGAGAGGCTTTTGTAGATGAGAAATGCGCGATGTTGGTCAGACTCCGCTTGGCATCACTCAACAATCTTATCGAAGGTCACTAATTACAGTCTGAAGCAACACTTCTCATTTTTCTTTTTTGCTGTATTTGCGGGGAATTTCTGGTATCTCTTCCTTAGTCAGCCTGCAAGTGTCTCTCCTTGAAAGCAGGGGCAGGAGAAATAGTTGTGGGGCATATCCTGCCCAGAGGGTGGGCAGGGTGAAGGTTTTGAATAGGAATGTCTACAAGCAGCTGCTCTTAGTCTTTAGTCTCCTCGGATTTGATGCTGGGACAGGGCTTTCATGGGATGAAGCATACTCCCCCCTTTCACAGGAGGTGATTGTTTTCTGCACAACTACAAATGGCATGAACACAAACCCAGACAAGGCATTTACTTTTTGCTTTCTAGAATGGCGTAGCTCAGAGTAGAATTTTTTTCCATGGTTTCTAATGTAAGGCAGCCTTCTGTATCTGCAGCACAGACTGTGCAGGGCACTTGAGGTTGAAATGGATGAGAAATAGGAATTTTTGAAATAGTTTTTCTTTTAGCTAAATTTTGTCCTTTGCCCCAAAAGACTTTGCAAGGTACCCATGACTCTTTCTTTTCTTCTTTCAGAAATATTCATAGAATCACAGAATGGTTCAGGTTGGAAGGCACCTTACAGAGCATCTAGTTCCAACCCTCCTGCCATGAGCAGGGACACCCCCCACACACTTGACCCAGCCAATCTGGCCTTGAACACTTCCAGGGAAGGAGCAGCCACAACTGCCCTGGGCAACCTGGTCCAGTGTCCCAACACCCTCATTGTGAAGAACTTCCTCCTGACTTCCAGTCTCAACCTCCCCTCTTCCAGCTGGAAACCATTTCCCCTGGTCCTACCACTCCAAGCCCTTGGAAACAGCCCCTCCCCAGCTTTTCTGTAGCCCCCTTCAGGTACTAGAAGACTGCTGTAAGATCTCGCCAGAGTATCTCCAGGCTGAACAGCCCCAGCTCTCTCAGTCTGTCCCAAATTGTTCAAAATAAGCTCTGCAAGTCACATTCAGCATCATAAATGAGAACATGCAACTATTTGTGCTCAGCGATGTTTGTTTAAACTCATAAAGATTCCCTCAGAAAAGATGTTACATTGCATTTTCCCTTATTTCACCACTGAACACCAAGAGGTTTTATTACTCCTCATATATCCCTGCTCTTTTCCCAGCTCTGCAGACGGATAATGTGAATTCACTTATTTTTTCCACGGTTAACTGAAAGTGTCTTCTTGAATCTGGTCCTGTACTAGCCCTGGGCTTCCGTGGGTAGACACGGCACCAGATCTGCTTTGTAACCCTGCTCTTCTTTGTTGTTGTTGTTTCCACTAATCAGTTTCACACCATTGATGACTTTGGTTGGCTGTTTTCTGGCACTCTGAAAATGCACAGAGATCTGATGTTCGGGGAAGGAGTGCTGACTGGCTCCAGTGAGCATCTAGAGTAGCATCTACTGGAAATTAAATGAAATGGCAGCTCAGAAGATAAAAGCAAAACAAAATCTTTGCAATACGGAGGAGGTGGCTGCTTTCACCCTTCAGAAGCAAAACTTCCACAGCCTGTGGGACAGCCCAATTGGGAGAAGACCAACCCGGACACATACGTGTAGCCAGGCTGTTGGGGATATTCCTTAGTTAGATTTATTGAGGCTGTGTCAGAGAGGAAACCCTCAAGGGGAACATACCAGTGCCTGATCCCAGTGACACACCTGTACCATTCCATCCCCACAGCTTTGCAGAGACCAATGTTACAAGAGCATCCATGGGAGAGGAAGGGATGCTCCTGCCATTCCTGCACTTCTGCTGGCCAGCCCCTACACTGTGCTGCATCTGGGAATTGTCCCTACAACCTTCCTTCCCAAAGCAAGGTTTTGTGGGAAAGGAGGAAGGCTTCTGCCTTACCTGAGAGTTAAATCCTTTAGGTCTTTTGCCTGAGATTTCTGTATGGAGCTTACACACTCCTCCTTCCTCCCAGAGGTGACATGCAGCTGGTATATCTGTTAGTGTCACTTCACGTAGGTAGCTTGAGCCACGTACCTGAAGCAAAAGAGGGCAGGTGCTTGCACTAAGTGAGCTGCCATTTTTTTATGTGTTTATATCACAGGAGAACACAAACTATTACATCATCTAGTCAGTATAATCAGTGCAGAACTATTCCCTGCTGGATATTTACTGCTGGCTTGTCAACTTTAGTTCAGGAAATTGAGTTGCAGTGTTCAGTGTAATGGATTCTAAATTTCCATTCAATATCAGTTTTCTTTGGTTCTGCTTTTACACTACTGCATTGGGGGGATTATATTGATTGACTTTTCTTAGCATAATGAGAACAAAATGCCACTTATCATTTAAGTCCTCTAACTCCAACTAGCAAACTGTCAGGCGAGCTCCTCCTCGGGGAAAATCATGATGGCTACAAAAGAGCACCATGTCAATGCTGATGTGTTGGCAACACAGACAATTCAACCAATGTTTTAATTTACTTCAAAACAATTAACGAGACTACACAACTGAATACACCATCAGAACCTACTCAAATGATGAAATCCTTGTCACTTCTCTCGCCAGTCCTTTGTTTACCAGCTTTCCATCCGTTTCCTACATTTGATGTACTCAGTTTTCTTCACAAAAATAGAGAAAATTCTTCAAAACCAGGTGAAACAAAGCATATAGAGCTTTAACCTTTGAGCTAAATCCCAAATCCCTACTCGGTTATGACCACGAAGATCTGCTTGAGAAGGACTGAAAGAAGATTAGACCCACTGATGTCTCTCCCATCAGTTATAAAGCCCGATGCTGCTAGTAGTGGATTATTCGTGGATCTCAATGTAGCAGCAGACCTTGCATGACAAGAGGTGACAGAAGTAGGTTTTGATCCTTATAAATAGGTTTCTAAATAGATACTGTGATTACTGTTGCATAAATCATTACTTAATATGAAAAATATTATACCTCCCTTGTACCAGGCTCTTACAAATGTGTTATGAGTTTTAAAACCCCAGCTGTTTTGCAAATGCTGCCACACAACCACTAGAAGAGAGGTCTGTGCTTAAACATCTGGGTAAAGAAATAAGGTGGTTGACACAAAATTTCCTCTTGCAGAGCGATGCAGTCATTTTTAATTATGAATTTATGGGAAGATATGAGGAGAAAAACCCACCCAGATCCTTTGCTCTCTGTCTGGTTTTTTCTGCTGCCATGCGTGCTGCACTGCGGTGGCCCACATCTTGCCTAGACTACACAGTTACTGTCAGGAGTGGAGTTTTTCCCCAGCATGTCTCTGAGGTGTTCTAATCCAGCCTGAAAATACAAAAGCCTTACAACCACTTGTGACTGTCAGTAAATCTGTTATCATTCCCTGCCAAAAAAGTTTAATTACAAATAAATTACCTCAAGAGAATTTGAAGTGCACTTAGACCAAGAAGACTGCTGTCAACAAATCTCCACAGAAAGTTGAGAATCAGAAAATTTCCCATGACTTCAGGCTGTTTCCCTGGAAAGGTGTCACAGGCTGAACAGAGGAGGTGGTTGGGAGCACAGCTAAGTCACACTTCTCATTTCCAGAACTAATTATACTATTTACGTATAGCTGCTTTCCAAGGAAAGCAAACCTATCCATGCTTCCTCCATTCATCTTACTTTAATCCTGAAGCTGCTTTTGGTTTATCCTCCGCAATCTTACAAGTACAATCAATAGGAGCATAAGGGCAGCCAGGCTGTAGGTACCTGCAGCCCAATAGCCTGTCTCCAGCAACGGCACTATCAGGCTATAGAGAAACAAGACCAGAGCAAGTAAATATCATTCTTCCCTTCATGGTTTCCCTGAAAATGACTTTTTGAAGATGTTTTTATAGGTGTTGCTTCCTTGATCAGGGAATGCCAGGGGCGTGTTGTAGAGGACCACATCTGCTCTCCTTTCCTTACCTCTGCCTCCTTCCAAATCCCTCCAGTGCTTCTCAGCTCTTGTGATGCCAGAATTGCTGCAAACACTTGACCCTGCTCCCATAACTTGGAGTCTCTTATCTTTTTGGTTACCATCTCTCTAGTCAGAAGAGTCTTAGCTTACCAACTTGTTCTTCATAGGGAAGGTTTCAATATATAAGGCTGACAGCCCATGGCTTGTACAGATGCACCCTCCGCTGGGTTCAAAACTGACTGGATGACCATGCAGAGAGTGGTTGTGAGTGGTGCCCCATCCAGCTGGTGTCCAGTGAGCAGTGCTGTCCCCCAGGGCTCAGTGCTGGGCCCAGTTCTATTCAGCACCTTTACTGACGACCTGGATGAGGGGATCAAGCCTATTCTTACTGAATTCAGTAAGAATTCATGAATTCATGAATGGCACCAAGCTGGGGGGCAGTGTTGTTCTGCTGGAGGGGAAGAAGATGCTGCAGAGAGATCTGGACAGGCTGGATTGATGGGCAGAGGCCAACAGGATGAGATTCAACAAGTGCAGGGTCCTACACTTTGGCCGCAATAACCCCCAGCAGAACTACAGGCTGGGGGATGAGTAGCTGGAGAACGGCCTGTTGGAGAGGGACCTGGCAGTACTGGTTGGCAGGAGACAGGACTGGACACGAGCCAGCAGGGTGCACAAGTGGCACAGAAGGCCAATCCTGGTTTGGATCAGCAACAGTGTGGCTAGCAGGACTACAGATGTAATTCTCCCCCTGTACTGGGCACTGTGAGGCCTCCCCTCAAGTACTGGGGGCAGTTCTGGGCCCCTCACTTCAAGGCAGAGATGAGGGAAGGGAGTGGGTCCAGAAAAGCAACAAGGCTGGGGAAGGAGAAGTCTGATGAGGAGAGGCTGAGGGAGCTGAGAGTGTTTAGCCTGGAGGAGTCTCAGGATCTTGTAACTCTTTCCAACTCCCTGAAGGGAGGTTGCAGTCAGGTAGAGGCCAGGTTCTCTCAGGCACTTAGCACCAGGACGAGAGAGGGCAGAGCCTGAAGCTGTCAGGAGAGGTTTAGGCTGGATGAAAGGAAGCCCTTCCTCACAATAAGGATGATCAGACACTGGAATGGACTGCCCAGGGCAGTAGTGGAGTCCCTACCCCTGAAGGTGTTTAAGGACAGACCAGATCATAGAATCATAGAATCATAGAATCATAGAATCATAGAATCATAGAATCATAGNTTCCAGAAGTACACGGAGCTGCTGGAGGGTGTCCAGCGTAGAGCAACAAAGATGATGAAGGCAGTGGAGCATCTCCCTGATGAGGAAAGGCTGAGGGAGCTGGGTCTCTTTAGCTTGGAGAAGAGGAAGCTGAGGGGTGACCTCATTCATGTCTACAAATATGTGAGGGGTGGGTATCAGGAGGATGGAGCCAGGCTCTTCTCAAGGTCATTTGGTGATAGGACAAGGGGCACTGGGTGCAAGCAGGAACAGAGGAGGTTCCATATCCATATCAGAAGGAAATTCTTCACAGTGAGGGTAATGGCACATTGGAACAGGCTGCCCAGGGGGGTTGTGGAGTCTCCCTCTCTGGAGATGTTCCAGACCCTCCTGTGCAACTTGGTCTGGGTGATCCTGTTGCGGCAGAGGGATTGAACTAGATGATTTTCGAGGCCCCTTCCAATCCCTAATGATTCTATGATTCTAGGATTCATGTCCTCTGAGGTAAGCCCTTCAGAACCAGCATCTACTCCACTAGCTCGATGCTTCCTCCAGGCCACAGGTTTCAGAGTTTGTTTCTTGTCAGTCTGTGCTCAGATATGATAGTGCTGCACACTTGGTCTGGTCCTGGCACTGGAACACAGTGAGGCCAGGGCAAGTATGCTGTGAGCTGCAGCCATGCAGGCAGCTTAAGGACTCATTTTCATAGACAATTCTCATTATTCCAGCCACTGGCATGGCATGTTTGGTACTGGAAAAAGTTTGTTGCGGCTGAATGCTGCTTGGTTAAATGCATTCACTATATGATATTGTTGCTCTCCCTGCTGCAACCTCTGAGGTGCAAATCCTACCACTGTGTCTTGCTCATCATATAGGCATCACCCTTGTCCCGTGGAATGTAACAGGAAAAATAAATGGAGATGGCTTCCAAGTTAAAACCTTAACTACCTCAGAAAACATCCAATAAGTGTTTATGCTATTTGCTTTTAAGCAATTCAATCTGCTTATTTTACACCCAGAGTTAGCACAGATGTGCCTTACAGGGCCATAAATCAGAGAGTCTGTCTCTTTGCCAGTACAAGATGGGTGCCTGATCCATGTTAATGACTATTCAAACTGTACTCAGGCTCTGGAAAGCAGTGTGGAAGCACAGGGCTGTCAAGTCATGGTGCTGACAATGTACTATCTGGTTCTCTTCACCCCAAGGAGCAGAAATATGCCAGCAGCTGCCTTGGTTGTCTGGCCCAGAAGAGGCTCCCAGGTTGCTCCAGAACAGCTCTCTCTCATCGAGCATCTGCTCATTACTCAACTCATAACTATTCTGTGGTGCTTTCACTCCAATTATCTCAGTTTCCTGGATCCTCTCTGATTGCTCACAGAAACATGTATTTCACTGCATATGCAGGTGAGACAATTTCTGCAGCTCCTTGCAGGAGCCACTGTGACCGACCCCTCCACTGGCAAGCCTTTCAGGTGGTTTTTTGTTGCCGTGAGAGCAGAGGTGCAGCAGAGAAGGAACACGGCCATCTTTGTTCAAAACTGAGCCTGCACTGAAATGCCAGGTGTGAAAGGTAAGCTTTTCCAGGGTCTGTGCCAGTCCTTTGACAGTGTTCTGCTGAATAAAGGTGTGGAGCAGGCTTGCTCTTCAGCCCATTCTTCTTGTTTGAAAATTACCAAATTTTCAAATATTAGTTGAGGTTCTCAACTCCCTGCCACCAAAGGGTGGAAGATAAAAGAAAGTCTCAGCCCGGCTACAACTCTGCTGCAAGGGTAGCCACGGCCCTCTTTTGCACTGGAGCTTGAATGCAGAGAGGCCAAAGGGGCATGCTCCGTACCTGCCAACCCCCTTCTGGGTGGGTGAACGTGCAGCCCTCCCCTCTTTCACTGAGAGCTCAGATACAGAAACGCTGCACCAGCTCATTCCTGCCCTTGGCAGTGGACCATAGCAAGGGCAGCTACTCCAGATCTGCGCTGCAGCGATCGCCTTTGAAGATGCCAGACAGAGGTGAGCTCTTAACTCTCTATCACCCTTGGTGCCTGACCACAGGGGAGAAGAAAGGGAGGCTCTGCATTATGCCTGTAGAAAGCCCTTTGACAAGACCCCGAAAAGCCTATTCCCATACCAGGGGTGGCTCCACATAACCGGCACCATGTTGACTGTCTCCACCAGGCTGGCAAAGATCCTGTATGCTCTGCCACTGAAAGAGACTGAGAGAAACCTCTACTAAGAGAGAGAGATCACAGGTACTGATCTCCTAAGCCTTTGGCAAACAGAGAGTCTGGAACCCTGTTGTATCCTCTACATTTGACACTGCTACAGTCTCAAAGAAGACCCTCAAGCTGAGGGGAGCTAGAAGTATGCCTGAGACATCACAGAGTGCTGATGTCTGCATGAGGATCAGGAAAAGGAACTTTTCCACAAGCACCAAATGTGTATTTTGTGCTGTATTCCTGCCACCCCTGCCCCCACCCTTTTCTCTTCTGGAAAGTGGGATGCGGGGATGCGAGGGTGTGTGTGTGTGATGGCTGTTGGTTATGAGTGTTGGTGTACACTCTCTTACCCCAGAGCTCTCATCTAAGGCCAAACCCTGACATGTCAGCTGTCTGTCATTTCTCTCACACTGTGTAAAGGCACTGTGATGCACTTCTGTTTTACCTTTTTGATTCTTCTACTTATTTGGGTTTTTCCACCTTTTCTCCTTGGTGAGGGGTTCACTAAACTGTTGTCTTTTTAGCAAAGTTGCTTCATTGCCTGTTGAACTCTCGGTGAGAGCTGGCTGTTGGGCTAGAATTACAGGCTCCAACCCAATACGATTGAGACCCTGTTGTGAAACCATTACAGCCATGAACTGAAATGTGTGGAAGTGTCATGGTGTATAGAACAACAGAGAAAGCGCTGGTACATGGCAGCACACAGTCCTGGATCACTGGGTATGACGCAATGCAGGGCAGCACAAACCAGGATCACAGATGCTTTGGGGTGCCATGTCAAGCAACCACAGAAACCTGTCACCACAAGCGTGATCCAGGGTACCAGGACAAGAAAGGAGTAGGGAAGGGTCTGGAGAACTAGATTTATGAGAAGCAGCAGAGGTTGCTGGGGCTTAGTTTGAAAAAAAGGAGTCTGCAGGGAGACCTTATCACTCTCTAAAACTACACGAAGTGAGGTTGTAGAAAGGTGGGTGCTGGCCTCTTCTCACAAGCAATGATGTCCAACTTAAACTTCCCCTGGTGCAGCTTGAAGCCATTTCCTCTTGTCCTGTCACATGTCCGAGTGAATGGTTTTGAGCTAAAAGAGCGGAGGTGTAGTTTGTATCTCAGGATGATCTTACTCCCTGTGGCGATGCTAAGGCCCTGGAACAGGTTGCTGGGGAGGTTGTGGCTAGTCCATCCCTGGAAGTGTTCAAGGCCAGGTTGGATGGGGCTCTGGGCAGCCTGCTCTGATGGGAGGTGTTGCTGCCCATGATAGGTGGTTAGGACTTGGTAGTCTTTAAGGTCTTCCAAGTTCAACCATTTAGAATCATGGGTTCTAATTTGTGCTTAGAGACTTTTCTGTGAAGCAGTTGAATAAATCCAAAATTGTAACAGCCACAACTGCTTCAGGGTTTATTTAATAACATAAACATGTACAAACAGATCTTGGGTTTTTATTCTGGAGAAAAGAAATAGTCAGAGATTTTGCTAATATTTCTTACCTGTAGTGTTGGAATAGGACAACATTATAGATGCTAGAAACAGAAGAGAGTCCTTAGTTGCCACAGAAGTCAGCTGGCAAAGAGGCTTGAGCAGGGGGAAAAGCATATTCTGAAGATTGCTGACTTGCTGAGGTTGACTTGCTAACTCCCAGGCTTTGTGGATAAAATCAACAAGAAGGCTTCTGGAAATAACTTAGAAGCAATTTCAGTGCTGAGTTCTCCAACCTCACACAGCCAGGCTCTGAGCTAAGAAAGAAATCACATCTGTCTGTGCTTGGTGCAAAATGGTACTTGAAGAGAAAACAGCCACGAGATGTCCATTTGAATCCTCCTCCCAACACCAGCAGCACTTCCAGACCCTTAAAACTTTATGACTCGAATGTAAAGGTGCTTTTGCTTTGCAGCTCTGGATTTTTTGGTGCACTGCTCCTTGGGCTCACCCACACGTAAGTTCACATCACGCCTCACCTGAACCCATGGGCAACTCGACTCTGTGTGAACCACTCCCCACTTCCACAGATGTGGGAAAGCATACCTTGAAAGAAACGGTGTCAGCAGAAACACAGAGAACACAGTACTGCTGCTGTCCCATAAACACACTGCTGCGTTGAGAGCAATGAGGTGATACCAAAAGCAGCACCAGCTCACCCTCTCCCCAGGTGCTGGTGTGTGGCAGGAAGGCAGGCAGATGGTTTTGCTGGTTCCTCAGCAAGCTCAACGTACTGCTTCTTCCTTACCTGTAAGAAATCACCCTTTCAAGCCCACGCAATGAACCCAGTTTAACCCTTGATGAGCTGTTCAGCAGTGCTGCGTATGTAACCGAGTTCCTGCCTCTGCTCTTCCCTCTGTTGTTGTTTCATACCTTCGCATGCAGCTGGTCTATTTTAGCTCATGGGCCTACAAAATGTATTTTCCCTTTGAAAGAGAAACAGTTTGGAGAACTCTTGGGTACATATGAACCTGGGGTCCAGCCGGAAGTGGTAGATCAAAAGTTTAATGTAAATAAGAAAAGAATAAGTGCGTTATTGACCAAATTTGGAGTAGGTTCCTTAGAAATATGTTTACTACTGAATTGCTGGGCTCANGGGGGGGAAATGACAGAGCAGTTCCAGAATAGGCAATATCCTTGTGATTACTTTATTCACCTGGGAAGAGTGATAGGATCCTAATGTGGAACCAGAACTAGGGAGGGGGCTGCAGTTATTTATGTGGTTTGTGTAACTGATTCTGTGCTTACCTCTTTTTTCTTGAGTGGAGCTATTTCGTTTTGCATACACACACCAATGCATATTGAGCAAAAGACTGTAAATTACTCAACTATTTTCACCCAAAAAAGCGCTAAAAGGAATCTGTGCTTCTCAGAATGGGTCTGAGTCTGCACAGGAATGAAATGAAACCGTTAACATTGTAGAGGCAAACTGCAAAAAGGCAGTGGATGGCAGAAAAGCCTTGAAAAATGGCTTTTTCACTGTGACCAGTGAGCTGACACCGTATGCAGCACATGTAGGCTTAACTCCCTGCTTTGTGCCCCATCTTCTAGGCAGCTTCCTAGGCACAAAATTCCTAAATATTCTGGAGCCTTTTGCTCTCATTCTGGTTTATAATTTAAGAAGATGAGTATCTCGATTTCCTCTTGATACAAATGACATGAAAAATTAAGTCTTTTATGGTTTTGGGGGCAGGAGAGGGGTGTGTTTTATTTCAATTCAATACCAATTTTTCCACCAAGCCTGCTCCTTTGCATTTACTTCTAAGAGCCTCAGACTCTTGACAGAGTGCCAGACATAGGACCTGGTTGTACTAGTTTTTCCTCTTCTAGAAAACCCTTTACACTTGACACACCACAAGCCTTTTAATCCTTCTCTTGATGTTTGAAATGCCTTATGTAACCTTTAATAAAAATATGACTACAGAAATCTGTCTCGACTTGTGGATGATATCTTGGACTGGTATTTCTTGAGGTTCTCAGCCACCAGCACATCAGCGAGGGTGATTATCTCAGACTGTGGGCTCTGCTAGGGTGTTCCTCACAGTCCCTGAGCAAAAGGGATTTGCCCTGGTTGTTCTAAGAGGACAAAGTAAATTCTATCAGTGAGTATTCTGTGGCTTAGTCAGGCTCCACACTGCCTCACTGCATGCCAGAGTGTTGGTAAATCCACTGAAGGACATTTGTTCATTTCAGATTTATCCACCCCAGAATACGCCTGTCATCAATGCACATGAATACTCTTTCACTCCAAGGACACCACAGAGCAACATGTGGTAATATGGTCAGCATGATGATTTTAGGGATCGTGATGCCTGCAGACATGTCTCTACACATCAGACCAGTCTGCACATTTCACATGTATTGAGTTTTCATGGTAGAAGTAGGTGCTCACTTTCACAAAGGGTGGGTTTCAATAAACCTCAGCGTTCTGTTTCTGCTTAACATTAGCATTTATTTCTTCTTCCAGGTAACAAACCTTCTCTTTTTTATTGTTTGGGTTTTTTTTAAATTCTGTGCTCTGTAGCATACAATCACAGAATTATTGAGGCTGGAAAAGACCTCTGGGCTCATCCAGCCCAATCCATGACCTAAATACCACCACATCGGCCAGACCAGGGCACGAAGGGCCACATCTCTCCTTAAGCACCTCCAAGGATAGGGACTCCACTACTGCCCTGGGAAGTCCATTCCAGTGTCTGATCACCCTCTCCTTGAGGAAGGGCTTCCTAACATCCAACAGAAACCTCCCCCGGCAGCTTCAGGCCCTGCCCTCTCACCTTGTCTCTAGTTGCTTGGGAGAAAAGCCTGAACCCCATCTGTCTATGACTTCCCTCCAAGTAGTTATAGAAAGTGATAAGGTCCCCCCGAGTCTCCTCTTCTCCAGGCATCAAGGCATCTAGGTGATAATCCAGAGCTTGGTGCTACTGAGCATTACTGAAACCTTTCTGATGAAAAAATTATCTTCTGAGGAAGAGTTCTTGGGAGGAGACATGTTTCTGAGAGAGGTCTCTGGTCACTGCAAGCAACCTGTACAGCATCCACTCCACCGGCGACCCTGAGAGCTTTAGTAGCACCTTCTGACATACATAATGTAAACAGGAAGGAGTCTCCTGGGATTCCCACCTGGGAAATGGAGGACATCTCAGTGGATAAATAAAACCTGTCCTGAATTAAAAGATTCTTCCCAACTTAGCAAAATGCTTCAGTGGTCAGCTTGTGGCTAGGCTGCATTCCATAAGAAAAACTAGACTGGTCTAGATGTTCACTGACTATAGCTGAGTGTTGTACTTCTAAAAACCTCCGTGCTCTGAAGTCTGCGCTGCCCTTTAACAGCATGGATCATCTTTGGAGGCAGTTCTTTCAGCTGTGGAAAAACATTTGTGGAAGTTGAACAAGCTTAGCTGGCCCCAGATTTTAGCACTCTCCATTTTTATTATGTGGCTCAGCACAAGACCCTTTTTTATTTCTTGCTGAATAGCAACAGCAGGGTCTGGAGAAGAGGCAGAGTGTTTGCACTCCAGAGGGTGAGAGCTCGCTGTATTCCTTTCCATGAAATCATAGAATCGTTAAGGTTGGAAGAGACCTCCAAGACCATCCAGTCAACCCAACTCCACTCTGCCCACTACATCAGGTTCTCTAGGATCACATCTACTCATTTTTTTAAGACCTCAAGGGATGGTGACTCCACCAGGAGACAAGTTCACTTTATATTATCCTATTTTAAATATTTCATTTCTTTTTACTTTATTTTACCTAATTTTTTTCTTACAGTTGTCTGTGGGTCCAAGAACCATGCAGGTTCCAGATCAATTCATCTGATGATGATGTTTTTGCATTATTCTTGTCCTTAGTGTTTTCACACAAAAGCTTTTAACTTGCCTCCTGGCTCTGAAGTGTATTTCACGCAGTATAAAAACTTTTATGACATTTTCACGAAGTACATTTTCTATGTGAGCCAAACCAGACAGTGTGACAAGTCTGGAAGAGAACTCTACATAGATCTTACTGAAGACTACAAAAACATTCATTTTCATTTTGAAGATGAGATCATGAGATCAGCCTACAAAGAGTGGAAAGACTATTTTTAAAGGATATTTATATCATATAGTCTTATACTACATGGAAAAATAAGAATTAAAATACTTCTAACTAGTCCTGGACAGTTGAACTCCACTGCATAGTGTTACAGGCAGGACTACGTAGATGCACACCAAGCAGAGGGCAAATTCTGTCGTTTTTGATGAAAACGGTAGGACTGAATGACTTTGTGTCTATTTCCTTACAGATGTCTCTGCCTTGGTGGGTGTTTCCACTCCTGTTCTGCTGGTTTTTTTAATGTAGTAAAGCTGAACTACTCGTGGATGAAGGTAATGCTTGGTTGGTGGAAAGCTGTTAGAACAACTTGTTGGAGGAACTGATGGAAACTCGCATGAGGACAGTATTGAATGTTACTGCAGCATGAGACTCTAAAATCCAAAACAGTAGAATTTAACTGCAGACAACAGTCCTGAGGATCTATCTTCTGGATAGGCTATATCCAAGGTAGGTACCACTGACGTAGCCTATTCAATATTAATCAAACACAGTGGCTTCATAAAGACAACAACATACTTTAATATCCCAAAATTAGTCTATCTCCTGAGGAACCCAGAGGGAAGTCTGGCTAAAGTTGGGAAACAATCGCTATTTCTTCTTCAATATAACAATCCTTGTTGATTGGAAGAAGATATCCTAACAATATAAAGCACAGTGTACATACCAAGAGATGCGTTACCAGCTGAGGACAGCCCAGCCTCACTGCTATCAACAACAAAAATAACAGTATTGCAATTAACAGCAGAACTCCTGGAACTGTAGGACCCAAACCAGGCAAGTATTGTCACGGCAGCTGTAAGATATGAGCGACCTATATTATATACAGAGAGAGAAAGAAAATATATATACTTTTAATATATATATTATATATAAGATATACCCTAATCAGAGGCTTAGAGACAGCAGAATTATATGATCTGGCCCTTTGCAAGTCTACAGGACTTGGACAGACTGGAGAGATGGGCAGACTCTAATAGGATGAGTTTTAAAAGTCTGTGTCAGGTTCTGCATTTTGGTTCTAACAACCCCAGGCAGAACTACAGGCTGGGAATGGAGGTCTTAGAGAGTACTCAGGGAGAAAGAGACTTGGAGGTATTGGTGGACAGCAAACTTAGCATGAGTCAGCAATGTGCCCAGGCGGCCAAGAGGGCTAATGGCATCCTGGCCTTTATCAGGAATGGTGTGGCCAGTGGGGAGAGGGAGGTTCTCCTCCCCCTGTATTCAGCACTGGTTAGACCGCACCTGGAGTGTTGTGTTCAGTTCTGGGCCCCTCAGTTCAGGAAGGGTGCCAAGGTGCTGGAACGAGTCCAGAGAAGGGCAACTAGAATGGTCAGGGGGCTGGAAGGTCAGCCCTACGAGGAGAGGCTGATGGAGCTGGGTCTGTTTAGACTAGAAAAGAGGAGGCTCAGAGGTGACCTTATCACTGCCTATACCTAAAAGGGGTTATGGTCAGGCAGGAGTCAGTCTTTTCTCTCTGGTCACTGGAGACAGGACAAGGGGTCACAGTCTTAAGCTCCATCGGGGGAGGTCTAGACGTGACATTAGGAAGAGGTTTTTCACTGAAAGAGTGATCGGTTTTTGGAACGGGCTGTCCACAGAGGTGGTCGAGTCGCCGTCTCTGGAGGTGTTCAAGGTTAGTCTGGATGAAGTGCTGAGTGGCATGATCTAGATGTTAGGTTACTTGCTTGGTTTTAGGTTGGACTGGATGATCTTTAAGGTCTTTTCCAGCCTCATCACTACTGTGATTATAATGTTAATTTTTTATTATTCAAATATTTTTTAAAACAATTTTCTTTACACCCTTGAAATGCTTTTCCATGAGCACTGTGCAGCAGAACACCTGTGGAGCTCATTAAACTTCAGTGACACTACTGAAAACACAGTCAGTGTCTTTGAAACGGAAAATTCCTTTTTAAAGGAGCACCTGGTCATGTGGGGTGCAGTGGCAGTAGCAGTGGTGTCAGTGTGTTGTGAGTCCTTGTCTCACTCACCTCACCTAGGTTGCCACCTACGTCATGGGTTAGAGACCCCAAGTATACTTCAACCAAGAGTTCCCATCTAAAGCGTCAGACACAAAGGGAGGGTTTAACAAACCCACTGACAAATCTGCAGGCAGTGAAACAACTGATTCAATTTGGAGAAGAAAGGCACCAAGACATTGTAATTCACTCCCCCCACCACACGTCAGAGAAACCAACCCCACACAAGATATAGACACAGACACGGGGAGTTTTGTCACACTGCTTTTGCACTGTATTGAGATAAATGTCCAAAGCATCACTGTTACCTTCACTGTTAGTTTCTCTCTCAAGTCACTGCAGTAGTTCCAGTAGTTCAACTTCAGTCTCAATCCCCATTAATCTTCAAGGTTCAGAATTCTCACAGTCAGTCCAGGTCCAGGTGAATTTTCCCACTCGCCATAAATTTCCTTCAACTTGATGAGCAATAACCTTCTCAGAAGCAGGAACGTTCTCTCTCTGTGCCAATGATGCAGCTCCTAACAGCCCAAGATGGAAGTGAAGAAGGCAGAGATCACCAAGGGGGGTGAAGGGGGACGGGAGCCACTTTTCAACTTCTGAAACCCAAACTTGTTTTCTGTCACTCTAAAGAGTTTGATGGTAACTGCCCGTTTATGTGACATTAACAGTTTGCATCCATCTTGTTACAATTAGCCCTTGGAGAATAAGTATTTACAAATGGGATTTAGCCAAAAACACTGGAGAAAAAGAATCACAATCTACTGACAAAGATAGAAATGTGCTCCCCACCGCACAGCCAGAGAGCTATCTGCTCTTCAGTCCTAAATCCTAAACAGATCTCTTAATTGTATTCAAATGTTCTCACTCACACCAGAGGATAGCAAGAACCACCTCACTGGTCTTCTGGGGTTTAGTCCAGCTCTCACCACAGTCAGTGGCATACACTTAATAACTTAATCAGATGTTAAACAGAATTACAGATCTAGTGTTTTCTAGAAACTTTCCTGATCCCAGTGAACAGTCTTCTGAGATAGCTTATCTAAAGGTACAATGAGAAATCAGTTATTACAGATGGACTGGCTGGAGTCAGAGGATGGGAAATGGCCAAATTACTCTTGCCTGATGAATCGCAGAATCATTATGGATCAGAAGGGACCTAAAAAGATCATCTAGTCCAATCCCCCTGCCACAGCAGGACCACCTAGACCAAGCTGTGCAGGAAAACATCCAGGTGGGTCTTGAACATCTCCAGAGAAGGAGACTCCACAACCCCCCTGGGCAGCCTCTTCCAATGCTCCAGTACCCTCACTGCGAAGAATTTCCTTCTGATATTTATATGGAACCTCCTCTGTTCCAGCTTGCATCTAATGCCCCTTGTCCTATCACCAGATGACCTTGAGAAGAGCCTGGCTCCATCCTCCTGACACCCACCCCTCACATATTTGTAGAAATGAATGAGGTCACCCCTCAGGCTCCTCTTCTCCAAGCTCAAGAGACCCAGCTCTCTCAGCCTTTCCTCATAAGGGAGGTGTTCTACTTCCTTTATCATCTTCATTGCTCTACGCTGGACACCCTCCAGCAGCTCTGTGTCCTTCCTGAACTAAAGGGCCCAGAACTGGACACAATCCTCCAGATGCAGTCTCACTAGTACAGAGCAGAGAGGGAGAAGAACCTGTCTGGATCTGCTAACCACCCCTCTTCTGATCCCCCCCAGGTGCTGTTGGCCCTTTTGGCCACAAGAGCACACTGCTGGCTCACAATCACCCTGCTGTCCACTGGTCAAATCGTCTGCATTAAGCAGAGCCATCTGCATCTAGTCCAGGTGTGATCTCACTAGTGCATACCATATTAGACTAAGGGACTTGAGCATCTCCCCTATGAAGTAAGACTGAGAGAACTGGGGCTGTTTAGTCTGAACAAGACTGAGAGTGATCTCATTAATGTCTGTAAATATCTCAGGGGTGGCTGTCAGCTGGAAGGGGCAAGTCTCTTTTCTGTGGGGCACAGTAATAGGACAAGGAATACTGGGTATAATCTTGAAAACATAAGTTCCATCTCAACAAGAGGAGAAACTTTTTTACTGTGAGGGTTACAGAGCCCTGAAACAGACTGACCAGAGAGGTTGTGGAGTCTCCTTCTCTGGACACTTGCAAAATCCACCTGGATATAGTCCTGTGTGACCTGCTTGGGCAGGGGCATTGCACTCAATGATCTTTAGAGATCCTTTCCAATCCCTAACATTCAATGATTCTAGGATTCTCTGTAAGTGGTGTCACAGTTTTGGTTCTCTTGTGTGAAGAGAAAAATCTCTTGTAAAAGCTGCAGAAGAATCAATTAAGCCCGGCTAACGCAAAGTCTCTATGTCACAGATACATCTATAACTCTTATGTTATAAACCACTGAAATCATTACACATAGCCAGTGGCTGTCTAATGTAGAGGAAAAGTATTTTCCTACAATTGTTCTGCTGGGTGTGATTTGGTGTGTATGGTAGTTGAGAGTGGGAAGGTTTTCCTTCAGTATCTTTTAGAAAGGCTTAATGGATATTTGCATTACATTTTAGGGGAAAAGATTCTCTCCTTCTTAACCACTCCCTTACGGCGTTGTCTAAATTCAACATCAGATGATATTTGGAATGCGCTGCTAACTCTTACCTGTGTTTGTGCAGGACACAGGCTGAAATTGCAAATTCTACCCCTTTACTATTCAGCAGCCCTGCCAAGTTAAAGTGGAAAGAAAAGCACAACACAGAGTTTTTCTTTTGGCTATGCCTCCTGGAGGCTGAGGTCACACGTTGCTTCTAGCGATGAAAACAGAGGGAGGCTCAGTTTGGCTATATTCTTCTATCAAAAGGCTGTTCTGTAAAGTCTATTTTGGGCAGATCCAGGTCTTTTTTTAAAGTAAATGCAAACCTTTAAGGATTAAAATACAATCACAGAATCCTAGAAAAATAGAATCATCATGGCTGGAAAGGACCTCCAGGATCATCAAGTCCAGCCCTCATCCCAACATCTCCCTAACCCCTAGACCATGGCCTCAAGTGCTCCTATCTATTAGTTTTTTTAAATAATAATAATAAATTTTAAATGAATAATAAGTAAATAAATCAATAACTAACTTTTGTACAGTAAAATCACACAGTGGGAGAGGCAGGAAGGGACATCTGAAAGGACATTCAACATCTATTTGTTCGCCACAGTGTCCTGCAAGCTACTTCAGTGTTAAGCAAATCTCATCTCTGTTACTGTACAGAGACACAATTCAACAGCAGACTTTTCAAAAACATTAGCAGGATTTCATTCCCTGAGTGACTGCAATTGCTTAATCAAAGAAAACATGCTCAAAGGTGAAAACTGTGCCAGTTTAATTACTGCATATGAACCCTGGTAAAATCTGTCAAGTTAAGGTTGGAACTGCTGGTTCTGCATACAATACTGCCCGGAGGAACAACACTATTAATACACAACAATACAGTAATACAGCACCCTTAGACAACAGTGCTACTAGGTTTTATAAACAGCAGCTTAGTTGTGCTTCAGAACTTAATGGTGAAGGTGACCCTGTGGAGCTGCACTGCAGCAGATGCTTATTACATTGGATAGGAAGGTGGCTCTGTCTCATCTGTGTAAGGCCACTCACAGATACTGTACATCAAAAAGGAGCATTTGCAAGATCAAATATTTTCCTCTGGGGAAAAAAAAAGCAGATGTATTTAATGATTTCTGAGTATTAATTGTAATTGACATTTGCATGCATGTCTGCCTTTCCATAGAATCATATAATGGTTTAGGTTGGAAGAGAGCTCAAAGCTGACCCGTTACTAACCTCCTGCCATGGGCAGCAACATCTCTCACCAGACCACATTGCCCAGAGCCTCATCAAACCCAGCCTTCAACACTGTCAGGGACAAAGCAGCCACAGTCTCCCTGAGCGACCTGTTCCAGAGCTTTCTCTTCTCCAGATGGAGCAGTCCCATTTCCCCCAGCCTGTCCCCATAGCAAAGGTGTTCCAGCCCTATGATCATCCTCGTGTCTTCTTCTGGACCCACTGCAACAGTTTCATGTCCTTCTGGTATTGGGGACTCCAGAACTGGACACAGGACTCCAGCCAAGATCTCACTAGAGCAGAGGGTAAGAATCCCATCCCTTGCCCTGATGGTGACACTTCTTTTGATCCAGCCCAGGGCACAGTTGGCCTTGTGGGCAGCCTTCACAACCTGCTGGCTCATGTTGAGCTTCTCACCCACTAACAGCCCCAAGTCCTTCTCCTCAGTTCATTCATCACCCAGCATGGACTTGTGCTTGAGATTGCACCCACTCTGATGTAGAACCTGATACTTGTTGAACCTCATGCAGTTTGCACAGGCCCAATTCCAACTCCCTCTGGATGCCCTCCCTTCCCTCCAGTCTGTTGACCATCCCACCCAGTTTGGTTTCACTGGCAAACTTGCTGAGGGGGCATTCAGTGCCACAGACAAAGATGTTAAACAGCACTGGACTCAAACCAGGCAGTTTGACTTTGCCTCCTTTGTGAACCTTGATCCCAGTAAATAGCATTTTCATTGGCAGAAAAGGCTGCAGAGGAATGATGATGACAAGATTTAATTTTGAAAAGCCTGAGTAGCAAGCAGAGCTTTCTGTACATCTGCCACATGCTCCCGTATTCATCAAGAGCAACTAGAAATATGCAGAGATAACTCACATAATAAAATTTTGTGTGGAAAAGAAGAATTGCCATGGAGATGAGGTGGCACATACCAAAACAATGGGTTTCCACATGTTCCTTGGCCAGTATGTGAGAGACTAATCAAAATTCACCTTCTGCAACACATCACAAACAAGATAGGAAGAATCGCTACTATGTGCCTGCTCACAAAGCTACCAGTTCTTCAACAGGTACAAAAGCCAAGTTTTGACAGGACCAAGAGCAATCAATCACTCCATGACACTTGCTCTGAACTAGGCCAATGAATCAAAGTATTGCTAAAATTGCAAATACTAATGCAACTGTTAAAGATCTGAAGGTGGTCACATTCAGCAATAAAAGTCTACCAACAAGGTAGTCCTGAGGCAAAGGGATGGCTTAATAACATAAAAATTGCATTTGCACTCTCTGAGCAATTTCATAAATAAAAGACCTTTAAGGGTCAGTTTAGCCTATCAGATTTCCCAAGACAGCAGAGATTCCTCTGCAATTTTTATAAGCAGATACTGCATTCTGATAGTCATTAGTAGCCCAGTTTGTTTTCCTCCACATTGCTGTAGCGAATTACACAACTGTCATTTCCTCCTTATATGTAACTGGGCACATGCAAACCTCCTGTAGCAATTAGCTAGGTAATTATTTAAGTAAAATGCCTTTCAGTTTGGACTTCATATTTGTCTACAGTGTTAGAAGCACTTCAGGATCACTCCTGACCATGTGCACATGCAAACGCATGCATAAATTAATAAATGCCGTGGGCGTACGATTTGTACTGTCTATGCATTAAAACTAAATCACTAATTGCAGAACTCATAGACCCAGAGAATGGTTTAAGTTGGAAGAGACTTTAGAGATCCCCTGCCATGTGTGATGATTGATCCTGTGAAGCACTGAATTAGCACAGAAGTTATTGGGATGATTAAACTTTACAGAACTGTTCTAATGCTTCCTGTAGCATCCAAAGAATCTCAGTCCCTTCTTGTGACCAAATTCATATCAGCTGAATGTGAAGGAAAATATAACCTACTACAAGATCACTATGGACTCAACTCATTACCACCTACAACCCTGTATAGGGCTGCACACACTAAATTTTCAAACAGAGCTCAGACACTACTTTAGCCACTCATGGAACGGTACAGAGACACAGCTAGACACAAGTCACATGTCTTTTCTTATTCTTCTAATGGTGTTTTGGGTTTGCATATCCAGTAATCGAGTATTTAAGCTAAACTGAACAGCTGCTTGAACCCAAACGTGGCAACTGAGCAGAAGCTCAAAGGAATAGGAACAAACTTCCTTGAAGCCCTCTTCTGCTTGCATCCTGCCACTCTAACCAGAAAGTACATCCTTCATATTTGTGTTCCCTCCTCTAGTGTCTCACATCAAAAATTAAAGGACCCCGTATCTGCCTGCGTGGTAAGAAAATATCAGAATAAGATGAAGATCTTACTAATTAATTTATAAAGACAGTTCAGCATCTTAGTTATAGATTAACTACTTAGACACTAAAGCTTCTCACCTAAAACAGGCTCTGCTTTCATTTTCTGTTGGCTTACTCTAGAGACAGATTTCCATTTTGTCTTGCCTGGTAGCACAATTATTTGCCCATGAAGATGCAGGCTGTATCACCTGATAATTGATAAGCCTTCAGCAATAACTCTGGAGTGTTACTGCACACACAAAGAGCTGCGGGATGCTCTCACTCCCAGAAGTCCTACTGACACACACCACAGCATGCAGCACCACTCTTTCCCATGGCATTACAGTGCAGCTGGTAATACCTGGTCTAATTCATCAAGGAAGATATAACTCTGGTAATAACATGACAGGCTGTACTGGCACAGACAATTTAGTCTAAATTAATAACTCTATTACAGTTAGTTAGCAAAATACATCAATTGGAGTTTAATGCCTATAGCTTTCATGCTTCTCAACCTCTACTGTGCAAATATATTTACCACATCACTCAGGAGGAGCATCCACCACCACTGTTTTGGAATCACTCCTGGGACCTGCTTTTAATCCAAACACAGAATCACAGAATCACTGAATGTGTTGAGTTGGAATGGACCCCCAGAGACCATCTAGTCCAATCCCCCTACAATAATCTGACTACAACAGATTGCCCAGAGTCATCTACCAGGATAGGGACTTCCTGAGCAGGGTCCCAGTTGTGGCGTTGTTCAGTCTGGAGACAAGAAAGCTCTGAGGGGACCTTACAGCCTCACTTTCCTGAGTAAAAGACAATCACAGCAAGTAAGGGCCCTTTTGGAAACAACAAACTAAACCAAGCAATTACTATATTATCACTATTCTTCACACATTGCAAATTAGAAACCCCTATTTTTTCCTGCAGGTATAAATCAGTACAAATTCCTGAAGCAGCAGGATTTCAGTGGGACAGTGCTGTGAAGAAGAGAGAGAAAGCACTGCATGAAATTTGCTTTTCAGATTTACTTATTCTCACAACATCATTGTCCAACCCACTGAAGACTTCTGAACCTTCAGTGTCTCCTCAAGTCAGAATTATGCTACTTTAAAGCTATGTTTAAGCCTGTGTTCTTATCACGACTTGGGGAAAAACCTGAAGATTTATGAAATATTGCTGAATGCTCATTTTTCTCTATAGGCTCACCTGTCAGAGCAGGCTGTTTAAAATTTCAGTCCCTTGTCAGTCAATGGTAGTTGCTGCACCACTATGATTGCAACATCTGGATTTTGTTCCAGAAACATCCTACAGCTCCAGCTGCTAAAACGTTTTTTCTTGCTGGAATCTGGCAATTTAGTTTTGTTAACCTGCAAAATTCCGTTTGTATGGCCTTTCCATCACAACACACACACAGCACCTCTCAACCTCTGAGGCATTATGAGTCGCAGGGAAGAGCAAGTAAGTCACTGCCACGTTTACTGACACTTGGAGACCTGTTGAGATCTCTTCTCTTTCAAAGCTAAAAAATCGAAAATGCAAACAAAACCAAAACCAAATGACATAATCACAGAATTTTGGGGGATGGAAGTGACCTCTGAAGATCATCTGTTTTGATCCTCCTGCTAGAGCAGGATCACCCAGAGAACACAGGAACACATCGAGACTCTACAGCTTCCCCTGACAACATGGAATTACACCTTAGACTAAACAAATACACGTCTTGAATTGGTCTCCTTTTCCAGAGTAAAGCATCACAGAGTAAGGATGTCAGAATTACACAGATCGAATGCAGGAAGTAAACCACAGAATGGTTTTTGGTTCAAAGGGACCTCTAAAGCTTATAGAATCATTTTAGAATCATAGAATCATTATGGATCAGAAGGGACCTAAAGATCATCCAGTCCAATCCCCCTGCCACAGCAGGATCACCTAGACCAAGTTGCGCAGGAAAACATCCAGGTGGGTCTTGAACATCTCCAGAGAAGGAGACTCCATGACCCCCCTGGGCAGCCTCTTCCAATGCTCCATTACCCTCACTGTGAAGAATTTCCTTCTGATATTTATATGGAATCTCCTCTGTTCCGGCTTGCACCCATTGCCCCTTGTCCTATCACCAGATGACCTTGAGAAGAGCCTGGCTCCATCCTCCTGACACCCACCCCTCACATATCTGTAGAAATGAATGAGGTCACCCCTCAGCCTCCTCTTCTCCAAGCTCAGGAGACCCAGCTCCCTCAGCCTTTCCTCATAAGGGAGGTGTTCTACTTCATAATCTTTGCTGCTCTACGCTGGACACCCTCCAGCAGCTCTGTGTCCCTCTTGAACTAAAGGGCCCAGAACTGGACACAATCCTCCAGACACAGTCTCACCAGTGCAGAGTAGAGGAGGAGAAGAACCTGTCTGGATCTGCTAACCACCCCTCTTCTGATCCCCCCCAGGTGCTGTTGGCCCTTTTGGCCACAAGAGCACACTGCTGGCTCACAATCACCCTGCTGTCCACTGGTCAAATCGTCTGCATTAAGCAGGGCCATCTGCATCTAGAGCAGGTAGCGTGCAGAGTCACACAGCTCTCAGGGATGGAGCTTCTACCTCTGGGCAGCCGGCTGCAGCGTTTCACCACCCTCACGGTAAAAGATTTCTTCCTTATGGTAGTTAAAACCTTCACTCCCTGTCCTGGTCCTCTCACTGCCCTTCTTTTCGTCTCTCTTCAAGCCCTGCGAAGCCTCCACACTCCGAGCATCCAGCTGATGCCAAACGAAAGCGGCAGCGTTTTTCTTTATAAAAGCATGGGTGTGTTTTGGTTTCATTCCCGGCGCACTCCTTCACGCAAGGGGTAAATTACCAGGGAAAAGGGGCAAACCGAAGGGGAAAGACTCAGGGCAAGGTCGCCGGCGCCAAACCTCCGCTGCGGCGGCCACGTCGCAGACAATGACCCCCCCCTCCCCGCACTGCCGGCAGCCTCGCGTCACTTCCGGCCCGGGCCCGGCGGGGAGAAGATGGCGGCGCTGGGCGAGCCGGTGCGACTGGAGCGGGGTGAGCACGGGGCGGGGGAGGCTTTTTCTGAGCCCCGTCCTAGGCGGAGGCCTCAGGGAGCGGGCGGTGATGGCAGCTCGCTCATCCGCAGGGCCGTCCCGGCCCCTGCGCCCGGGGCCAGGCGGGAGGTGGTGTGAGTCGTTTCGTTCGGGCTCGGCCAGGCTGCTTGTCCCGCTTCTTTCTCGGGCCCTCCGGCTACTCTCGTGTTTGACTCTGCGGCGACTCTGCCGGATGCCCGTGTGTCCGGTTTGGAGGCTGCTAACGATTCTAGGAGCTCCGTTGGAGGCAGGGCAGCGTTTGCCTCCCGTCGGAGTTGAGGCTTGTTTTGTTTCTGTAGTACATGGCACCTGCAATCCAGGGCTCTCAAGAAGCGGCGGTAAAGCGCCTTCGGGGTGGCGCTTCAGAAGTGCGCGAGGTCCGCGGCTGCTCGGCAGGCGGTTGCGTCAAGTGTTCTTGGTTTATGGCTGCGTATGTAGGAGCACAGGGATCATAAAGCGGAGTTTAAACGGGAAAAGAATACAGAGTACGAACAACCCTGTTTAAAAAAAAAGGCAAGCAGACGGAGTGTGGGTGATGGGACGGAACAACTTTTCCCCACTGCAGTTCCCAGTGGGAGCGCCACTCTTGCTCCCAGGGCTGGATGCTCGTTGGTAGCTGGTACCTTTTTGGTACCGGCACGTGTATAGCAGCACTCAGCTTTTCGCTCTGACTAACCCTGCTTATCCTGCCGCGATTGAACCCCTTACTAAGTGTGAGAGAAGGCCTGTAAGTAGTGACTTACGCAAGGACTTCCCACTTACCTACCCTCCCTGCTCCAGAGCTTGTTAATTAGCCAGCTGCTTTGGTAGTGGATTAGTTGCTCTGGGTCGGTTTGCAGAGTTAAACCTCGGATAGAAGCCTTCTCCACCTCATTACCCTGACACTGTGCTATGTCCATGAAAACAAACAAATCCACTTTGGATTTACTTAGGGATCAGCAGAACAAAGGAGCTATTTAGTTTTCTGGTGTATTGGTCTTTTTAAAAGTAAAGAAGAAGGGAACCACAGTATAATGGAGTTAGAAAAGCAAGAGTTTGATTTAAGGAAATAATTTCTATTAATTTTATGGGGTTGACTGCAAATAACCTGATGATGAATCAGCAGCAGCTTAAAGTAACCATCACTGGTGTTGGTTTGTACTGTAAAAAAGAGACTTAATACAGAAAATGAGCTGATTAAAACGGTTACTGTGTATTTTCCATCAGGGCCACTGAGAATCCTTCCTGGCTGTTAAACCCCGCTATTCCAGTGCACCGAGGGGCAGGAATGACACAACATGTAACAACTGGAAGTTTGTTCTTACGGTTCGGTGGTGATGTGCAGTACCTTTACATGCACCTTAGGAATCCAGACAGTCTGAACACAAGCAGCAGACTTAATGAAACAGGAGTATCTGAGAGGGCATTTTTCCTGTTTCTGGGTTTTGATCAGATGCATATTTGGAGTGGTGGCATGTCGCAGCCTCCCCCACCACCACCACGTTATTCTACCTTAAATGGTGTTTTTCAGAACTTAATTCTGTGATCTGAAAATAATAATTTGTGAGGAGCAGACAACTGGTATAAAAAATCTTTAAAAGAAAATAATTGTTTTAGTGATGTGTTGATTCTGTTTTGCAACTAGTTTAATGGAGGTCTTCTATTCACCTACCTCTGGAGTTATTTCTACTTTAGTCCTCACTGAAATCCATCACTGAAACAATTCTGTAATGTTCATTTCTGTCTGAACAGTTGGCTAAATGTGCGGTGTGAGGAGCACAGCTTTCAGCTCATCATATGCTGAGCAGTAATTCAGGAGGAAACAAACTACATCAGCAGAGTGGTTAACAACCTCTTCATGAAAATGAAAGGTTTTGCCACTTGTTCCCAGCCAAACAAGTTCCTTTCCAGAGCAGTGTGGCTGTGAGAGATTGAATGTTCAGTTTGTGACTAATAATACCTGATACAGTTCAATAGGAGGAAAGTTTGGCTCATTTCAGTTTAATTGCTCTTTTCAGAGCATTTTTCTCTGCTATAATGGGGTTCTGTCAGCAGGAGAAAACAAGACTTGCTGGAGAAAAAGTGTCCTGGTAATGGGGTCCATTGCCTGTATCTACTTAGGCCAGAGATGCCCTGTAGTAAAAGGAGAAGTGTGAGGTGCAGAGGGCCCAACTCCTCTGTTGTGTTTGTTTGCGTTAGGTTTTTACTTTATGGCAGCAGTTTGGTTGTTTAATAGGAAAGTCCTTTTTTTATTCAAGTGCATCTTCTGCTTTAGTTTCATCAGCTAGGAATCCAGCTCACTGTGTCCTGGTTGCTTTTTGACAGGCTGGTTCTGTGTTTTATGAATGACACAGCTGGTTCGCAAACTAGCCAGTTTTACCTTAGGGCACAAAATGCTGTGTACTTCAACTTTTCATCTGCTGGAACATCCAGGTGGGAAATAAATCTATTGATGAAACATGGAAGTAACAAAAAAAAAGAAGAAGAAATTAGCAAATGGCATTCTGGATTCTTTATTTCTGCAGCTGCTTGTTGGAGCCATAGATCGCTGTCACCCTTCAAAATGTCTTTCAGGGTCCTAGTCAAATGGTGCGATAACAAGTTCACACACCTCACAGCTTAGCAGGGCTCACAGGCTCCAGAGCAGTTGTGTAGAGCTGTGAAACAGGCATTTGTCTGCAAACACCTGCAAGTGTGTGCATGAGCTGCTTTGGAATTTACAGATATACTAGACTTTTGTCATGAATATATGGAGTGTTGCAGGATTGGAAGCGCTGCTTTTACTGTTTGTTGATCATTCTTCTACTCCAAGCTGTTCAGTGCGAGACTTCACAAAGTTAATTTGTACTGCTGTGGCTGAACACAGGAATTACTGAGAACAATGGTGACTTCACATCATAGCAAGAGTGAAAGATTAATTAACAGTCACATCGTAAACTCTTAATTTCACCATCTGTTTTATATATTAAACAGAATACAGCGTATGTTTTGGTAAATAAAAGGTTCTAGAGGCTTTTTTCAAGTTTTAATTGTACAGATAGCAGGCGTGCTCTGTGAAATGAGGTGTGGGGTTAGTAACAGCTAAAATTTAGAGTTTGCTATTTCTTTGCTTTAAATAACTGAAATAGTTTGTAAAACCTTGCCAAAGCCCAGCAAGTTCTGGTGGCAGGCAGAGACCTTAGCTCTCACAGGAAATTGTCTGTGTCCTGTGGCTGCAGTGACAGTGCTCAGTCATGCATGAATGACCAGTCTTCTGTGAGGTTAAATTGTCCCTGGTTTAACAGGCTGCACCACTTGATCTCAGCACAGCCAGTGGGTGAGATGTGGCTAACTGGAAATTCGCAGAAGTGGACAGAACATCACTGTAGGTCACCTCTTGCCAGAGCTCTTCACCTTCAGTCTTGAACAGATTCCCCATTGGCTTTTCATCCTGTTAGATAAATTTGCTCCTCTCACACTTGGCCTTTAGATAAAATTTGAGGCCATCGTACAACTGCTGGGCTGATGGAATGCTGCTGATTTCTTTCTGTGTGTCCACATGAAAGATGATCCCGTGAAGGTTAATCACAGAAAAGGAGGAAGTAAGGTTGGGAATATAACAGTGTACCAGGCTCCATCCTTTTCTAAAATAATATGTGCCTTCTTTATACAGGAGATTAATCACTTTCTGATAAGATCACTTTCTGATTAATCACTTTCTGTATGCTTCTCTGAAGCACTGTTCTGCTTCTGTTCAAGGACTTGTGTAGCATCTTGGAAATGTGAAGTGAGGGGTGGGAATGTGCTCTACCCCTGTAGAGCTGCCAGGAGTGTGTCATGCAGCTTCCGGTGCCTGTCTTGAGTTGTACTAGTCTGGGCATCAAACCCCAGGAGTTCAGCTTCACAAAGCAACATCTGCAGCTGTGAGAATCTGGGTAGTGTTAATTCTTAGGACCTGGAGCACAGAGATTCTCTCAGCAGAGAAAATCAAAAGGGGGTTTGTTGATTTTCTAGGAACTTTTTAAGGGAAGATATTAGGCTGGATTGTTCTCAGCCCTGTTGTAGAGAAAGTACGGGATTGTTGAACTGATTTTTTTTTAGTCTGAAGGCAATGCTAGACAGCATATTTGACAGCATTCTAGCTGTAACAAAGTGGTCTTCATACAGCAGGTAAATAAGGAAGAAAATGTGACAGTGTAAGTATTGATTAAATATTTCAGTCTGATGTAAACTACAAGGGCAAATAAGTTGTCTTTGCATGTGGCAGTGATACTTAGAGCTATTTTTACAGGATTGAGTATTTTTACAGGATTAGTCTGAAAATAATGCTTTAGTATAACATTTTGTACATAAGTAGTTTTATGGGGGGCATGAAACAGATACGATTGTGAGATGAGTAAAACGAACACATTCACACAGACTGCTCCAGTAACAATTTATTTTAAAAAGTAAAAACAAGCCTTGCATTTCACTGTTTTTTGGTTTGTTTTTTTTTCTCTAGATATCTGCAGAGCAATAGAGTTGCTGGAAAAATTACAGAGAAGTGGGGAAGTGCCACCACAGAAGCTACAGGCTTTGCAAAGGGTCCTTCAAAGTGAATTCTGCAACGCTGTAAGGGAGGTAAGTTAACTCAGCACAAACCATTGCCTTGAGTTAAAAAACAGTATGACTTTCCAAGTTTAGTAGAACAAGGTATCTTTGTAAAAGTTCCAAAGACAATAGAGTGGGATGGCATATATGCATTAAATAATGGTTTAGGAAAAGATCACTTTCTGAAGGTTATTTCAGCTTGCAGGCTGTTGCTGTCTTGCAGTGGAGAAAGCCCATTCCTCTTAAGCCAAATCCACACCGTCTTGATGTGGAACCTTGCACCACATCATCTTCATTCCAGATCCTTTTCTACAGATGTCAGGTAGCTGAATAGGCCCTGGTGTTGGTACTACTGCTGAAAATACCTGGAATGATTTAAAGAGGTTGTACCTACTACTGATTTAAAGAGTCTTACCTAATACTTTGTTATCTGAGCAGAAAAAGTGTGCTTTCCCCATACTTAGGCTGTTTTGTCTCTGAAGGTATATGAACATGTATATGAAACCGTGGACATCAGCAGCAGCCCAGAAGTCAGAGCTAATGCAACAGCAAAGGTAAAAGACACGTAATAACCCATGCAAAGCTGAAGAAGAGTATTTAAAATGCAGAATGATATTATTGAGATGTCTGATCAAACGCGTAAGCCTAATGGGTTATTAAGAGGCATAGCTAAAGACTAGTTATTTTTAAGTTTCTTCCTTTTCCGTTTTATTTTATTCATGGAGTTATATATTTTTCATACCAATATTGGTACCTAGGAAATTAATCTCATTTCTCCTGATAAATTTAAGTACTTTGAGATAAAAATACTTTTTCAGTCTGCTCATTGTGTCTAGCCAAGAGTTCTATATTTGATTCCTTGTAAATAGGAATGTCTTGTTTCTTACAGGCCACAGTGGCTGCATTTGCTGCTAGTGAAGGTCATTCCCACCCCAGAGTGGTTGAACTGCCTAAAACGGAAGAAGGTCTTGGATTCAACATTATGGGGGGCAAAGAACAGAACTCTCCAATCTACATCTCCCGGATAATCCCTGGTGGAATAGCTGATAGACACGGAGGCCTGAAGCGTGGAGACCAGCTGCTTTCTGTAAACGGAGTGGTAGGAACTGGTTTGCACTTTATGTAGCAGTGACTTCTCGGTTCCACGTGGGGGCACACAGGGAACACACATGGCACAAGCTCCACCGGCTCCCTCAGTCTGGGCAAAGCAGTTCCTTTTTATGCTGGCAAGAACAACTCACCTAGGTTGCTCTGGGGTTGTTTTCAGTGACAGCCTTGTTATCTGTCTCAGCTGGGAACCGCCATTTATGGCCTGTTTCAGATTCTGAGGCCTTGCGTGCCTTTGGTCACAGTATTATTTTGCAAAATGGTAACTGCCGTTATGGCTTCCTCTTCCATCAGACATTTGTTTTTAATATGGTTTTCTGCACCTTCTAAAGTAGGTAGTAAGTGCAGCTCAGCTGACCAGATTCTTGTTACACCGATAAAGATGCCACTGCATGATGAGGGCTGAAATAAGACAGAATTACAAGGCGGTAGTATCTTCAGTTGTGTGGTAATTCTTTTCTGACTTCTATTTTAAGACTGAGAGTCAAATTATTTCTCTGCTTCTTAATCCGTGTGGGGTTTTTTTGACACATGGAAGTAGAAATTTGCTGGGTGTCTGTGCTGTAGAAAGTCTTCCTAGTGCTGATCTCTAACGCACTGTTACCTGAGACTCCAGCTGTCCTTTGTAGACGTAAGAGAAGTCATGATGCTGGCCTGGCCTTTCTGTTGATTGAAGTAGAGGGACACTTGTATAATTGTCTTCAGGTGAGGCACTCCTTACCCACAAACCCTCTGCAAGAAAACTAAACCACTGTTCCTCACAAAACTGAGCCTGATCATCAGACCATTGGTACTGCTGGTAGTGACTCTGTGTGCCTGCACAGGTGCAAGTGCCTGTAGCTGTTGGAGGAGCATAGTAAACAAGTGTATCAAGCACTGTCGAAATTCTGGTGTGGTCTCAGAAGAAAGTTCTGATGGTTTGCAGATGGAATCCTGTTATCTCAGCATATATGACAGCATGTTCATCTAGTTTCTAATGTAACGATCTGTTAACTAAAAAACCAAACAAATTACTGCAGTGAATCTGCCTTCAAACAAGTTTTGGATTGGTTGGTTCATTCTAGCTGGGAGATGTACAGTGTATTGCAGAATGTGAGGAGTTCTGACCTTGTTAAACACGGAACTTTAAAAGCAGTGTCAGAAGGTTTGTAAATGGAACAGCCTGTACATCTGCTTGAATAATGAAGATGAGACCGTTCAAAAGTGTGTGGCCTAGGTCTACTAGAAGAGAAATGACGTGGCATTGTAATTGTCTTTCTTGCTGTAAGTAACTTTGCAGCAATGGGGAAACCCACCAATCAACAGGTACATCATCTGCCTTACAACTTCTATCTGAGTTTGTGGCATTGTAAAGGAGTAAGTTTTGCTGATAAAGTTCTATGCTGGCCAAGAATTTGGATGCAGTTGTTGCCATTACAAATTTTAAGCAGCAGATTAGAGGAACCTAATATAACTGTAATAAATTCTCAAGAGTTGTTCTGCGAAATCATTTTTATTCCCTTCTTACCAAATTGGCTTCGGCTGCTCTTTAGTCTTTTCAGAGGAAATGAAAGTGAATGTCTTGCATTCTCTTAGCATGTGGAGTGCTAAGAGAAGCAATGTGCTACGTGTTAGTAGTGTCTGCGGCAACTTACTAGGCAAACTGAGAGTGACTTGAATTTGTAATGCATGTAGGAGGAGAAAAACAATCCTGAGTGTTAAAATCAGCAGCCTTCTGAAGTTGTTGATTTTTAAGTTTCATTTCAGAATTGCTTATTGTCCTGATTTCACTTGGTATATGTAAATGCAGAACCTAGTTGTTCAGCAAAAGCGTAACCAGGTGGTGTGCTCATGCTTTGTTAGTGCTGCTTAGTGTGTTTATCATCACTTCTTGCTGAAGCACAGATCTGGAACTCGGGTGACATCCTCGTGCACTCTCCAAACTGGAGTACAGTGTTTGATTAGATAGACATTGTGCAAAAGATGGAAAAACCATTTTCAGTGTGTGTCTTTGCTAATCCAACATGTAATGTTTTCTGCTTTGCAGAGTGTTGAAGGTGAGCACCATGAAAAAGCAGTGGAACTTCTGAAGGCAGCTCAAGGCAAGGTTAAATTAGTTGTGCGGTATACACCGAAAGTCCTGGAAGAGATGGAATCAAGATTTGAAAAAATGAGATCAGCAAAACGCAGGCAGCAAAACTGACGTCGTGTGTAATCGCTCAGAGAAAATGTATTCCATTTACGTTTTGTAGTTTGCTTTGTGACTCAGTTGATCCAATGCCTGGACTGCAAGAAACGCTGTCCTTTTCATAGAATTGCAGAATGGTTGAGGTTGGAGGTGCTCTTGGAGATCATCTAGTGCAGCTGCTCTGTTCTGAGGTGGCTGAGCCTAGAACAGGTTGCTCAGGATGGCCACAGGTTGGGTTTTTAAGCACCCATCTCCAAGGGTGAAGATTAGAACATATGGGCAACCTGTTCTAGCGTTTTGATCTCCCTCCGCTGCAGAGGTCCATTCTTACGTCTACATGGAGTTTCTTGTGTTTTGTGCCCGTTGCCTCTTCTCATGTCAGTGGGTGCTACTGAGAAGGCTCCTTTTGTACTCCTCCCTGTCAGGTATTACCACAAGCTGAGTCTTCTCTAGGCTAGACAATCCCAGTTCTCTGAGCTTCTGTTTGTTTGTCAGATGCTCCAATCACTACATCACCTTTGTGGCCCTTTACTGGGCTCTCTGTATTGAACCGGAGAGCCCCAGAGTAGTCCCAACACTTGAGTTTTCTCTCCAGAGTGGAGGGGAACAATTGCTTTCCTCAACATGTTGGCAGTGCTCTTCCTAACACAGACCAGGCAGCTGCTGGGCTCCTTTGCCACCAGGACATGGTGGCTCATGGTCAGCTTGGTGGTGGTCTCTGCTGATCGCCCCTGAACCTGCACTAGTGCATGGGGTTATTACTCCCCGGGTGTAGACTTTGCACATCCTTTTGGTGAACTTCTTGAGATTCTTAGTTACCAGTTTCTCCTGCTACCAAGATCCCTTTGAGTGGCTTGCTGAGAGTACTCTGTCCTGTCACCTGTGGTTTAAGGAAAATGTTGCCCGGTACGTACCCAGTACAGACCCTGGGGTGCAGCAGTAGGGACTGATGTCTGTCCAGACTTTCTGCAACTGAGCGCAACAACCCTCGGCAGTCCAGCCACTCAGAATGTTTAGTCTCTGTTTCACACTTCCAGGGATTTGTGAACTTTAGAAGGGCTTGTGGTACCCTGTACCAAGTGTCTGCACTGATACTTGTTGGGTTACTTTTTAAGAAGTCTCTTTCTTACCAGACCTCAAGCATGAAAGTGAATTTACAGACTTTTTTCAACTGCATTTAATAGCATTTACTGTACAGTTGACACCCCTCCTTCCCTGTTCTCTTTTGGCATTGTTTAACACTGAACCTACAAGGTTTTTCACAGTGATCCTAGAAAAAGGCAAATAATCTTATGTAGCAGTTCCGGGGCACTTTTCTTAGGGGTGTGTGTACCAACTGCAAAGCCTAATCGCCATCGACTGTATAGCTGCCAGATTTTTTGTAATGGTTCGGTGAGCGCATTGTGTTCACGCTTCAGCTGTGTCGTAATTCATTACTCTGGAAATCACATTACCTTGCCTGTAAATAATTTACACCTAGTGTTGTCATACAACAGTTTTGTAATAGCTGACATCTACAGGTTTGCAACAATCGTTCCTGAAACTTTGATTATTTTGTACTAATTTTAAAGCAGTTAGGGGGCGGGGGGGGGTAATGCCATGAGTTGTATATGGGGTTCTGGACTGATTCTCTAGATGTATTTTTATATTGCAGACCAGAATAGATGGATTACTGCAGTGCAAAAGGATTCCACAGACTTCCCTGACTTTCTGCTGTTTAAAGGAAATGTTAATCTGAGTTGTCGCACCTCCTTGTGTTTATAGTATCTTCTATGGTTTTCTTTTCCACAGACTGACTGCTGGGCCTGAAGTAGTTAGTAACTACATTATTACTACATTTTATAAGAAGAAGGTGTTGTAAGACCTGCCTCCCAGGTTACTGTGACAGGCAGGCCTGCCTGGGCTTTCACTGCTGACTGGTTCTGACTCTGAGGGTTCCTACACGTGCAGTAATCCTGCATCATGGCTGTGAGGCCTCATGTGGTGGTACCAAGGAATTCTCCAGCTCTGAGCAGTTGATGGCTTCTCTCCAGTGTGGCTGGTGGTGGCACTTTTTATGGGCCCTTCTGAACAAACTTCCTAGGCAGAAGTCAGCTTTTTGGAATCTGCCAGGTTTGAGGCTGTGCTTGTGCAGTTTAACTTTGGGGGATTGGGTTTTTTAAGGCTCACCTTTCGTTATCTATCTAAATTACCTTGAGTGTCTCTTGGGTGTCTGTTCACTTGTCTGGCAGCTACAAGCACGCTCTAATTAAGTGAGCTTTTTGGTTCTTAGAAGCTAAACCTGAAAACTGCTGTTCCTGTGCAGCTAATTCCTCATCTTTTCACTGGGGGCAGGATCCAGTGGGAAATAGCTCAGTATGTGGAAGAAAGGAAAAGGTTAGCGATCTACAAATGACAGCATGATGTTTTGTGCTTTGCTGGTGGATCTGTTGGGAAAGCGAATGTGATTGCTAGAGGTGGGTGAGGAATGGGCTTGCTCTCTGCAGGGTTGTGAGCTCACAAAGAGATGCTTGGATGTTAAAAGACAGTGAAATGCAGTTTGGAAATGCAGTGCAAACACCAGTTGATGACATCGAGCACTGAATCACGTGATTGCTCGTGTGTCATAGGCCCCTTCCAGGAGGGCCCGTGGTACCAGTACAGCCATGTTGTTGAATTGTATATTTTTATGGAACAATTAATTTTTAAAGTACTGAGACCAAAATCACTAGTTAGACTAACATTGGGTGTGTTTTAATTTAATTGTAAAATAGTAGAGGCTTGGTTTAGAGCTCTATATAAATCTGTATCTGTTAAAGAAAGGTTATGGATCCAAGACAGGTGTGCATTTTAAACTCTGTGTCCCATGTGGTACTGGACAGAGGAGTGTTGCTGTCTGAGAATGCTCACTCTAGTGCAGGTAGAGCTGCAAAACGCGGTGACGTTTTGTCTATGAATTATAGCATTTGATACCGTTTGTCAGCTACTGCAGAGCATGGAGAGGGGTGGCTGGGACACAATCTGTACACACAGAATAGAATGCAAACTTGTTAATTGGCAACGACTGAAGAAATTAAATGGACAGCTCATTCACAGCTACCATGAGCACTAGGAAAACCCTGTGATGCTGAGGAAAGGATGGATTCAAAGGCGCCAAGAAACTTGATGTCTGTTACTACTGAGCAGTGCCTGTGCTGTGATGCGCAGTCCCTCTGGCATATCCTCTTGACGTATTTGAGTACCATTTCTACAGATAGCTTCTGCCTCTGGTGCTGTGTCAGGGATCTGTGGGATTTATCCACAGTGAAATAAAAGTTGAAGTTCCCATGCGGTGTGTCTGCATTTCCCTTGTGATTTCCCATGTTCTTCATACTTCCGTGGTTACAGGTTGCTGTAGCGTCAAAGGAAAGCACTGCATTTGTCATGAGTTTGTTCTCTTGATTGCTTGTGGATCTTCCCTTTTCTACCCCAATGCTCTGATTCATTAGAGAAGAAAACCAAGGCTGTAAAGTGTCTCTAGTGCTTTGGTCGTCATCCCATGCTTCTCAGATCACCTTGGTCTCAGTTGCATCAACTCCACAATACATTTTATTCCCAGCTTTTAATTGTTTGAAGAAATCGCGTCAAGTAAGGAGGTGTTGAGTTTATGTACTTCGCTGTTTGGTTCCTTATGAGCTGTGTGAGGTGGTCAGCTCTGTGGGAGAATGTGGAGTTGCGAACTGAGCTAAAGGCAGAAGCACTTGTTCTGAATGTAAAAAGACTTTATTTAATGGACAGGGGCTGCACCATGAATAGAAAATACATGCAAACCCATGTGAATGTTGTAGAGGATCAGTAACTCCTGAACTGTAAATAAAGCCCTCATTTTCTGTTTTACTGTAAAATGGAATCATTTCCCTCGTCTGCCTTGCACAGTGGCTTTCTCTGCTCTGCTAAACAGTTCAGGTTTATAGCGAGAAACAGCTGTGCTGTAAGACTTGGAGCTTTCACCGAGACTGACATTAACATCATAACTTAAAAAGTACTGGTTTGTCTTCCTCTTGATTGTCATTGCAGATTTAACCGACTTTACAACAGGTGAAAAATCAGTGGTGCATACTTTACCTGGGACTGGAAATGAAACTGGTTCAGCCATCAACAGCCAGGTGCTCCAGAAAAGCGGTTTGTCCAAGGCAGCCTGTAACACACAAGTATGGGCTGAGCAGAACCAGACTTCAGAAAAGAAGTGACTTCACTGTTTCACTGCAGAATTATTCTTTTCCCATCAGTTTTGAAGGCCAGGCCTGAGTGCAAAATAGTCTTTTTCTCTTAGTTTAAAACAAAAACCACTGGTGCAAATAAGCAAAACTCTGCAGCTGCCTCCACATTGGTAGAAACTGGTGAGCCTTCACTCCTGTCATGTTCATCCTCGGTTCTGAGTGCTCAAGCTGGGTTCTGACCGCATGCAGAACTGTTTGAGTTCAGTGAGGCAGCAGAAACCACTGAGTAGGGTGTCAGTTGCTTTGAGTGTTTCATTCACAAACTCCCAAAGGGAAGTGCATGGGGAAAAAAAGTGACTGAATTGGTGCAAGGAATAGGCAGACAAACTGGAATTACAGGAAAGCCCAAGATAGAGAGAAGTTGGGGGGTTCTGTTTGTGATTCTTTCTTCATGCTGATTAGAAGCTGGTTACAGGGAAAAGCCTTGGTTGCTGTGCTCACTGTTACAGAGAAGCTGTCCTTTGGCTGGGGAGTTGGAGGGTAAGCCAGCATACTCACCAAAATGCAGCTGGACTGCACAGCTAGTACTAAGAATCATCAAACCCCACAAAACAGAAATTCCCTGTAAGCCTTTTAAAGCTGTTCACTTTGGTGTGCTGCTGTTTCGTGTTGGTTTAGAGACCCATCGTATGTCTGGAGTTACCAAATCGGGAAAGGTAAAGCTAACTCTGGATCCCTCACCTTTGTTGCTGTTTGTTGTGAGTTTTCATTTGCTTGGTTGTGGTTTTTTTAGTAAATTGATCGTTTTGTGGTTGGATTTAAAAGTTGTCTTCTCACATCTTCCCCGCTCCTCAAAGGAAAAGAAAGGACCCTCCTGGCACACTGCGAGACTTAGGAAACGAGGTCTGTTCATTACAGACTCTGACCTGTATGAGCTCTGTAGGTATTCATTCACAGTCAGCTGTCTTGGCAAACACTGCCTGTATGGACGGGCTTCTGGCAGTACAGGAGCGGGAGAAGGATGGACATTCCCACACTGCTGAGTATTCATGGTTACCTTACGGGGAAATGATGTGTCCTTCTGAGAAATGGTGACAATTAAACAGTCATTTCTCCTCTAGAGTAAACTCCACTTTCCACCCTCTACACAAACCCCTTCTTTTTTTTTTTTCTCTAATAGTGTTTTCCTGGCTGGTTAATCTGATTTGATAGCTCAGAAGGCAAACCTGACCATCTGACAATTACCCAGACATTTGGTGTGAAAGGTACTGTGTGGTTTTTGTGCCAACACATCCGCTTCAGGCACTCAGATACACATTCTTCCATGTTTCTTTCCAGTTTCTCCTTGGCTATCAAGAAAATTGATCTGTAGACAGGGGAGAAAACCCCAATCCAACTCTATCCCACCAAGCCCTCCCAAAGCACAAGGCTTAAGCCATTGTGTTCCTGCAAAGGTAAGCAAAGCCACCTGCATCTGGTTCATATCTAATCACAGCTCCGCTTTTCTGCCAAGCGGCACAGTAGCATTGTCTGAGTAAAATCTAATCACTGCTGGAGCCTGTGTGGCTAACAGCAGCTAAAGAAGTCATCCGGCCTTTCACCTGCTTCAGGCAAAAGGCAAAAGTTAGTGATTTATGGTACTACTGGCATCATGTACAATTCCTGGGCTTGAATTGCAGATTCTATTGTCTTTCGAAGTGTACAAACACAGAATAAATAATTTGGCTCCAGAGAACGTCAGTCTGTTGCAAAGAAATTGTAGGTTTTGTGGTGGAGTAAGGTGAGTGGTTCTAAGAAGCAGGGAATAAAAAGTCAGCCTGAGATACAGATACCTGCATTTGTAATAGCTGTTAGAGCTTGCTAGTTGTTGGCAGGCTCCTGACTGTGACCTTTCTGAAGCCTGCAGCAACTGCTTTGTCTCAGTCATCTCCCTGAGAAATGTGGAATCCCTAACAAACAAGCTTTTTAGTCTGGAGAGGAGAAGACTGGGAGGGGATCTCATTCATGTCTATAAATCCATGGGGGCTGGGCATCAAGAAGGCAGGGGCTACTTCTCTTGTGCCCTGGGATAGGATGAGGGGCAATGGATTCCAGCGGACCTGGAGTATCTTTTATCAGCCTTCCAGCACCTGAAGGGGACTACAGGAAAGCTAGGGAAGGGCTTATTACAAGGGCAGGGAGTGAGAGGACAAGGGGTAATGGTTTTAAACTGAAAGAGGAGACATTTAGGTTGGAGATCAGTAAGAAGTTCTTCAGTGTGAGGGTAGCAAGACACTAGAACAGGTTGTCCAGAGAAGTGGTAACTGCTCCATCCCCGGAACTGTTCAAGGCCAGGTTGGATGAGGCTCTAGGTAATCTGATCTGGAGGCAGGTGTTGCTGCCCATGGTAGGAAGTTGGAACTAGATGATCTTTAATGTCCATTCCAAATCTAACCTTTCTATGATTCTTACGGGAAAGGCTGAGAGAGTTGGAACTGTTTAGCCTTGAAAAGACTTGAGAAGAGACCTGATCCAGCCTATAATCTGAAGGGTGGCTGCAGGGAGAATGTTGCCAGATTGCTTCCAGTTGTGCCCAGTGACTGGACAAGGAGCAATGGGCACAAGCTGGAACACAAGAAGTTTCAGTTAGAGATAAGGAAAAGCTTCTCTACAGTGTGAGTCCCAGAGCCCTTGCACAGGCTGTCCAGGGAGGCTGTGGAGTCTGTTGCTCTGGAGATACTCAAACCCCACCTGGATACAGCCCTGTGCACTGTACTCTGGGCAGCTCTGCTCTGGCACAAGGGCGCAAGTTGATGATCATTTGAGGTCCCTTCCAACTCAAATGATTCTATGGTCTGTGAAATTGAACCCAGTGGGGTGTGTATCACCCAGCCTTCTGGATATTCTCATACCTATGACTTACGAGGAAATCATTTGTTAGCACTGCACTGAAAAGTGCTTGTTACCACACAATTACTTTATGATTAATTACTTCCTTATATTACTTATCCATGTGTTTGGTTGTTTCTAGAGGATTCAGGTGAAGCTTGCAGTGAGGACAATGTAGCCAGTCAGGTTGTCTCTGACAAGGAATTTCAAGAGTTTTATTCACTCTAATGCAGCAGCATTAAGAATGTTTTGTAAGACATCTCGGGGTCGTGGGCTTGTTCTGGAAATACCTTAGCATCAGATTAAAGTTTACTGCTTTGCATTTCTTGGGCTCCACTATAATTCTTCCAAACAGGATTTAAGTAGGAATTAAAGCTACATAATACTTAAGTTGGTCCTCTGCAAAGGCAGATCTCACCCTCGGAGCGCCACTTCGTTTAGGTTCTTGAATTCCTAGTATTTTGTACCCATCAGCACTTCAGGGGCGACTTATAAAAAGCATTAAAAAAATGTGCTGAGTGACATAAAAACATTAAATTCTTGTGGTTGCATATGGAAGGTCTCAGGGAAGGGAGACCAGCTGGGCACAAGTTCTCTGAAAGCCCTTCCCTACAAAGTATTAGTTTGTTTTAACTGAACATACTGCTCTTGAGCTGGTTTCACCTGGATTTGTTTTAATATTAAAAATATTTCAAAGAATCATAGAATCCTCATGGCTGGAAAGGACCTCCAGGATCATCCCAACATATCTAGACCATGGCCTCAAGTGCCCTATCTACTAGCTTTGTAACACCTCCAGGGATGGTGACTCCACCACCTCCCAGGACAGCCCGTTCCAGTGCCTGACCAAACATCTGTAGGAAATCCAGAAGATGCTTGGCTTGTACTTCTGTTTGTGGTGGATATCAGCTGCCTTCACAAGTGAGGGTAATGGAGCACTGGAACAGGCTGCCCAGGGGGGTTGTCGAGTCTCCTTCTCTGGAGATGCTCCAGACCCGCCTGGCTGTGTTCCTGTGCGACTTGGTCTAGGTGATCCTGCTGTGGCAGGGGGATGGGACTGGATGATCTTTTGAGGTCCCTTCTGATCCCTAATGATTCTATGATTCACAATACAAATTGTGCTTTAGTGTCTTTCATCACACCAATTTCTGGATGGAATAGAGGCTGCTGTGAATGCTAGGCTAAACCCTAATGTTATTTCCTGGTTATTTTGCCCTAAATAGCTTTTGAATTCCTGCATAGTTACCTGTCCCTCAGCAGATTGTTAGGTTAGAGTGCAAAGATAGAATTTATTTCTTATGTTATANGCTGAGTAGACACTCTGTGCCCTCATCAATGTCATTGATGAAGATGTTGAACAAGACCGGTCCCAGCACCGATCCCTGAGGGACACCACTAGTCACAGCTCTCCAGCTGGAGCTGGCACCATTGATCACCACCCTCTGAACTCTATCCTGCAACCAGTTCCTAACCCACCTCACTGTCTGCTCTTCCATCCCACACCTCCTCAGCTTACTCACTAAAATTTCATGGGAGAAATGTTCTTCCTCTTCTTTCAAGGAAAGAACTGGGGAATCTCTAGAGCCAGTTCTAGACAGCAGAGGAGCTGGTGTTTCTGGGCTAGTAAAACCTGCAACAACCCGAACAGAAAACCCAACACACATTGCTGTGGCCTGTCCTTGGCTCTCTCCAGCTTAGGTCAGGGACTGGAATAAACTGCCCAGTGTTAAGCTCTGCATGTATTTATGGTGTGACACCCCAGCTGACTGGATTTCAGAGGCAGCTTTTGGGGTAACGTAGCTGGGCCAGATGCAGCAGGCCATACAGGACACTCTTGGACAACCCGTGTATGGGGGAGTTGGCTTAATTGTTGTGCAGCGTGGAATTTTCTTATTATACAAGCTGATTGTTGTCTCACGCTGTAGTTTGGAGGATGCTTCTTGGAATTTGTGGCATTGCAGAGTGTTTCAGAGGAGAATCTTAAGCTACAATAATTTCAGAGTTCACAAAGCCTATTACTTTATTACCTAGGCTGTTTAATGAAACGTGCCAGAACTCTTAGGCTTCGAAACACCTTAGCATGCAGATCCCTATTACAGAAATTAAAAACCTTTGAGAAAAACATCTGGGTTTTTCAAAAGGGGGAAAATGAAGCTAATAAATATCTGCAGACAGGTGGCTGTGTAAGAAGAGAGAGGAAGAGATATTAAGGTTGTTGATGAAGGAGAGCACAGTGCTCCAGCCGCGCCAGCAGTGGTTGCAAAAAGTATTGAAGTTATTTGTTCAGACTGAGTGATCTGAATACTAGGCTATTAATTCCTGCATTTAATGCTGCATTCCACCACGGTGTCACAGCACTATAACATAAGAAATAAATTCTATCTTTGCACTCTAACCTAACAATCTGCTGAGGGACAGGTAACTATGCAGGAATTCAAAAGCTATTTAGGGCAAAATAACCAGGAAATAACATTAGGGTTTAGCCTAGCATTCACAGCAGCCTCTATTCCATCCAGAAATTGGTGTGATGAAAGACACTAAAGCACAATTTGTATTGTGAATCATAGAATCATTAGGGATCAGAAGGGACCTCAAAAGATCATCCAGTCCCATCCCCCTTTACTACTCAGAAGCAGCAAAGTGGTACCAGCTGAGTGGAAAGGACAAGTGGATTCCTCCTAGGAGAGGAGACTGGAAGATGGAGGTTTGAGCTAGCTCCACTGGGCAGTAATCCAACTGGAGCCATGCTGGGAGAAGGCCAAAGATGGAAAGCAGGCAGGAAGGACCAGAGAGGAGAAGCTGAACTCTTGCCCTGTTCCAAAGGATGGAAAAAAACCCCATGTTGCTGTTCTGTTTTTAGTTGAAAGCTTTTGTCCTCGTTTTCCACACAAGGAGTTCTGCAGTTGGTGCAGGTCACCGCTTCTGTTCTGGGCTGTCATTTACCTCCCGAATGCTGTGCAGGAACCTAGGGCCAGTCCTGCTCCCATTATCTTTGCTTAGTGAAGTGAGACTCTTGGCAGAGTGACCATGCGCTGTGCTGTTGTCCCCATCTGAGGACAACAAGGTACTTTTTCTCATATGGAGTGGTGTGGGTCTGTTTTGCAGAGGTGAGTCTGAAAAGTAATCAACTTGTCTTTTTTTCCCCCTGCTGTTACAGCAATGGGTGAGCTGCAACTGTCCCAGAGCACAGAGACGTGGCTGTACCACGCGTCCGGCCTTGACTGTTGTTAGAATAACATGGCTTAGACATGAAGTATTTTCCCTGCCAAGATCAGCCAGGGAGTAGGTCAGCAGATAACACCACAGGTCAGTGTAAGTACGGCAAGGGTTCATCCTAGCAGTGAATTCAACTCCACAAGATCACAGAACAGCAGGAGCTGGGAAGGACCCCTGAAGAGCATCTAGTCCAGCTCGGGTGAGACCTTTGTACTGCTCACAAGTTACAGGACAAGCATGTAATTATTACATGCACTATTACCATGACCCTTTCCTTGTAGTGATGAACTGGTCTTGTGCAAATAATATTGTTCACCAGAAGCAGGGTTCCCAGTATGGGAGACAATAACACTGTTAGTAACTAGGGAAAATCACAGAATCACAGAAAGTTAGGGATGAGAAGAGACCTCGAAAGATCATCCAGTCCAATCCCCCCGTCAGAGCAGGATCCCCTAGATCAAGTCACACAGGAACAAGTCCAAGCGGATTTTAAATGTCTCCAGAGAAGGAGACTTCACGACCTACCTGGCACTCCCTTCCACTGCTCTGTCACCAACACTGTGAAGAGATTTCTTCTTATATTGATGTGGAGCCTCCTCTGTTCCAGCTGACACCCACTGCCCCTTCTCCTGTCATTGGATGGTACTGAGCAGGGCTTGGCTCATTCCTCCTGATACCCACCCTTTCCATATGTATCAAGATTCATGGGGTCACCCCTCAGTCTCCTCTTTTCCAAGCTAAAGAGACCCAGCTCCTCAGCCTTTCCTCATCAGGGAGATGCTCCACTCTCTTCATTGTCTTTGTGTCTCTGTATTGGACTCTCTCAAGCAGTTCTGTGTCCTTGAACTAAGGTGCCCAGAAGTGGACACAGTATTCTAGACGTGGTCTCACCAGGGCAGAGTAGAGGGAGAGGAGAACCTCTCTCCATCTGCTACCCAACCAATTCCCTTCTAATCCGCCCCAGGATGCCATTGGCCTTCTTGGCCACGAGGGCACATTGCTGGCTCATGGTCATCCTGCTGGCCACCGGGACGCCCAGGTCCCTTTTTCCTGTGCTTTTCCATCAGGTCAGTCCCCAACCTGTACTGGAACCTGGGGTTGTTCTTGCCCAGATGCCAGACTCTTCACTGCCCTTGTTGAATCTCATTCAGTTCCTCCCTGCCCAGCTCTCCAGCCTGTCTAGTTCCCGCTGAATGGCAGCCCAGCTCTCTGGTGTGTCAGCCACTCCTCCCAGCTTTGCGTCATCAGCAAAGGATCAGCTGCTGACTCTAATTCCTCATCCAGATCGTTGATGAATATATTGAATAGTACTGGTCCCAGTACCAAACCCTGGGGGACTCCACTAGATTCAGGCCTAGAGTCTGTCCCACTGCCCACTACTCTCTGGCTTCTATCCTACAGCCAGTTCACGATCCACCTCACTAACTGGTCATCCAGACCACACTGCCTCAGTTTGGCTGTGAGGATGCTGTGGGAGACTGTGTGAAATGCCTTACTGAAGTCAGGATAGACCAAAATAGCGTTTGGAAGGGAATTAATGATTGAAAAAACTGATGAGGAGAAATGTAAGAGGTGGTGTCTGGGAGATCTGTACATCTAGGGTCCCCAGTGTGTGCTCCAGTTTCTGGAGCACAAATGATCCTACATCTTGTGGTCTCCACTCGTTAAATGTCTAAGGGGTTGCATTTCACTTTTAAGCAGACACTTTTCTTCTTTTCCTTTACCCCAGTCATCACAACGAAGGTGAGATCAGCCCTGACATCATCAGCCTGGCATGGAATTATTCTCCGTGATGTCCATGTTGGTAAGGGCAAACCCTGGTGAGCTAAGGTGGAAGTTACATGCCTCTCAACTTCTGCTACCCACTGTATGTTGATCAGACATACACTCACCAGGCCCCAGGATTTTTCAGATGCAGTAGCAGAGACTGGAGGTAGGTGCTGCCATGTTACATGAAACTTTTGCCTAGCATCGGGCCCAGGTTTCAGTCACCACTGCCAATCCACTACTGGTTTTGGGGCAGTTGGTGGAGCTCGATGTGGGCCCCTTGGTGTGGTTTGTGTTAGTCCCTGCAACAGTGGGGACAGGTGGTTCATCACTCACCAGTTTCTCTGCTCCTCCACCATCTCCCCATGAAATGAACAGAATGACACCTTCCCGTGCGGTGGCCCAGGCACTTTGGAAAGGTCTGGTCATGGGTGGCCTCTCCAGATCCTTGCTGATGAGCTCAGGCCATGCAAGTGTCTGCCTGGGTGTGATGTAGGCGGTGGCTGGTGGCTGTGCTGGTGGCAGAACCGGGCAGGCAGCTCCCCATGTGGGTTCAGAGCACCCAAACAAGATGTGTAAAGCACATGGGATTCATCTGCCAGCGGTGCAGACTGCAGCCAGCACTGTTGGCTCAGAGCCTGTTACGGGGTCGAGTCCAGAGGCAGCCAGCCCTGTCTGGTGTCGCTGAGTGCGGCTATGATGTCCCCGGTCCATCAGTGTGACTGAGGGGAGCAGGCTGTAGCAGGCTTGTTCTGGGGGAGCCGGGAGGTTGGGGGGTGGGGGAGGCTGCAGCTTAGAGACGTCCCCAAAGCCCCAGACCGTTAACAAAAG
>VZRI01014030.1:0-45416 GCA_013397515.1 Upupa epops | reverse complement strand
TGTTGTCAGCTGCCTGGAGAACTCCCACTCCTAACATATTTGGACATGTTTAAAAGTGTATTCACTTCTGTTCTTATCTCAGTAACTCAGATGTACTGCATTCAACTTGTTGAGTACTTTCTAATATTTACATTTCATTCATAAAAAATTATAGTTAACACAGTTCTGTACCTTAATGATAGTGTTCACACTGACAACGACCTGGGCCCACTCAATTGATTCAATAGGTGTGTCTTTCAGGATTTGTTCCTCCTCTTCTAGTAAGCATTCAAAGATGGAATCTACCTGGGACACCTTAAAGGTAGAACAAAAAATAGCATTCAGCTCAAACACATCCATTACTAGCAAATACCTGAAAACTGCATATAAAAACAAACAATTAGTAGAAACCACATCAATTGCCAGAAATACCTAAAAGTATCAGCTACTCAATTTCATAATGAAATCACCGGCTTATATTTGATACAGTACTTAGAATTTCCTTATTTCTGAGTTTTCTTATTTCCCTATTTTCTGAAAGAAAAGCATGTCCTTGTCTTTGAAGGCAACACCATAAGTTTTCTTTAAACATATGCCTCTGTATCCTTCTGGAATATTTGGCAGCAGAACCTTTGTTGGATAAACTACATTGGATAACATATCTCCTTTAAAATAGCAGACTACTATTTTTATCCTATTTTATTTTTCTCCATTAGCAACTACTCTCCTCTACAGGAAAAAACTTCCTAAAAGTAAATATTTTGTGCATAGCTCTCCTCCAGGAGGAAGAATGAAATAAAGATAGAACACTTGAGTGGAATGAGGCATAAACTGAGAACATTCACGAATGTTAGAGGACAAAAATTTATGAGAAACTGAAGTGATAGAAATCCACCCAGTACAGCTACTCAAAGCAGCTCTCGTAACTGGAAAGCTTCATGCTCTTCAGTTCCAATTACAATACAGTACCTGTCTTCTGCCACCCACATTTCTCAGAATTCACATCTCAGCTGCAGACATAAAGTATGGACACTAAAGTGAGGAAAATGCTACCACACAACCCCTACTGAAATTGTGTAAAGTTGTATCGATTTTCAAAGGGAAAGGTTTCAAAGTACACATAAAGCATTACAACTTCTACTACCTGCAAGATCATACAATGACTTAGAAACAATCGGTTTCCTACCTCTCGAAAGAACACATCTGCAGGGGTAAGGCTTGGTGGAATGTCACACTCTCTTTTGTTTAATGCAATCAGAATAGCAGCATTCACTAGATCAGGCAGACTGGAGTGGTGATTCTTGAGGACAATAGCTGCTGCCAGTTTCTCTGCATGCTCACAGAGCAACAATCGAGTTGCCATTGGCATCCCTCGTACTGGAAAACTGCCCAGACGTTCAAATATACCAACCTGTTATTGAAGACACAATAAAACACCACACACACTTTAAATAGTTTCCTAAAAAAATTAATTAAAGAAAAATTATTACTTGACTGTGCATTGGTACCTCAAAGGAGGTTGTAGATTGGTGAGGGCTAGTCTCTCTCAACAAGTAACAAATGATAGGACAAGAGGAAATGGCCTCAAGTTGCACCAGGGGAACTTCATGGGAAGGGTCACCAGGCCTTGCAATAGGCTGCCCAGGGAGGGGGTTGAATCTCCACTCCTGGACACATTTAAAAGTCATGGACATCTGGAGCTTAGGGACAGGGTTTAGCAGTGGTTTTGACACAGCTGGGTTAATGGTTGGACTTGATAATCTTAAAGGTTTTTTCCAAACTGAATCATTTTCTGATTCTAAAAGAATAGTAGATTTTTTTACCTGATGAAGAAATTCAATGAAATAAGAATGTGCTTTTGTCTTATCCTCTAATTGATGAAGAAGAATGAGAGATGTGTTGCTGAAACCAGCTGGTTCTAAAAAGAGAAAACTGTTAGTTCAGAGCACTCGGTATCTTGATTTCTTGGACAACTACCTTTTTTCCTCTAAGTTAAACATATTTCTGTACTCTTCTGCAGTGTCACCATACCAGTACACACCTATTTATATATTGCTTATCTTCCTATTTTCAATGTTTTCTGAAGAAAACAAGTATTTTTTGATCAGTACAACTATTCTGAAACATTCAATTCATTATGCTGCTAAAATAGCCACTCACCAACTTATTCAAGTTTTAGTAAGATTCAGATTCCAATTTTTAAATTTATTGTGGACTAGCTATTGCAGAATTCACTATTCTAGGAAAAAAGCTAGTGCAAAATAGCATTAACAGACATTCAGACTTAATTTACTCTGGTTTTGCCTAAACAATTCCACTGTACAACCCAAGTGGCTGCCCAGCACTGCTTTGATTTTCTTCTTCCTTAAAGGAGCTTGCAGCTGAAATGCCAGCCAATAGTTCTGTCTAGAGAGCCAGGTCCATGCAGGAGTCAGTAATGATGGTGAAAGAGTCAACAAGGATGACAGCTTCCTTGCAAGTATCTCACCTCAGTGGAGTTCCCCAAAGCTCACAGTACTTTCTTATGTCAGAATTACTGTATATTCTAAATGTGCTTTAAACCAAAGGACTACTGAGTTACAAAATCTCAGAATAACTATCACTATGAGCAAAACTAGCAAGACTGTTTCCAAGAAGTTACCAATTTCTAGTTCTTGCTTCAGTCAGGAATAAATGCAGATAAACTGTAAACTAAAAACAAAGTTGATTCAGAAATTACTGAGAATCTAATGACAATTTCTAACCAGCTGCCAAACAGAAACAAAAGCAGAAAGCTTCATCCATCTGTAAATATTTACTATACAAACTTTCATCTAAGTCTCAGCTCAGTAACTGAGCAACTGCTGCCTAGTGGCCCTGAGGACAGTTTCAAACTAACACTGGTTTAATACTGTTCATAAGAGACAAGGAAGCATGAACAAATCAATCTTTTGGCTGAAAACATGTCAGTTTTAATCCATTATGTACAACAAACGCTCCCGAATAAATTCTTTCAGCCATCTTTTAGGCAGCCATAAATACCAATGCCCCAGATAACAGAAGCTCACCCTACCTAGGGTCCAGTCTAGCAGAAGCTGCGAGACCAAATGATGACAAATAAACCCCTTCGACATATCGACTTGTGAAAAATAGTTTAGATGTATCCAAGAAATGATGGAAACATGAAGTGACACCACCACCTATCCCTTGCATGAGTGACCCTTCTCAAATATCTTTAGTTTGTGTTTACTATATGAAGTCAAGAACTAACCACAGTAGACTGGAAGTAACTGACAGTCTCACAAAATTAATCTTTTCAAAATACATACAGTGGTGGTTGAAGAGATGGGACATGTAAACCTTTTTTTGCAAAGCTTAAATTATAATTTCATCTGGGGTACTATAGACAGATTTTAACAAGAAAAAAAAAACCCCACAAAAAAACCCCAACCACCATCAAAACCCCAAAACCCACACCTTTATGTTTACCTTCAGGTACAGATTCAGCCCATCTTGGATCAGAGGCAGGGTAATCATCCAGTAAGTCCATACTGATTTGGGTCACTGCCTTATCCAGTTCAGTGTCAGAATCCAGATCTGCATTACTTGGAAAGAGTTCAACTACCATGCTTTGTGCATTGACTACATCTTTCCTGAAATATAACAAATACACAGTATGAAATACAAAAACTATAGCTACGACTATAGGAACAAGAACTAGTGAATTATTATGATTTTCTGAAGAGCTTTACAAGCACCATGCATTGCTTGGGTTATCTTTAAAATAATTACAGATAAAAGGTATTCTGATTTTACAGATGAAGATCATTCAGATTATTTAAAGCACATAGACTGCATAATCTATAAAACAATAAAGCACAAGCCAAACAGTATTTCAAGTCACTTTATTTTATTAGCCTTATTATTATTTAAGAAAACAGATTCATCACACAGAGATAAAACTGGATGCCTCTGGTAACAAAGTAACTACATTTCTATTACTTGCTTTAAATTCCTCAAGAATACACACAATGACTCCCACACATGGCAGTAAAAACTCCTAGGAATATAAACTCCAGCTAATATAAAGCATTATTCTCCTTTCCTATATTCTCAAGGAATCCTGTTCTGCTTAATATGTAATAGAGTAAGGCAGCATGCAAATCCTTAAGCTTCCAAGGTATAAGGTTGTACTGAAGAAGACTAAGTAACAATATAGTATTCTTATTCTAAGTAAGAGTTACAGTATTCTGAGAAAGGATACCAGGATTCCAAAGTATTTTCTGATTAGGGAAATAATTGTATTTTTCATGAGACTTTCCAATTCAGTGTTTATATCACCAAGATATATTGAAATAAAAACCAGCAGGGCGTTCAGAAACTGCAAGAGGTTTACTAAAACAAACTGTATGTTTAAAAAGTGGAATATACTGAATCTTGCATTAAACAGCCTCCCAATATTTGCTGTTAATCAACTGTTTGGCCATCTGGACAGGCCACTGCAGAACAGATGTAGAAAAGTCTCCATTCATTTAATAATCATATTATTTTTCTGGAAGAAATATGAATCAATACTATACTCACAAAATTATTAATTTCTTCTAGTTTTATTAGAATTTTATTTTAAAATTCTAATAAAATAACATTACTTTCATATTTTTCATTCAATTTTCCTAACAACCTCCTAATTTATTCTGACCCTGTTTCCAAGCCCCTTGTTCACATCCTCCGTGGTATTTGTTGTCTGCGCTGTCAAACCTTAGTTACGCCCAATCACCTCACTACTACCGTCATCTTCAGCAGCAGCTATTTGCTGACAAGTCAGTTTCTGAGCTCATACAGATTTACATTCTAAACTCTGTGCATGCTTACAGATTGTGTCTTGATATCCTTTATTATGCTTGTTTAAACCCCTTCATAATCTTCTGCCTCACATGCAGCTCTATGTCAAATCCAATCCTACTTCCTAGTATCTTAAATCAGTTCTTTCCATGTTTTAAGAGTCTTTAAGGAGATTAGTCTAAGAGGGCTTGTGGTTTTTAACTTTTAGGTTTTTAACTTTTTTAAAAAATATATATTGGAATTATATTTAGAGAGGACTGTTTAAGTCTACATCTCCATTTATCTTCTCTCTCCTCTTTACATCATTCACCATCAAACCTACCAGAGTCACTGCATGCCTCCCAAACACATAAGTTGCTTTGATCAATTACAAATTGTTATTTCCTCTCACTCACCCATATCAGTCAATCTACAAAAGATATAAACTTGCCACCAAGTTTGCCACCTTAGTTATCTTCACGACCACATGGACAGCAACTAAACACATTTCAAAGTACCGCTGAAAACAGCTATGCAAATAAAAAATATAGAATCAGAAGCGTTTAGGCTGGAAAAGACCTTTAAGTTTATCGGGTCCAACTGTCCCAAGTCTGCTACTAAACAATGCCCATGCACTCCAGATCTACATGACTTTGAAACGCATCCAAAGATGTTGATTCAATCCTACTTTCAAGTAGTTGTTGACAGCAATAAGGTCTCCCCTCAGCCTCCTTTTCTTCAGACCAACCAGCCCCAGCTCTCTCAGCTGCAGCTCATAAACTCTGTTCTCCAGACCCTTCAACAAACTTGTTGCCCTTCTTTTTTTGGACTCTCTCCAGCACCTCTATGTCTTGTATTGAGGTTCTCAAAATTGAAATACATACTCAAGGAGTAATAATGTTTTTTTAAGAGCAGAACAGCTCAGACTAAAAACGAGTAGAAGAAAGACATCAAAAATACTATGTTTAACATAGTCTCACTGACATTCATGTAAACACATTACCAAGAACAAGCAAAATTCATTAAGATTACAGAAATCGACCCCTTTCTACCATCCTTCACTTCTTCACTAGCTGAAGATGAACCTAACCCTTTCCCAGTAAAGACATGCAGGTGTCATTAAAATAGCTGTAATTAAAACAGCACAGGAGTATCTTTACTCAAATATCAGTGTCTTCATGATGAGCAAGCAAAGTTTCAAAAATAAGGGCAATCTCTACCTGCAGTACTGTAGAAAAGCAACTTTCAGTAATTTAGTCTTATCTTCTTGAGCTGTAATTTCCAGTCTACTGGTTCCATCAAATACAGGACTCTGAAAAGGGATAGTAAAAACCTCAGCTGAAAGACACATATCAATCTTCATTATGAAATAAAAAGAATTTTTCTAAGTAGCAACAATGTAGATTTAAAATAAAAACCTGTAAGCAGCTCTGTTTATTGTGACCAGCATCAGCCAATATAAAGACTACACAGGTTTTCTATTAAAATACTAGCTAATTCTGGCTGGTTTTCAAGACGACTTAACTGGAATAAGGACTATGGACTATTAACCATATGGAAACACTAACTCACTTATATTCTAACAACTTTTCTACTCTTTCCTCCCAACTACAGGAACATGTTGGCAACAAATTACACAAATTTTAAACAAAACAATGTTTAATGTAAATAAGAGCACTTTTCAGAAAATATAAAAAAATAATACTTTCACATGTTTTTAAGAATATTATATTAAATATATATGTACGTGAAACAGGGCAGAAATAATATGCAGTTCTTCTCAGCTTAGCCTCCAAGCTTTTTAGCCTGGTAAGAAAAAAGTGTCTCTCATATACATAAAAGAGCAAACATAAAAGACTGAAGAAAACCATTCTAATCCAAAAATGAGAACAAAGCCTAAGTCCCTACAGTAGTGTTACATCAGGCCTAGTGACAGCATTACACTAAAGCAAAGAAAACATTAATTTTGTGAAAATCTCAACCTCAAACAAAGTAAAACAACATTTGCCCAAACTTACAGATGTAAAATTTCTTGGGTTTGAAAAATGCTTCTATTTTAAGTGCTTGAGTCTGTATTTTTAAAATCCCCAAACCTTAAAACTCCAACAAGCCAGAATTTCTACACTGAAAATTCAAAACCACCAGAAAAAAAAAAACCTGACATTTGATTTCTACTCTCAGTTGTCAATCAGCAACTAAATGATCACTACCTCACTCCTTGGTCCAGCAACAGAAGATGACAGAGAATCTTCCAGGTCTTCAGGAAGCACAGAAATGCTTTCTCTGGACAAGATGGTGATAAGTCCAGTTTTTTTGGCAAAGAAGACAGGGAGGCCAGTACAGGACCCTGCTCCTAAAATCTTATCTCCTAAAATGAAGGGAGAGGAAGAAAAAAAAATAAACAAGGCAAGGAACTGCTATTTTAAGAACAAACTAGTACTGTCTCAAAGAAAATTATTAAATTTTGTCATAAATCAACAAACAGTGATTGAAAACTGCACCTCACACCAGAAACTGTGGAGACCATTTGTTATCTAGATGCAGATTTCCAGACACTGTGAAGTTAAAATAAAATGAACAAAAAAAAAAAAGGGTTAAAATTACTCAACATTCAAGTGGTTCAAATTCTACCTCAGGATCAATGTATGAGTCCTACTTGAACACACCTCTAAAAATACAGGATAACATATATCAGCCACAGGGACCTAGTATGAATTTTAGCCTGAGTCTGAATAAATAAATTAACTTCAAGAAAAAACCCCAAACCAAACCAATTAACCCCTCTTTATTTTTATCAGACACACTGTAAGTAAGCAATAACGGTATTTGTCAGTGCTTTCTCCATCCTTTATGAGAAACTTACAACTGGAAAAATTTAATAAAGATAAAAAGGAGCATATATAGTATTTATATTTATTGGAGAGCAGAATCACGTGAAACCACTCAGTTAGAAAACATCACCAGATTATGTTTGGTTTTTTTCCCTGCATGTTACCTTGGATTCCAAACAGGATTTTCTCCTGTGGCAAAGAAATTCTTCCAGTTCCAGTGGAACAGGCAAACACTTCCTCTTCCTTATAGAGGTAAGCAGCATGGCTGAAATAATCAGGGACTACCAGGCAGCACAATACTTCCTCTTCTGACTAAAGAACATACATATAAAGAATATCACATATATCATCAAAACCTTCAACAAACACTTCACATTTTTAAGGCTGATCTGAGTTGCCTGAATGTGTTTTAATTTTAACAAGTTATGAATATAACTGAATGCCTAAAATATCAAACAAAACCACTTTCAATTTGCCCTAAAACTTAAGATACTGTACTTTTTAATTCCATGCGCATTACATTTTATAATTTCATATAAAGGAGAAGTAAAAAGATCAACTATTCTCATTTTCACACTCTCTTTCCCTCTTAAGATTAAATATTGAAAGGACTTTAGGGTGGTGGGGGAGGGAAGAAGTGGAAGAAGTTTACCAAAGAAAGTTAACACCCAAGTTTATGTTTCCAGAACAGAGAGCACAAACAAAATAAACTGGGGACTATCAGCATCCAGCAAGCCAGCTATCTAAAAAGGACCAAAATACAGGTCTCTTAATTCCTTTTCCTTCTACAAGAGTCTCAGAATATGAGATCTGTTATAAATGGATTTCATGAATGTACCAAAAAATTATTTCGTTTACAGGACAAAAACCAAAATACATCAGTAACCATTAGATGTTTAGACTTCTATTTTTGAGGCTTTTAACATTTTATACATTTAAACGTAAATTATAAACTTTACATAGCTACCATTAAACCTTAGAAGACACTAGTACATGTTTTCCTTAGAATTACTATGAATAAATAATTCCAAGAACAACCTTAAGACAAAGAACTTGTTTTTCCTTTAGACAAGAAACGATAACCCATTTGTTTACACAGACACTCTGAAACACTCTTCTCTCAATTGCATTTCAGGGTCTTCCCCTGCATACCTGAAAAGATGGATTATACTGTGTGACCTCCACAACAACATCATCAGACATCTGGTAGCCTTTATCTTCTACTGTTATCAGAGTGTAGTAGACAAGACATGGCTGGTCTCCAGGATGCCATGCTGCAGCAAGGATCACCAGTCCATCACTATTTAACAACATGTATCACAGTGTTGGGAAACGGTTACTGTGTATTTCATGTTCTCAGACTCTACCACTCATAAAACCAGATATTAAAGAACAATCACAAATATTTTACAATATGGTGTACATTTATACAAAGACTATACTAGTTCTTTCAAGCTGTTTTATAAACAGTATTCAGACTGCAGTATGAAATCAAATCAAGGAAGCTGTGAAGTTGTGTAATTAAAATAAATACAAGAGATACTGAATTCTCTGCATTTGACGGAACATGTTACAACTGCTTCCTTGCTGTTTTTGTAACATAAACAAAACAATGGATTCCAAAACCTGGTAAAATGATACTAAAAAAGGGAAAGGAATTATTCTTTAGTTTAGAATTTGCAATGCTAAAGAGACAATGACAGTATGAAGTATAGGGCAGCCCTAATAATGTAATATGACATGCTAATTTTATCAACAGGGGTACTCAACTACAATTGAACTTTGCATTTGCTTACAGCATTTGCTTACAGCATTTGCAAGAAAACATACTATCGATCTAAGTCTTTACAGATGCAACTGTACTTCCTTACCGGTTCTGTTGCAAATCCATGTATTGTATTTTCACTCCTCCTTTAATATCTTCATAGTTGCTTTCAGAACCCTAAAAAACCCCAATATATCTGCATTATAACTACAGGTAAATAAGCTATTGATTAAACAAAGAAATTCCTTACAAGAGAGTTTGCTCTTACCCAAACTGCATCTGTAATATGTTCTTTCAGGATCCTGTTGATGTCCCAGCTGAGGATGTAACGCTCTGATGAATCATCAATGTCCCATTTGTTTAGATTTGAACTTGTCAACATATAAAAACTTGATTTCTCTTTATCCCAAAGAACACTAGAAATCTGCATTTTAAAGGGAAAAAGATAAAAGGGTTAAAGCACAGCCTTAATATTTGGATATAACAATCTGCATCACTCTCAATTCACAAAAAATGACTTTTGGACAAACAGTTTACAATACAAAATGAGACTCTTATCAAAATTTCCAAGAGAAGTCTTTTTAGCATTTTGACTTGATGTTTTATTTAGATTAATTTGGTTTCTTCTGTCTTTCAAATTTTGAATAAGTAACACAAATGAGCTGAATCTTGGCTTTGGTTTTTTTTGGTCATCAAACATCACAGTCTCTTACTTTTCTTAAACACTGAAGTTAGCAATTACAGAGAGAAATTAAAGAGTATTACCATATGAATGCTTTCAAGCTTACCACAGCATCATTTCCATGAGATAATATACCCAGGAGAGAAGAAACCTTTCTGCCAATTCCAGAAAACATGCCTTGTCCCTGTGGCAGAGTGTGCTGATGAATCTTGCCAGAATTGTCCGGTATCAATCGAATGAGCTGGCCACAGGTAGATGATAAAATAAAGCTTCCTCCCTAATGAGAAGGAAAAGCTATTATATTAAAAGAATAAAAATCACATTTCTGAAAATTCTACTGTCAAATACAATTATTTAGTCAGATCATAAGGCTAAACAAGGCACAGGGCGTCCACAGTACTTAGAGCTAAAAAAGAAAATTAAGGGGGGATGGGGGGAAAGCATTTATTAGATAAAAAGCCAGTTTAAGCAAAATTTCCATATTATTTTCTATGCTTGAATTAGTACAGTATATGGCTCACCATTGATTTTAAATTGTAGATTTAAAGAATCTCTATAGGCATTACTATACAAACATTCATGTGCTGAATTATGAATTAAGGTATAACTACTGTGTGTGCCACTAAGCACCCCTTAGCCTTGTCCTGGTTTAAGCTAGAGCAGAACTAAAATCGGTTCAGTGGTTTTACTTTTCAGCCCAGACTAAGTAACTGCATTTCCTGAACTTAATCTAGCTCTGGATTCACAATGATGTCAATATTTCAACTAGAGGTGTGATAGGAAAACTTCCTCATCTTCGTGTCTGCTACTAACAGGGTAGGTACATATTAGTGTTTCTTAACACATTCTGAAACTCTGTCATTAAGAATACTGCACTTTGATTAAATCTACAAATGTTGACAACATACTGACACTCTAAAAGTAAGACTTATTATACAGGGTATGAACAGTAGATATTGAAAACATCCTGAGATAAAATGTAATTTAAGGGATAGTAATTAGTTCTAAAGATAACACATTGTAAAACACTGATTTTTTTTTTAATATATTCCCTTTTGAGAGTTTCCCCTCTTCAGGCATATCAACAGCAGGAATCAGAATCTCTAAGAACAACTCATAATACATTTGTGCATTACTTGCACACAAAAAGCCGTTGATGCAATGATAGTAGAATCCAACAGTCCCCACAGGCTGAGGTACCAAACGAGTTCCTATTGAAGTCAGGAAGGTACTCGGGATTAAAGCAATATTTTAATATAAATCTTATTGAACTGTACCTTCACTGCTGATAGGAAACTGCACGAAGAGCCTCCAAAGTCTGCAACAGTCTCTGTATAGGAACCTTCGTGCGCAAGACTAGGCCAGTAGCGCACAGATCCTTCACAGGTAGCAACCATTATTGCCAGAGACTAGAAGGGAGAAAAAAAACATTAATAGAACATGTAAGATTATTTTAACAGACTGCAGCTTTGCCTAAAACATGTTATTTTACATATTGAGATTGTGAGTGACTACACAGGGAAAAGCTGTAAATACGTGCAGATGCACAATGATAAACCTACAAGTGAGTAAAAAGCAAAATGATTCTGCAGAACAACTTAATGCATGAAATGTTATATTTGGATTGTAGTAAGAAATTCTTCACTTTGAGGGTGCTGAGGCACTGGAACAGGTTGCCCAGGTAGGCTGTTCCAACCCTGGAAGTGTTCAAGGCCAGGCTGGATGGGACTCTGGGCAATCTGGTCTGGTGAGAGGTGTCCTTTCCCATGGCAGGGGGAATTGGAACTAGATGATGTCCAAGGTCCTTTTCAACCTAAACCCTTCTATGACTTGCTTATCTTGCTAACAAAAATATTTTCTGCTGGTTCTTGTTACTGATAATACATGGTCTGCTACTGAAATGCAAACAAAACTTAAGAGTTGCAAAACAGAAAAGAGCCTGTAGAGACATAAACTTACAGTATCCCTGACTCAGGAAATCATGCAGATACCAAACTCAGAACATGAAGCAAGAGACTGTGTTCAAGCTGAGGTTTTGAAAGAAAGCATGGCACCTAATCTACTTTTGAATAAAAATAAAAATCTCAAAACAACAGAAGCTGTTGTTGAGCAACTTGGAGGTTTCTGATTATTGTGTAGACATACATCTTCAAAAAGAAAAGTAGTTGGCTAGTGAGTATCATAACAAATAAAACTGCAACAGAACGCATTGTCTTTTGTGATTGCTGCCCACTATTTAAATAATTTCCATTCCAGTGGAATATTTTCTACTCTTAGTATTTCTGCCTTACTCTATAGAACCATAGTATCAATACCCAGCTGAAGAAAGAAGAAAATGAAGAACATCTTGGTTTAGGTCTGTTAATATTCCCTCTGCATTTCTTTGGGTATGAATAAGTCATAGAACATCTGGAGTTTTTACCAGCTAATCCAATATACTAAGATTGCTTTTTCATCACCTGGAAATGTAACACAACGACAAGTCAAAAGGCGAGATCTTATTAAATATTCAGTGCTTTTTCCTCCTTATAAACATTATTCAAAAGCTTATTCACTTTTGTTGGGGAACTGTATATGTTAAATCAAAACTACACCCAAGCTGAAAATCAGAGCTTTGCTTCTTCATGAATGGGTAGTAACAGACACATTAACATGCTTTCAGAAAACTTTACTGATCTTCAACGTTCAACCTCTGGCACAGGATGTTAAGAAAAGGCATTTAGGAAAGGAATCAGTCAAGACAAATTATATCATCTGTCCTCCAATCAAAAGCTACCTTATAAAGATCAGGAAAAGGGAGGGTGCTGGTGTTTGCTTCTCATGCATGTGTCGTCACAATTAAACCACTGCTGAACAACTATTTTCAGCCAACATATATCAAAATCACACTTGCTTAGATGAGTATTTGATTGCTCTAGTATCTCTTAACACATCTTACTTTACTGTGTTTTTGCTTGCTATGAAAGCGCACTAGGCAGTCCTTAGGAAAACTGCGATATAACCTGGTCCTATGACATGTAAATGGTGGAATTTGAGGAAAATTCTGCTGGACTGTTCATTTCAAGTACATTCATTACAAACTAGTGGTCTGATATCTTGAACAGATACTGCAAAACCAAATGCTTCATAAACTACTTCAAATACTTGATAAAATACAGTATGATCAAAATTACTCTAAAAGCATTTTTAAACACTGAAACTAGAAGCTGATTACCTGCAGAGAAGGTGCTTCACCTGAGGGACTGAGACAAGATATTGCTGCCAAACTAGAACTCCACGGAAAGTCACTGGGTGGCAGCTGCAATTCCTTGCACAGAGATAACTAAATAAGAAAGAGGTGCCATTATAAATACAAGACTGCAAAAGCTTATTCCTCTGACATAAAACATTCAGACTTTTTGACCCTGCTAAAAATTTACTTTTATCTAGTCTAGACTGTGTAAAGGAAACAAAAGATCATCACAAGACATTTTCAGCAAGTTAGTCACAATCAGCAGACAGCCAAAACCCAGCTGTTTGCCCATTTTCATACATAAATGACTTTCTTTGGCTTTTTCCAGCTGTTCTCACAACACTGCAATTCTGAATTCTTTATTTCAGAGATGCTTTTACTCAGATATTCCCTAACAAAACACATTAACAAGGCAACAAAGCAAAACTGAACTAGAAGTGCTTGAGAAAGCTCATTAGATACTAACAAAGTAGAGTAAAGAAACAATCCTCCTCCCCTGAGAGGTTAAATCAATCAGAAAAATCGTGTACCCTTGATAAATCTCTGTAAGCACCAGGATGCATATGCACAACATCAGTGCAAAATCGGTACAATTAACGCATGTTGCACTAAAATTTACTGACTTTAACTACAGGGCTTTTCTGACTGTATCTGCTATTCACTAAAACACTGCTGAGAGAAACCCTACTCAGAGAAAATAATTGACATAAGAAGCCTAGATGAAAAATAATTGCAACACAGCTTTTAGACAATATGAAAATTACTTATGGAATTATCTACCTCAATTTGTAACACATAAAATTGTTTCTGACTAGTAAAATAAATACACTTCATCAAATAAGAGATATTAAAATGCAAATAAATAGCTTTAGTTGACAATTAAAAAAGGAGAATATGAAATTATACGGTCTCCCTAAAGCCTGAATTTCAATTACTGCTACATGACTTCATACCTGTTTTCCTTCAAAAATAGCATTGCTGGTAAGTTCCAATGTAAAAGAAAACGCTGCTTTAAACTGAACAACTTGAACAACTTGCTTAAGCCACGCAATTTTTTCCTCTTGACTTTTCACATACCTTAACAACTGGAGAGTGCCCAATCTTCCAAATTATCAGCCTCTCTTTATGGACTAGCCAGGCCCATCCACTTTCATCCACCTGAAAGCTCAGCTTGTCATCAGCTGCATAAAAAAGTAATTATAAAGCATTAAGATTTCTGAAGACACTGTAGAGTAGCATTCAAATGAATAAACTTAGAAATATGAAAGTTTCCTATGAAAATAGGAAACATCTTTTTAATTAAAGCTAATTTCCACAATAGAATTTAGATAGAAGCGATAGCAAACTACTGCAAGCTGTTCAAAAATCTATTTCAGAAACACATGACTTTTGAGAGTGACGATCCAAGAAGATATTTCCAACAATTTACAGCAGATAAAAACCATCTTTACAACTTCTGAGAAATTTACAAGCTATTATAAAGGTACGTGGGGTTTTTGTTCCTCTCATATATATTAGAAAAAAAAAACGGAAAAATTGCTTAGAAGACTACCTCCTTGAGTTCAGAGAGTTTTCTATCACTGAGGTTTTTATAAGTGTTTTTAGACATGAGTATGAAAACTAAAAGAAATAGAGCATTCCATCTAAGAAACAACAGAATGAAAACAAGTGAAAATTAGAAGAAAGAATCCTATGCAAAACTGCTAAAAAATACTATGTTTCTTCATAATTTTATAGGATACATTAATGAAGACAAGCTGAAGGACATTTAATGTAAATCACAGAGGACATTGAGGTGATACAGTGAGTACAAAGCAGAACAACATGGTTGGTGAAGGGTCTGGAGATCAAGTCTTAAGGGGCAGCTGCAGGAACCAGGGCTGGTTAGTTTGCAGAAAATGAGGTTGAAGTTAGATCTTATTGCTGTCTACAGCCACCTGTCACAGGAGGTTGTAAGAGGTGGGGGTTGGTCTCTCCTCAGAAGAAATAGGCAACAGAAGAGGAAATGGCCTCAAGCTGTACCAGGGGAAGTATGGAAAGGGTCATCAGGCCTTGGAACAGGGAGAGGGTTGAATCGCCATCCCTAGATACAGATCTGGAGCTTAAGGAGAGGGTTTAGCAGTGGCCTTGGGACAGTTGGGTTAACGGTTGGTATTTTCCAACCTATATGACTCTATGATTCTGTTACAGTTAACCAAGCTGTACTAAGACCAAGACACAAGCCTAGCAGTACCCACAACATGCTAATACTTCTCTCATCTGTCAATTTTCATAAAAATGACAGATAAAACCCAGTTCTTACCGCCAGCCTTTTTTAGGGCTTCCATAACCTTAACAGGCAGAGATGATCCAAAAGCCTTCACATCATAGTTAATGGTCTCGCTTACAGAGGGATGTTGGAGAACTCTGGTGGGAGTTGCTCTTAAAATAAAACAAAACACAGAGTTAAGTTTTATACTGTTTCTCCAGCACTTTCAATGGATAATGACTTCATCAGTTTCTTGTTTGAAATAGATGTGATGTAATGAGTTTATACAAAACATACATGCCTTAAAGTACCTGAAGGGAGCTGAAGGAAAGCTGGAGAGAGACTTTATATCAGGGACTCTAGTGACAGGACAAGGGGGATGGTTTCAGAATGAAAGAAGGGAGACTCAGATTAGATCTTCACAAGAAATTCCTCATTTTGAGGGTGCTGAGGCACTGGAACAGGTTGCCCCTGGGAGGCTGCGGCTGCTCAATCCCTGGAAGTGTTCAGTTCTAGGCTGGGCAATCTGTCCTGGTAAGAGGTGTCCCTGCCCATGGTTGTGGGGGTTGGAACTAGATGGTCTCTGAAGGGACCTTCCAACCTGAACGTTTCTATGACACTCCTCCAGCCTCCCCGCGGCGGGCCCGCTGCCTTCCACCCCGCTGCTCTCCACGGTGACTCGGGATTCTTTCCAGAAACAACAAAGGAAGGAGGGGAAATCCGAGACTGGCGGGAGGTCAGAGAGTACTCACCGGGCGGACAGGGAGCCGCTCCTCTGCCCCACCGGGGAGAACAGCGCTGGGGACCCGGCCGCTGCCACACCGGCCAGGTTCTTCCTGGCACTAAGCCGGGCTAGGGAGCTGGGGACAGCACCGCCGAAGCTCCTGTTGGCCGCCCCGCTGGGAGTGCGGGGGGAGGCGGGAGCCGAGGAGAACATGGCCAGGCCGAGAGGAGCCGAGCCGAGCCCAACCGGCAGCAGTTCCCGCCGGGCGCTCTTGACCGCGTCGCTGGCGGGAGGAGCGGGGAGTGGGGCCGATCCCTGCGGGCAGCGCCTGATGGCGTCACGACGGGCGGGGAGTAGCGCGCGGCTTCTGCGCGTGCTCCTGGCTCCTTTGCTCCGCGCCGTGAGCTCTCGGTACGGAGTGGAGTTGCACGTATGGATCAGTAAAGCAAAGCAGCTAAGCCAACCACCAGCACAACCTTCAGAAACTCCCCACTATTTCCCAAAGCCACGTTCTGTCACTGAAAGCGTTGCAGGAGTTGTGGATTCTGAGAAAGCTGGGGTCCAGCAGGTCTGAACAGCTTAGGGTGGAAAAGACCTTCAAGATTACCGAGACCAACCAATAACCCAGCAGTCCCAAGCCCACTGGGACATCATGTCCCTGAACTCCAGATCCTGAAAGGTAGAGGAGACAAACCAGGTGCTTCAGTGGCAACACTGCGTGTTTCAGTGCTTTGTCAAAATTTTAACTTCATTCTGTTCCCTTTTGCTGAGGTTTTATGGGAAAGGCCGAGCATGTGTATTTATTAGACTGTCACTACAGAGTCCATAAAATCACAGACTGGTAAGTGCTGGAAGGGACCTTTGACTCCTGCCAGACTAGGGTACCCTAGGAAAAAAAAAGTCACACAAGAACATATCAGGTGAGTTTCAAATCTCTCCAGTGAAAGAGACCCCACAGCTGTTGAAGGCCAATTCTTGTAACCTAAAATACCATGTTAGGGTTGTATTAACCTGAGGTGTTACTGGTCTACGTTGGACGGCAAAGTTTAAAGACACATCTCTAAGCAGATGGACAAGAAAGACACCCTGGCAATTAAGGCCCTAAGCAGATGTTCATAGGATTCATAGGATGTTAGGGGTTGGAAGGGACCCAAGAGATCATCGAGTCCAACCCCCCTGCCGGAGCAGGACAAAACTATCTAACACAGATCACAGAGGAACGCATCCAGGCGGGCCTTGAAAGTCCCCAGAGAAGGAGACTCCACGACCTCCCTGGGGAGTCTGTTCCAGTGCTCTGTGACCCTCACAGCAAAGAAGTTCCCCCTTGTGTTGAGGCGGAACCTCCTCTGCTGCAACTTACACCCATTGCTCCTTGTCCTATCACAGGGAGCAAGTGAAAAGAGCCTGTCCCCTCCCTCCTGGCCAGCCTTCAGGTACTTATAAACATTTATCAAATCTCCCCTAAGTCTTCTCTTCTCCAGACTAAAAAGCCCCAAGTCCCTCAGCCTCTCTTCAGGGAGAGAGGCTGTCACTGAGGTAACTCCAGGTCTGTCTGTCCCTTAGGTGAGCTATGGTTATCCTAATCTCATAACACTAAAAACTACACCCACAGGTCAAACAGCCCTTGACCAGGGTGAAGCCCTGTCCCTAAGCATGTGGAGCAGAAAGCAGTTACACTGTCACCTGAATAAGAAGCAAGAAATTACATAGCAAGTAAGCTCTGTGACTGAAATGATCACCAGTAGAAACTTGACAAATATATCCATAATGCTGATTAGGACTGCATAAATGATTGTATGCTTCCACAATTCACAGAGCTAGCTCACTTTGTGCATTTCTAAGTATCTTCTGGCCTCTGGGATACACTGTAAGTAGCACAGCTGTGTTTTGAGTTGTTAATACCATTCCTTGTGGAAGTGAAGTCCTTCCTACCCATGGCAGCTTAAACAAAACAAGGAGCAGAGACACAGTATTACTAAAACCTGAAAGGGTCAATGATAGCGAATCAGCAAGTGTAGGAAAGTTTGTACTTCTATCAGATACACAGTCAGATACTCTCACATCAAGTCTTTTCTACATTGTACAGCCCCTTTTTGCCCTGTGGACCACATTAGCAAGATAGCAGCATCAAACAGTAGTCCTGAGCACAAGACACCTATCAGTATTGTCAGAGATCCACCAGCAGTTTCCAATTTAGGAAAGCTCTTCAACTCTTGTTAACAAAATGAACGCAAAACTTTTTGCAATTATTCCACACCTTTTCCCTCATTAAATTACTGCAGCTACCTGCAGTTCCAACTGCACCCATATCCAGTTAAGTACACAGTACACATGCATGCATACATCACAGACTCTGTAGGTGTGTAAACCACAAACTTAAAGACTATCAAAGGTTTCTACTACAGATTACTAAGATACTTTATTTTCTCACCTTGTTGAGGGTCTTTGGTTTGTTCCAAGGAGTATTTGAGTACTTCTATCCTGAATAAAGTTTGTTAATCTCTGTGCTCATGACATTACAATCACATTTCTGTGAGCTTTTCTGTAGCTTCTCACTCTTTTCTGTAGCCTGCAATATCTCAGAACAACTAATAAACAAAAGGCATAGAATGTTCACTCAGTTCAGCTGCAAGTAATTTCTCTAACTGTGTAAACACATGAGTAGAGGGGCTCATNGACCTTGAGAAGAGCCTGGCTCCATCCTCCTAACACATAAGGAAACATTACCAGAGTAACGATTACAGTTCAAGCCCCTCAAAATACAATATAAAAAGAACAATTAGCCAACACTGAAATTAAGCGAGTAGGTGGTATTTTTGGCCTATCTTTAGTACAATGGATAAACATTCTAAGCTAAACATATCTAATCTATTTCCAATGATGTTTTCTAGCAACAAGTTTTTCTAGCTTAGATGAGTTTTAATGTGACCTGGAATGATTTTATCACTTTTAAATTACCTTTTGAGGTTTTGCATCTTCAGAACATCTACAGAGATTCTATTGGGAGAGTCTATTAAATTACCATCATGGAGCCAACTCTTTACTGAAAGATATACTCTCCTGCACTTACTCCAATTCAGGTAATGTTATTATTGTACTAGTTGTCTTTTGGAAGGTAGCTTACTAGTTGTCCCCAATAAGGTAGGTAACCTGTGATTTCTATGAATGAAATTTTAAGTAACAATAAAAAACCCTCTTATATTCATATGCCTTAAGAAAAAAACCCCAAAACTAGCTATGTAAGACTGTGTTCTTTTGGAGGACATCTTAAAAAGGAAGTGAAGCTGAAGAATGGAGAAAACAGAGAAGACGAAAAAAATGTCTGCAACTTAAGATTCTGCTATGCTGATTTAACATACTAATACAATTTCTTTGCCCTTATTGTCACAGTGTGACCTTTAACCAGCTTATTTCTCTCAGAGTCAAAAGCAAAATCCAGGGCCTCCTACATAAAGTCACAGGTTTTGTTTGGTTGTTCCTATTTGTTGGGGTTTTTTTTAATTGCTTGTTTGAAGAACTTTACTTCTACTCATGCCTCCATAGCTCTCAATGTGTTCTCAGATGTAATTCTCTATGGCAGCTGTAGATGGGGATCACAATCAACTTCCACATTCCAGGACTAATGGTAACAAAGGACAGCACAGTGGAAGTCAGATCTCTGAGTTAGAGTCATGTATTTCTGAATTGCTGCATTTTATTGCTATGGACAAGCACAGAAAGTACAAGTTCCTTGAAAAGTAAAGAGACAAAGATGTGAAAATGATAAACTGTCATTTAATTGCCCTTAAAAGGCTGAACTTACTCGAGAGTTCAGCGCTTCATCATACAGTGCACTACAACAAACAAGATTCTAAATGGTCTCAATGGACGTAACACAGAGCAGGAAAAAAACCCAATACAGTGAAATTATGTCAATGGGATAGACACTTTAAAAAGTTGCAATAATTATTAAAAAGCTTTCAATATAAAGTTTAAACACATTTAAGTTTCAAAAGAATATTTTGTACACTTTGGAAAAATATAACATTTACTTTACATAATTGAAACATAAGTTATATTCTGTGTAGTCTGCATGGTTCCATCATTCATACATTCTCTTATACATTTTCTTTTAATACATTCTTTCCCCTGGACTCTAAATCCAAAGCGAAAGTGTCACTGTTCTGAAGAAAAGCTTGTTTCTGCATTAGTTTCCTGAAAAGTCCATTTGGATTTGCAAGTAGTTCCTCATGTTTTCCACATTCAAGAATTTTACCCTGGCCAAGCACCGCAACAAAATCAGCATTTTGAATAGTTGACAGTCGATGTGCAATAATTAGGACTGTCCTCCCCTCCATAAGTCGGTCCAGAGCTTCTTGCACTAGATACTCATTTTCAGCATCCAAAGCACTGGTAAGAAACAGGAAGCAGTGAGGAGAGAGGAGAGGATGTTTATTATCTTAAAGGCAGGTTAGTTTTGTACACGTTAGACTTATTTTGCTAGAACTACAAAGCCTTGCTGTTGTTGGTGAATAGGAACTAATGGAATCCACTGCAAATATCCACTTCGTGGGCATTAGGTTTTCTCATGCAAAAACATGCATGTAAAAATAACCTTGAATTTATTAAGTGAAAAAAATTATACTGCAATGAAAGTGATACTGCAGTATAATCATCTCTCTTTTACACTAAGATCTTAAAGACACAAAACCATTCTACCTATGTGTTTCAAAATCAAGTTGCACTTCACAAAATTAACTCCATGAAAAATTACAGCACTGTGCATGAGCCATCCTTTCCACTTGCCATAAATACCTTTTATCACAGGTCTCCTAACCAATTCACCATTCTTTTTGTGGGTAGAGAAATAATAAAGGGCTGGATAATTTACTCAAGGACATGCAGAGCAAAGAAGAAAGAAGAGGGAGTACCTCTCAAACATGAGTTCTACCAACAGATCATTTCTAAGTTTCTATTTATTTTTGTTCTTACCTTGTTGCTTCATCTAACAAAAGAATTTTTGGATTCTAAAAGAGAAGTAAAATTGGTTAAAATAGCAATTAGATAACATCTGGATATTTATATAGACAGAGCATAGGATTCATACAGCTTAAAACTCCATGTAAAGGTACTTCATCAAAAGAACTGTTGAAAGCAACACTTTTAAGAAGCTTAAATGTTAAAAAAGGACAAAACAGGAACAACACTCTTCCATATGCAACCCAAATACAACCCAAAGGTAGGAGATGATTTTTAATGTATACTTGGCAGCACTGTGGATCTTTCTGAGAGTAGGCTCAGCTACCCTCTGCTTGCAGTTAGTCTGCCATATATAACTCTTCAGTAACAAAACATAACACATTCAACAAATAAAGATTAATATGTAGTATGTAAAAACTAGCACTTAAGAACTTGTCCTAATTAATTTTTTTTGAATTGTAGTAGCTAATCCAAACTTCCTTGAGTAAGTTCATAGACTATATTTGGAAGTAGGAATTCCACTCCATCTCCAAACACATGTATGTCAACTCTGGTTTTTTTGCTACTTTCCTTTTTCCCCCAGATAAGGTCTCTACTCCCATGAACTGTACTTGGCATAAAATGAAGACAGCTTTTCAGCACTCTTGGTCAAAAAGAACTAGCATAACCAAAAAATCCTATTAATCTAGAGAACTGGGCATGCTGGGATGCTAGAGACCCACAAGGGCTTAAGGGTGGACTTGATGATCTTAAAGGTCTCTTCCGACCAAAGATATTCTGTGATTCTGTGCTGATAAGGTAGGTTCATTAAGGGTCAAAACTTCCAGCGGGACAGCAGCACCAATCTATCTTTCTGCAAGGCTCCGTGGTTGTTTCTGAATAAAACTCCCAGTCCTCCTGATCCTCTGAAGCCTTTGTGCAGCACAGAGCCTGCCCTAAAGCCAGACATATACTAATCCTGGAAGAAATAAAGTGAAGCAATATTGTGTCCAAAAAAGTACTAGGTCCTACATGCACAGCTTCCCTCAAAACCAAGAAGGGCTATAGCGCTAGAAAGCTGCAACACAGAAAAATGAACCCATGAATGTCAGTGATCTGAAAGTAAAAAAAAAGTATCATAAGAGTTTACTAGCATTGCATTCTTAAAAGTTTCCCTTAGTCCTCAAACTGGTATTATGAAAGTGAGCCATTACACAATGATTTACTGTCAGTCTCAGCAAGAACTATCGAACAATGTAACTGGAAGACAAGGAAGAAGCACTTACCTAAGTAAATTCTCTATAGTTAAAACAGCCATTGCAAACCTTCTTATTAATGTTTAAGATATAATTTTATTTTAAAAAATAATTTTGTACCTCTTCTATTGAAAGACCTCCTTTTTAACCCTTCCTTCCTCCCCTCAAAGTAGATAAATAGTTACTTGGGTGCTGCCTTACCTTGAGCAGAGCTCGAGCAATTGCTATTCGTTGCTTCTGTCCACCTGGATGAAAAAACACTTTGTAAATTCAATTAGGAAAATAGATGTGAAGTCAGTTTAACTGAATGCCTGGACTGAGCAGAATGAGGCACATATACTTTAGGGGGGAAATGAAGATGAAGGAGACATTTTTAGTACTTCTAGTAGGCTTTGACTTTTAAAAAAAACTGGTAACAAAAACGTAATAGAGTTCTTACATCACTCTCTAGAATCAAAGTTTTACAAACAAGCAATACAAGGATGTACCTGAAAGCAGAATGCCTTTTTCTCCAACAACAGTGTCAAACCCTTTTGGAAAGTCTCGGATAAAACTAGCAGCATTTGCTATTTCAGCAACTTTCTGTATCTCCTCTGCAGTCACAGTAGAAGGATCCTCTGCACCATAGGCAATGTTTTCAGCAATAGAACAGGAGAACAGGATTGGTTCCTAGTAAATCAAAAAACACCACTAAGATGACAGACTTGTCATTACATGCAGTTTTGTTTGTAGCTGATATAATGTTAACTCCCATTCACAAGATTCAGCATTATTTTATATTATACCCACATAAACAAGGTCAGTTTGCTCTGTTTATAAATTAGAGACATGCTATAGCATAAATACCAGTATGAATCTCTTATTGGTGATTCAAGTGGAATACCTACATTCAAAAAAAGAAACACTAATGTGTCCACAGGAAAATCACTCTTGCACAAAAGCTTTTGGTGGCATTATCACAGTATCACAGTAATGATGAGGCTGGAAAAGACCTTAAAGATCATCCAGACCAACCTAAAACCAACCAAGTAAACCCAACATTATACAAGGTACGTGTTTTAAAGTGCAACATATAACCATTTATCCTTATGCTTTTAGCCAGAACATCAACTGAACAGTTAACAGCATTGTGAAGCATCTGGGGTAACAAGGTAAGGAACATACTGTTTTTAAGAGACCACTGAGCATCTATCTCTCTGTACCTACAGAGTTTGGGAGCAATAGAATCATTTATGTTGGAAAAGACCTTTAAGATCACAGAGTCCAACCACTAACCTAACTGTCCCAAAGCCACTACTAAACTATGGCCTTAAGTTCCAGATCTCCATAACTTTTAAACACAGCCAGGGATGGCAATTCCGCTCCCCTCCTAGCCTGTTCCAAGGCCTGATGACCCTTCCACAAAAGTTTTCTTAATGTCTAACCTAAACTTCCCTGGGTGCAGCTTGAGGCCATTTCTTCCTGTCCTATCACTTGTTATTTGTGAGAAGAGTAATGTCAACTGCTGTTTTCATGCTTTCCTAATGGGATTTTGTTTGCTGGAAAAGAGCACAGGATAGTTCTCAAATGGCTGTGCAAAACACAGCTGCCTAATTTGCATGAATACAAAACATAATTAAAGATTGAGCTTTTTGTTACTCCTACAACAAATCACTTCGCACATCAAAATGGTCATATCTATACAGTTTACAACAGTGTACATTCCAGTCATAGATTCATAAAGTGATTTAAGTTGAAGGGCTCTCAGAGATCATCTAGTTCCAACCACCCTGTTACAAGCGGGGACACATCTCCCACTTGACTAGATTGCTCAGCGTGCCATCCAACCTGGCCTTGAACGCTTCCATGGATAGAACAGCTACAGCTTACCTGGGAAAATTGTTCCAACGCCTCACCACCCTCATGATGAGGAATTTCTTCCTAAGATCTAATATAAATCTTCCCTCTAAGTCTGAAACTACTCTCTTTTAGTTTGAAAAGTCTCCATATGCAACAGTTCTAACACTTTGAATCTCTGTAATAATGTAAAAGCAAATGACAGAATAATGGAACTGGTGCTGAATACTTATTTTTTAGAATGAAGCTTGCACAACAACAGTATTTATGATATGGAGAGATTTCACCAAGAAGCAAGATTACAGTGTTCTTAAAAGAAAAGTGAGGCACAGCTAGCTGATCGAAGAAATTTTTTCTTCTTTACCTGACTCACTGTTCCAATCTTTGTCCTGAACCACAGTGGATTTAATTGACGGATATCAAAGCCATCAACACTGATAGTACCTAAAGATGACAGAAACAGCAAAGTCAGCACTTGATGCATACTGAAGAGAGGCAGAAAAGAATAGAAAGTAAGAGGACCCATGGGGAATGACCATCTGTGTATGACCAGAAGGCAACCACACACTCCAGACAGATGCACAGTGCACCAGTGGAATAGTCACATTAGGGCTTCAAGCACATGAAGCCACATGTTTTCTAGGGTGTATCTGAAATGCAAAGTATCTGAGACAGTGACACACACCTGAGATAGGATCATACAGCCTCAGCAGAAGTGATACAATAGTGGACTTTCCTGTACCACTTGGGCCAACCAGAGCCATAACAGAGCCAGCTGGAATGGAAAAGCTGAAATCTTTGAAAATTGGTGTTTCTGGACGTGTTGGATATGCAAACTCAACATTCTTGAATTCCAAAGCACCTCTGAACGTGTCTTTGCTTAGCGTGATTCCCTCTGTATGACAAAGAATAAAATACAGAGATGTGAACAGAAATAAAAATCAGCTGAGCCCTCCTAGAATTTGTTTTACAGAAACCCAGTAGAAACATCTCTCTGTGTTAAATCTAGGGATAGCTGCAAGCTACAGTTCAGGATCACAGGGATTATGTGTCAGCCATGGAACACCATTCATTCCTGAATGCAATGTCAGGTTTCTCACCTGCAATGAGCCTGGAGGCCACCTATAGCAAGAAGGAAATTTCGCATCTTGCTAAAACTTAGCAACTAACAATGTTTACTTACAGGACAATTATCTGATTTTTAAAACATTATATATTACATAAACAGAAAACAAGTAGAAGCAATGCAATTAAATGGCCTTTCTGAAGGCCAAAGTCCCATTGCCACAGAACATGTACAAGAAGATGAATATTGCAAATCACTTACAGCCTTTTCACTAAGCCACAGAAGTCACCTGAAACACCCTCCTCTATGAAACAAGGGCCACTCCATCTCCACTACCTCTTAACTGGATAGCTTTTGATAGAGGCTGTCACTGGAATAAAGCAGGTTGTCCCATTAACAGCCATTTTAAAAGAATTATTTAAGTAGAAAGTATATTTAATAAATTTAGGACAACAGTATATTCAAACACCAACCAGAGGCATAACTCTCAGGCAACAGTTCAGTGAAACTAAATTTTCATTTTGTGAGATAGCATACAAACCATCACGAATGACAAGTCACCAAAGTTAGAAACACAGAACCATGGAATCATTTAGATTGGAAAAGACTTTGAAAATCATTGGGTCCAATCATTAACCCAAGGCCATCGCAAAAATCTGTCCCTAAGCTCCACATCCACACAACTTTTAAAACTGTCCAGGGATGGACATTTCAACCCTCTCCATGGGCAGCCTGTTCCAAGGCCTGATGACCCCTTCCTTGAAGTTTTTCCTAATGTTCAACCTAAAACTCTCCTGGTGCAGCTTGAGACCATTTCCTCTTGCCCTGTCACTTGTGAGAAGATACCAACCCCCACCTCTCTTCAACCTCCTTTCAGGTAGTTGTAGACAGCAGCAGGATCTCCCCTCAGCCTCAGACTAACCAGCCCCAGCTCCCTCAGATGCTCCTCACAAGGTCTGTTCTCCAGACTCTTCACCTACCTTGTTACCCTGCTTTGGACCCACTCCAGCATCTCAATGTCTTTCTTGTATTGAGATGCCCAGAACTTAAGATAAGTATCAATACCAGAAANGAGACCATTTCCTCTTGCCCTGTCACTTGTGAGAAGATACCAACCCCCACCTCTCTTCAACCTCCTTTCAGGTAGTTGCAGACAGCAGCAGGATCTCCCCTCAGCCTCAGACTAACCAGCCCCAGCTCCCTCAGATGCTCCTCACAAGGTCTGTTCTCCAGACTCTTCACCTACCTTGTTACCCTGCTTTGGACCCACTCCAGCATCTCAATGTCTTTCTTGTATTGAGATGCCCAGAACTTAAGATAAGTATCAATACCAGAAAAAGTTTATAAATTGGTAAAACAGAGAAACACAATTTCTTTAAGCCCTTTTAAATCTCAGTGACACATAGCCATACATAGAAAACTAAGTGGACAATGGTGCCACAATCCCAAAGAACAGTCTTACTGATGAAGTTCCTATCAGTTCTGCAAAAACTGGCAGCACCAGAACAGCATCCAAGTGGTGTCTGTTCATGTTAGAGATGTGCAAATCAAACTCTTTAATTATTTTCAGATGCAGCACACAAGTTAACACCAACTAGTTAAAGCCACTCCAGTCAAAGAGAATTGATTTTGCTTCTCCTTTTTGCCAGATTCCCTCATCTTCTCCAGGTTCTGTGTAATGGCACTAGTATAGAAATGGCAAAGGCAAAAGCATACAATTTCAAATTCCTTCCTTGACTTTAATCCACGGACATACATGTTATAACTTGATTTTGAGGTAAAAGTGCAATGGTCTGTAAACCTCCCTCCTTCCGCGAGAAAAGATGTCTATTTGCTAAATTCAGTGTTCATAGCACAATCCTCACTATTACCAAAGTTAGAAACAACCCTTATCTTGACTCAGTTTCAGTTATTGCAGTCTGTTCTGTGCCCTGAGACACTGACATCTACTGCAACACAGGAAGGCTGGTACCGTAAGTTCTTCCTCTATATTAGTGAAAACTTACAGACAGCATTGTGCTTATTTCTTGCTTAGATTCTAGGTACAGGAAAGGACAATGGTGTATTTTGGTCCCAAGATACCTGTCACCAATAACACCTGGAGTTTGGTGAAAATAAAACTTAAATACCCAAAGGAGTAGATGCTTTATGTGTGCTTGGACAACAAAGTCTATTTGCTTTGTTGTCTGCTGTGCCTGAAAAAAACCCCAATAATTGGCTTTTGAGACAAAGGTTCACATCCTTGTCTATGAATTTAGGTTGAATGTTTGAATTTAGTTTCCATGAATTATAGTGAAAGGAAATGTAGAAGCAGCTTTCTGTAAGCTACACGGATGTGTGAAATCCTGTCCTAGTTATTCTCTATAAAATACTGTTTTCTTGATGCCATTACTGGTGTGATTAAATAAGCCTATACCTGCACTGGCAAAGACAACTTCTGCTCCAGTACTACTACTCAGCCTGCCACAGCACGACTGTAAAGATGAAGCTGAGATAAGGGTTTGTCCAGTCTTAAGAAAAGAAGGTTTAGGGAAGACCTTATCATCATGTTCAAATATTTAAAGGGTGGCTACAAAGAAGATGGAGACTCCCTTTTTTACAAAGATTCCCATGGAAAAGATGAAGAGTAATGGCTACACATTACTACTTGGGAGATTCCCATTATACTCTACAGTGAAGTTTTTCACAATGAGAAAAATCACCTATTGTAATAGTACCCCCAGAGAAGTGGTGGTTTCCCCAAGACTGGACACTTTTAAGATTCAGCTTGGTAGGGTGCTGTGATTTTGCTGTACCAGATCATCCCTGAGGTTCTTTCCAACCTGGTATTCCATGACTCTGTGACACTTAAAGTCAGAACTCACTCAACAGATCTGTTAGATATTCTTTCCTAACTCTTCCTCTTAGATTAACCTTACAGAAGTTTCCAAATTAGAGGGCCACATAAAACTCAGAGAGAAACCATTCTTGACAGCTCACCTGGACTCTGACCCATCATATTTATTAATAACACAGAGAGCTGGTGGAAACTCATGCATGACTTTTCCTTAGTGGGATGCAACTGATTCAATAAAACAGCAGTTCACATAGAAAATGCCTTCGGCAAGGACGTAACTGAAGTCTTTTGATGGACACAGGCAAAAGCAGTTTATACAAATTATACTCAATACTCAGGGGCACTGTCTAGCTTCTGAACAACAAAGCTGCAAAGATTTGTAGCTGGCATTATAATTAAATATTAAATATTATGAGTTAATTAAAGACGAAAAAAAACACTAAATGTTTAGCTTCTAGAATTTCTGATTAAAGGGCATTTTCCTTATGTGTTTCCTAGTTAGGAAAGATCAGAAGAATTACCACTGTATCTAGTTTCTTTTGAAAGGAAGTTGGTATCACTTCTGAGTATTAACCACCTCTTTCTGAAGTACTAGTGACCAGTAAGAGAAAAATCAAACTATGTGCAATAAAATAAAAGGACCCACCATCAAATGGAAGTTGGGGCTTCCTTTCAATAAGTTCCCATAGACGTCCACCAGCCCCAAGTCCTTTCATTAGTTCAGAGTAAAAGGAACTTAGACCTAGACAAAGAGCAGAACAGTATTATGCATCTATATGGAATGGAAGGCATATGAGACATTAAATTTGCATCATGATTTTATTGCCAGCACTGAGGCATCAGATGCTTAGAGGATCTTTTACTCCAACCTGCTATCAGACATTGATTTAAATCCTGTCTAGTTGTCCTTCACAGTTACCAACAACCCCTGCTGACCATTCTTATGTATGTAAAACATATAATTCTGAAGAAAAAAAAAACTATTCAGAAAAGTTAATACACTTAAGCTTATTATAGACACAAAAGCAAAGCAATACCTTTTCCACTCATGTGTTAGGAAGCACTACATCCAACTTTAGAGAAATAGCCTTGCATACAACTATCTGTGATTTCAAACTTGTTCAGTAGAACAGAGCACTTCTTTGTCACACAGGACTATAGTACCATAGGAGAGTCTGGCTCAGCCAGCCACAGATAAGGGAAAGTGCAAAGCCTAAGGCTGGACTGATGCTTGAGAAGCCATGTTGAGAATGAAACATGTAAGAAATATGACTTCCCAGTCAGCATCCTTCAAAAATGACTGGAGAAAGCAAAAGCTAAAGACAGTCCCAGTACTGGGTCCTAGCACTTAGCAGCTTTATGAATCATCTTGGAGCTGGCTTGGCTTAAGGGCTTTCCAACTGGACTAAACACAGAAACCAACCTAGACATAAAAGTGGAATAAGACATAAATACAAAATGTCTTATTTACTCATTTTTTGGGTGTCTTTCAAAATGGAGCAACCCATTTCAAAAACCACTGGATTTCAACAGAATGAACTTTCAGAATAAACCACTTTCACCCTAGAAGTAATCAAGTGTTAAGAGTGATTTCAGGAGGGCAAGGTATATGAAAATAGGTTTACTGATTTATTCTTGCTATGCAACAAGGTGAGCACAAATTCACCAGTCTGCAAGATGCAATAACCTGGAGCAGAATTTAAAAATGCTTTTACAGCAAATAAAAGTTAATTCAATTACATCTAGTCAATGACTAACCTTATTTTTCATGGGTTTAACATTAATTTGTCCTGTCTTCAAAGTGCCAGGTATTTCTGCTGACCAAACTTGGATAGTTTAAGCAGAGAAGAAAGAGCTTTACTAGTTGAAAAGGCTTCCATTGGAATTTGGATAATCAAGGAAGCAGGTTTTGTGAATCTTGCCCTCTGGAGTACCTTGGTGCTTCCCATGGTATCAGACTTCGTCTTAGAACAGATGAGTGATATTGCCCAGCTACTCTATCAGAAGTAACAGACTCATTTTCAAGAAGAACCTTCCAAGTGGTTGTCGAACTTCAAAGTACCTTATCTTTGGGTTGGCCTGTATGCAGTGGTGAAGCCTCCTTTGTCAAAAAGATGAACAGTTTGTTTCTGGGCCAGCAGATTACAGAGTCTAAGCTTCAACAAGGAGTCAGACAATGAAGAAAACCCTAAGTTTGGCATCGGAGTGTAGTCTGCTGGCACTTTGTTTGCTCTTCCAGAACAAGATGTTCTACACTGAATTACAGCTCAATTGTTTCTAAACAGAGTATGGTTAACACAGACCACATCTTACGTAAAAAAATATTCTACCTGCATTCTTTCTTTACACAAGACAGAGTCATTTAGACTCAAACAAAATTAAAGTAATATGAATCCGTCCCATGCACACACTGAACAAAAAACTGCTCTGCATTCTTTGGGCAAATCAAAGGCTTGCATTAAATCTTAAGTTATAAAATCTTCTTTTCATTAACTTTTCAGGAAAAAATATTATGTATGGTTTCTTGGGAAGATCATTTGGAAGATATTTTTTAAGAAGGGCAATCTTTTAAGAGCTTCCCCTCTGCCCCCATGCTGACTGTAATGCTTTGAGGTGAAAGAAAAATCTCATTTCTCGTTCCATACCTCCAATGCTTACTCCAACCCAGAATGCATACATTAGAAAAGCTGAGAGTTCACCAACTGTCATGTAGGCACTGCCCATCAGTAATCCTCCTTTGTATAAGACTGAGAGGACAATTAAGTTTCCAGAAAGGCCAGTCTAAGGAAAAGGGAGAAAAGAAACATTTTGTTACATACACCTTAAATTTCATCCTCTAAAATACTGATTCAGAATTTTCCCTCTAATAAAATAATTTTCATGCTATGTGTATCTTGATTTTTAGAGGACTGAATGCAATTTGCACAAAACCAGTTCTAACATGTTCAGAAAGCAAGCAACTCTTTTTGTTTTATACCCCAAGATGGAAACACTAGTCTGCAGTTACACTGCAGTTTTATAATACTATTAAGTAAACTCACTGCAAACGGTTAAGGAAATACGTAATCTCCCTCTCCCTCTCTCGGCTTTCTTTGCATTGATGCTCATGTCATCAATCCCCCACACCCACAAAAAGCTAAGGGTGGGGGAAAAAGCTTCCATTGGTTTGGTTCCCAAATACGAGGTATGGGCTTAGATAAAAGTACCAAGCTAAGGGATGCTGGGCAGAAATAGAGGTTTAAGCTGGTTTTACCATATCAGTATATTTTGAGGTGCAGATTCACAGCAATTTAGGACTGATTTAAGTCCAGTCTTTCCACAGTTTCATGTAGGCTCAATTTACATTCAATTCATTTATGTGCAGATTTTCTCATGAATTTTAAAATGATTGACACTTGGCATAACTCGGTTGGTTTACTTCCATCAAAATACACTTACTGCTCCAAAGAAGCCTGCTCTGGCTAGTGCCTCTTTTTTAGCCAGCTGAAGCACAAAATCAATTTTATTTGTATACTTCTTCATTTCAGCCACTTCTTGCCCGAAAGCTCGGACTGTTCTTATGTTTCCAATACGCTCTTCAGCCAGCTACATTAAAGAAAAGAACAAAAATAAAATATACACAGGCACACAATTTGGAATGTTCAATGTACAGAACATTTAAAAGTAAAGCCAGTATCACTACATTAATCTCCACACACATTCCTTTGGATACCACTGTTACATTTCTCATGCCCTCCTCTCCCCACTCCTCCTTCTGCTTTTTTGGAATTTCATTCAGTTAGAAGTCAGTTGCATGCCCAGGCACTTTAAAAACAACTTCAAGACTGACGTGACTTCTAGAAAAATGTAGATGTAGCATTAAAAAAACCCTTTATCTGATGTGAACAAGACATAAAATAAAACTACTGTTCATAATAACTTGCAATAACAATGTGGGTTGAGAAAAATAAAAGATATTGTATTCTACACTAAATCACCTAAGAAAGGCTACAGTCATTTCCTGAAACAAGTCCACTCACTTGATAAAAGCCACACCAGGATTTAATTTAGCTCAACTACTAATGTCTCATTTAGACATTCTGATGTCTAAACAGCAAAGTACTAATTGCAAAATTACCTCAATGGTAACCAGCCAGCCTAAGCTGTTAATAGACACTGTGATGGTCTCACAAAAAAAAAACAACAAAAAAGGCTCCCCTGTTGTGAGAGAAAAAGTCACTATCACCGTTATTCTCTGATAGTGAGTGCTTTGCAGTATTTCAAACAAACAGGCACCTATACAACAGCCTCATTATAAACAACTTCCCCTACTTTCCTCCCAATTATCTTGGTACATGCTGAGATGCCCAGAAAAATTTAAGAATTGTCAAACCTCATAAACATTAATGAGTTGACAATAAGATCAAACATCATGGATTCACTTCAAGAGGACTGGCTAGCAAAATTTTCTTAAAGAGACGGATCTGTCTAGGATACTTCTGATGGCTTCAATCTCATAAGCATAGTCCTGTTTTTAAATCCAGGTAACAAATTACACTGGACTTCATAGGCTGATTCTTAAGGCCTGGTACCCCCACATTTCCTTGTTATGGACAACCAAAGCATGTCTGGTTTTGAGATCTATGAATAAATGTTACTGAGATTTATCTTTCATACCATTCAGGTGCAGAATTGCAGGCTCAGCACAGCTTAGGGAACTGATCAGTACAATTATCTTCTGAAGATCTGTAACTTCAGAGCTATTAATTTAAAAGACCTATGGCAACTTTGAAGTTAACTAGAAAGTGTCAGTTAAAGATTACCTGTGTTGCTTCTGCAAGAGAATCTTGGGTGATTTTAGTAAGTTTTCGCAAATATCTTCCATAAATCACAGCCAGAACAGCCAAGGGAGGTACAACACTCAGAACAAATGCAGCAAGGCTTGGAGACACAAAAAACTAGAGGACAAAGATACATCAGTGGTTAGTGTTCAGATTAAGAATAATCACTGAAGTGCAACCTCTCCCGCTAAAACTAGTTAGACTGTAATTTAGGGCTTCCATGCATTCTATTATGTTTATATATACATATATATCATGTTTTATTTCTCACAGGCAACTCCACAGGAATTAGGATGTATTAGAACAAAAATCTAAAAGGAAAGCAGTCTGGATTTCATTTCCAGCTTTCCTATTGGTTTGCTGTGTGGTCTTTGCTAAGTACCTTAACCTACCAGAAAGAGGCCTAGCAGGAAATCTCCTGCGGATGTTGAAAGACATAAGCTATTAAATAGTTTCCAAAGTGGTTTTGCAACTTTTATATAGATGGTGTAATACTGACAGTTTAAGCAGAGAAATATCGTACACTACTTATGAATGACTGAGGAACAGATGGAGTCACCAGTACTCCCCTGCATCTACTAGTGCTCGTAACCTGGAATCACAGATTTATTTGCTGCTGCAAAAACTTCTCTCTCTTAACAATCATCATCATAACTCCCAAACAGAATCATAGAATAGCTTAGGTTGGAAGGGACCTCAGTGATCATCTAGTTCAAACCTTCCTGTCATGGGGGTTTTCATAATAATCTCTTATTTTTGGGCAAGGCTTTCTAGTCCACCTTTTAAACTGTATTGTGGCAGCATTTTTCAGCAGAATATCTTATACAAAGTCATCCCATTTCATCTGTGGTAAGAAACATTCTTAGACTCTATTTGCTCAGATAAATACAGAAAGCCATAATTGTTATAGAAGTATTAAAACTTTAAAGCTTCACAGTGGAAATACTTTAACAGTTTCTAATAAAATCAGTATTGGAAGTTTATTTCTACATGACCTTTGGCTATCTTAACTGCAGGTAGACAGCAGAAATTACCACATCATCATTTAAGCTAACTGCCATCAACTCATCTTTTCAGTAGTGCCATAAAAACCACCAAGGAAAGTCAGATCAGAAATCAACTGATCACTGAAGAATATTCACTGATGCACTGTGCTGAAGGTTTCACACCATGCTTCCTACCTAAATGTACTCTTGACTGCAGAAAAGAGTAACATTTTTTGTAAAAATCCTCAGAAGCTGTTTGGTGCTGACATGGCTCATGGACGCCTTAAGCAGAATCAGCCAACTTCATTTACTTTTACATCAGTTCCTTCACTCCCTACCTACAACCACAGGAACGTTATAATTGATTTTAGTATCTTCAGCAAGAAATGAGTTAAGCTGCATGCCTACTGTACTCTGCTTGTTAAGTATGGGCAGCACCAGTAGTTCATTTGCTGTATTTTGGCTTGCAAGTAAATATCAAGTGCTTACAGGCACATCTATCGCAATACAGCACATTCTTGTAGATAACCAGTAACTTACATGTGTATCTTAGAATGCCTAACAGCTTGTGGACTGAATGACATTCACACATTACCTACAAGTGACAAGCAAGGAAGAGATCACTGTACCATCATTCCAACTCCCACAGATGCCTGTGCTCCGGCCCTGAGCCCATCTGAAAGGTTCTCAGTCACTGAACGGCCCAGGAGGGCTGTATCTGAAGATAAGCGGTTTATCAGCTCTCCAGTTCTGGTCTTGTCAAAGAAAGCTGTTTCTTGCTTCAGAATAGAGGAGAACATGGTTGTTCTTAAACGTTTCACAATTCTTTGTCCTGTCAGAAACAGAAGCCAGTCAAATATGGGGCATGGACAACATAAAGCACAGGACTACACAGCACTGCACAAGTCATATTACAGAGTTTTAATGTATCAGAAGAGAGTGAGCTTTAAGATGTCACATAACAGTAAATAAAAATGAACAATTATTCCAGTGTACTTATCTCTGCACTATTAGTTTAACTTTGATCTGTTAGAAAAAAACCTAAACTACACATTCCAAGAAGATCTTTCAGACAGATTACAGATCGTCAGACAGACTGGCCATGAAAAGAGACGACTCTCAACATCCCTTTTTGCTTCTGCTTTTACCTGCAGTCTGCATGAGGTAGACACGAGTAGCATTAGCAGCAGCACCACAAAAGAAGATTCCACTCAGCAAGGCACACAGGTTGGTCAGGCTGCCAGTGAAGTCTTCGCTGGGATTTGTATAAATAACATCAATAACTTTCCCAAGAAAGAAAGGGGCTGACATGGTAATGACACTGGAAACTGTCAGAAAGCCAACAGCAGCTGCAAATCAACAAGGAAAGGAAAGATTATTCTGAATTTCCAAGGTAATTAATAGCACATACAAAGTAATCTTTCACTTGAAATTCCTATTAAGCTTGTAAGTGCCAGTGCTAAACACTCAACATTTTTTTTAGGCCTAGTTCTAATAATTTCCAGTCACTCTAAATTAGGCAAGGCAAATTTTAAGATCCTGAAAGCCTCTGTATACAAACCCAGTTCTGGAATTGCTTCCCTTGTCTAACCTTCCACACCACCATGTGACAAGGTTAACTTCACAGATGTCATCCTTAGAAACCATGAACAGCTACTAAACTTTCCAAATCCGACACACAATTCTTCAACTGCTGTTTAGTCTGGGTTTTGCTATTCACGGTTACTGTACTGACAGTACTGAGAGTGCAATGGACTGAAGTAAATATCTGATCTGAGATCCATCTAAAACCTGCAATTTTACTGTCAGGTAAAAATCCACCAACCAAGAAGCATCTGAGTTGATTTACTGGCAAAATTCACAGACACTTGCTTTATTTTACTCTTTATTGCTGTTAGTCTAAAAGAAAAACAACAGAAGTTTGAATTAAAGCACATCTGCTGATGAGCAGATCTCTTAAATTCCTGTTGCAAGATCACCCATAGAGCAATTTGTTTAATTCAGTCTGACGCTGTAACATAGAGTATGAAAATCCCACTGGCTCAAGACTTAGCATTTTTCACTTTAATTTGTAAAGAAATTTCTTGAGCCAAGAACACGGCTTAATCCTGAAAAGACAAGCGAAACTTGGAAGCCTGTGAGCTAGGAAAAAAGTATCTTCACTGAAAACTGAACAAACTTGATATGAAAACCACAGAGCCACAATAAACAGTGCTATTTATACAGGATAAATTTCCAGCAACCAACCCCACACTTAAAGCAATCATTCACAGGATTGCTGCAGATAAAGGCAAGTAATGCCTTTAATTTTAAAGATAAAATAGACACTGTACTGAAAAGTCCTGTGCACTGCTGTAGGCAGTATTTCTAACATGTCACAGATGGTATGATGCCTCTTACCACCTCCGTACACACCGTGAAAGCTTTGCTTTGGTTTTCACCTGAAGTGTAAATAAATAACAGCTGTGCATTTACAATGAAGAAATCAGGGTACAATAAAAGCTGACCCACCATCAAGTGAGGAAAAAGCTTCTCTGCACATTCAATGCAGAGCCCCAGAGCACTCCCAAGAGACCTCCACATGCTGCCCAAACAAGCTTTGTCCTTGCCAGGTGTGATCTCCTTCTTGTGCTACACTCAGGCCAGCAAACAGGTGACAGATAAAGGACCTCAAACTTTAATATGAAAGCATGAAACTATAAGAAGCCAGAGCTGAAAAGATTTCCTGCTCCAAGCTTATGTATTCCCTATCATAGACACACTGCATAAGTATATTATTTACTAGCTAAAAGTTGCTAAGATTGAAGTGATGTTATTAACAGGTTGGCTGCACTGCTGCATTCAAGCTGTGAAGCAGCACAGAAAAAACCTACAAAAGGCAGATCATGTCCTGCTAAGAAAAGCTGGTCCATGAGAATAGCTTCGTTGGAACGGAACTTACAGTTCTAGTCCCAACCCCCTGCCATGCACAGGGACACCTTTCACCAGACTGGATTGCCCAGAGTCCCAGCCAGCCTGTTCTTGAACATTTCCAAGGAGAGGACATTCACAGCCTACCTGGGCAACCTGTTCCAGTACCACACCACCCTCACAGTGAGGAAATTCATCCTAAAATCTCATCTAAATCTCCCCTGTATCAGTTTGAAACCATTCCCCCTTGTCCTGTCTCTAAAGTCCTTCATAAATGGATGCCCTAATGGAACTGGACATGTGAATTGCACATAGCAGTATTCACTGAAGGAAAGACTGCATGGCTACAATTCCAGTATGTGGTACAGCTTTCCTGGCTTGGGTTTAACTTCAGCTCTTCTTCATTCAGACTAGCAAGAGTTTCACTGTAATTACTTTCAACAGCCTTAAATCAACTACAAACAAGTACTAGTACATAAAGCAAACTGAAGACTACTAACTCCTTAAACATCAGGCACAGAGTCAATAATATATCAGAACAATCCAGTCCTGAAGATGAAACATTATGTAATCGTATTAGCAAAAGGATAATTTCCCTTTAGTAATACGTCTGTCTTTACTAATTTAATCACAAGTCACATGCAAAATAACATCCCTGACTGAAGGTGTCCCTTTGATTATACCAGCAGAAAGAACAACTAGAAAGTAACACGGATGAGAAGCTGTTTGGTCTTTTTTTTTTTCTAAACTGTTGACTAATTGAAGAAACAGGAATCAGCAAACACTCATTCTATCTCCCATTCACACAAGCACTGTCACTGTGATAACTGGCTAAAGGGAGGAGTGTGAGGTATTCAGCACGCAGATATGAAGACACTTCAGTGATGCTAAAGGCTGTTACTGAGAGAAAGTCAGAGTTATGGCAAGGCTGTAACAGAAGCAAAGACAAGGCAGGTTCCAGAAGCAGCCAAGCAGTCAGTCTGCTCAGAAATGCCAGGCAAACACTCTGCTTGTTTACTCGCACAGAAATCCTGATCGCTGCACAAACAATCACTATTAAGTTCAATGTGCTCTGTGTTACAGTTAATGCGGACCTGCTTCTTAACAACAGATCTGCAGCTGTTACATAGTAGATGTATCCAGGGACAAGGAACTGGTCATCAACTGACAAACCAGGACATTTAAAAACAGTACCTACTCAGAGCTATCAGAAACATCTCTTCAGAGCATGGACTAAGCAACTCCAAAGAGTCATAAACCAATTTTCTACATGCAAGAACACCACTATGAAAGTTTCCAATTTTGCTAGTTCTTACCAGTGCAGACTCACCTAGTACAGGACAGAAAGCCAAAACCTTGCTTGCAACCTCGCCTGGAGTACTGGGTTCAGTTCTGGGTCCCTCACTACAGATCCAGAGAAAGGCAAGGAGGATCATGAAGGGTCTGGAGCAAAAGTTCTATGAGAAGCTGCTGAGGGTACTGGGGTTGTTTAAAGAGTCTAAGGGGAGATCTTCTCTCTGTCTAGAACTACTTTAAAAGAGTTTAGATCAAGGAGGGGAACAGCATCTTTATCCTGGTGCTGAGCAAAGGACCAGAGGAAATGGTTGCAAGCTGCACCAGGGGAGATTTAGGCTGGATGTTAGGAAGAACTTCTTAAATAAAAGGGCTATAAAACATTGAAACAGACTACCCAGGGCAGTGGTTGAGCCATCATCCCTGGAAGTATTTGAATGACCTTCAAGATCATCAAGTCCAACCAAGTATCACCAATATACTGAATCTTTCAAGTTACTATTTTCAGTGACAACCACAAACATTTTTAGAAAAATACCTATAGGAGTATTACATAGACAGTTTGATGTCGTTATTGAATGTGGGGTGGGTTTTCTTTTGTTACCATTTTTAAGCAGCTCAGGTTTTCAAATGGCAGAGAGTGCTTCGGGACAACAATACAGCTGCACAACTTATTGAATGTATCTTTAAGACAGCTCATGAGAAGGATGCTATACTGTGGGTCATCTGACTGACCAGGATTGTACAACAGTTTACAGAAATTAGTAATTGCACTGTAACAGAATTAAGCAAGAGAGAGGAACAATACCTTTGCAATAACATCCCAAGAACAAGAGGACTGACCAGGGTTTAGAGGGCACAAAGATGTATCAGTGGAGGAGCAAACCCCAGAGCATTGGCTGGTGCCAATAATGCTCACAACATTAACACAACACAATTTATGGAAGAAGTCTATTAACTTGAAGAAAACCTGCTCTTTGAATCATGAGGTGTTCAGATTGATAGATATCACCCTCAGTGGTAACTATGTGAGGCTTCAATGATCAAAGAGGACCAATCTTCCAGGAGCACAAAAATAATCAAGGAGCCTTTGCAGAGGACGCTACAGAGGGTTTGTCCAAAGAACTTTTCAGGAGAGGTATTTGACAAAACAAGTATCCTTCCAGGCACAGAGGAACACAGTGGTTTGAGGAAGTCTAAGAAAGGGAATAGCAAATAAGACTGACGCTTTGCACAAGAGAGAAGGAGTAGTGAGGCACCCAGCCTTCATTTGAAGTAAAAAATTAATTTCTATAGTTAACATTCTGTAAATAAAAAAGTCATTTCAGTACTTTAGCAGAACATGCTAGAATAGTATAAATTATTAGTTATGGCTCAGTTTCAGATATTTAAAAAACAGAATTCCTTTCAAAGCCAATTTATTAAACATTATCTACTGCATTTTCATATTGATTTTCCTCAGATTCAGACCAATTTCTGATCACAAAATGCTGGAAAGTAATAAAAACAGCTCTAGATTTGCAGAAGAGAGTCCAGTTTCTTTCTTCTACCATGTATTTAACATTAAAGCATTTAATTTGTTCACATTTATCTCGTGTAGAGGGCAATCCTTTTACATCAGACCAACATAGTTATTATTCCTTCTAAAATTCATAATTTATATAAACATCACAGCAACAACATTCTGCAGAGAAATTGAATTATAAGCACCCAATAGTGGTTAGCAGCTCCCATTTCTGCAATGTCTTATGTCAGCAGCTTCATTAACAGTTCCTCTTACTGATTTAAAAGAGGAACGGTCACCATCCAGCCACAGAAAAGCAGCTTTTTGTGATAAAGTTACAAGGATGCTTCTGTGAGTTTTGTACCAAAATCAGAAGAAAAACTGTGTGAAAACAATAAAAACCCCAAACACACAGCCAATCTGACTTGACTCAAAAAAAGGCTCAGTGCACATGAGAAAACAAAAAGTTACCCTTCAATATAGCACACAGATATGAATTGCCATTCTAAAGCCACAAGAATTACCTTCAGAAAATTCAAGTGAAGTGTGGTAGATGAGGTGCTTTCAGATAAACAAAACCACGTTACAGTAAGTAAATACAGTAATAAAAAGCACTGGCCACATATATGGACTTGAACCCAAATTTTGGCCAATCACAGCACAGACACCGCAAGGTTTATTCGAGTGGGGTTCCAAAGAGATGGTTAGCATCTCATCAGCTCCCACTAACTTCCTCCCTGTTATGCACAGCATGGAATTAATCTGACTCATTGTCAAGGTCAGAATGGGTCTATGAAAACTGATTTTTCAGAGAGATTATGTTTATATGATATTTAATTAATTTTTAAATGGAGAAAGGCAAAAAGTTTATCCTGAACAGTGTGTGGACTGCCTGTTGATGGTAAACTCATTCTACAAAGCTTGGAAGAACAAGTTTCAAAGTTAAACCACATCAGCGCTGCTACAAATGAAATAGTTATTTTGCGCCCAATTCCATACCCTAAAATAACTGAGGTTTCCAAAGATATACAAGTACCCGACATAGGGAATGTAACTTGTGTACAAGAATATATAACCAAAAGCATAACTTTATAGTAGCAATACTCACAGCTACTATAATCTACATTTCTACTTATGTATTGAACAAAACAATTTAAGTGGGTATTGCCTCAAATAGTGCTAAATCATATGACCAAGACAATTTCTGAAATATATTACAAAGATTACATATAAAGTAGTCTTGGGCATAACACTGTTTAATTGCCTTTAAGAAGTTTCTATAGGCATTTATTCTACATTAGAAACTACAAAACATAAATCTACAGCAATCCAGTACTTGTCACTCAAGGATGAGAAAGCAGATCACCCAGTGAAGCTCTTAAATTACAGAAAAAACTGCCTGTGAGTAAGTCTGCACTCTTCTCATTTCACGGAACACAACTACTACAAACATACACAAAATTCCTGAAAAAAGTTTGTAGAGAGGTGGAGATGGGTTTCTTCTCACAAGTACCAGAAAGAAGAAATGACTATAAGTTGCATGAGGAGAAGTTTAGGTTGGACATGAGGAAAACCTTCATGGAAAGGGTCATCAGGCTTTGGAACAGGCTGCCCAGGGAGGAGGCTGAATCCTGGGTGTGTTTAAAAGTTGTGTAGATCTGGAACTTAGGGACATGGTTTAGTGGTGGGCTTGAGACAGCTGGGTTAATGGTCTGACTTGGTGATCCTCAAGGCCTCTCCAACCTAAAGGATTCTATAATTTTAAAATAAAACTTCTGAAATAACCCTTCTTGCACATCTCTAGAGAAGACCCACATAAAAAACAAACCTTTTTCATGTGCAGGAAGTGTTATACAGGGAAAGGGCACACTCTGCTACTGGATTAAAAATTGCAGTGCTTCTTGTGCTTACTTTACAGTTCAATAGAACTATTGTTTCCTTCCAGCATGGTTTGGATAAAGCACAACAGATTGATTTTCATAGGGAGACCCAAGGAGGCAGGAGGAAATAAAAGGGATTGTCTTGAAAAGGCTTTTTGTGGCCTTTCACGCAACAGGATTTAATAATTTCAACAATGGCCCCGTCTTCTTTCCTGGGAATTGAATTGAACCCAAGACACGGGTTTACATGACCAGACTGCATGGGGTCAGACAAAGAACTCCTAAAAATTACTTCTCTCCTTTGTGAAACCAGAGAGGTATTACAGAACTGACAAACTACTCACTTCACTACAGAAAACTGTAGCGACCAGCAGAATGAATTCCCACTACAGTATTTACCCATCTCTTACCACTGTTAGGAACAACTGAATTTAATGCACATGCTGTTTGAAATGTGTTTGCAGCTATACCCAACTCCAGAAGTACCATAGATGAAATATGGAATGTATTACACTGACTTATTTTTTTTGCAGTAAAATATTTGGTACATTGGTTTTCATGCTTTATAGTCTCTGCAGGGTCAGAAACTCCTTTTGCAGGATGAGTATTGCCAAGGTGCTGCATGCCAGCACACTAGAACTCCTGGCCAGAGCACAGAGCTTCTTAGCGAGCCAGCAGATAGTGAAGCGTCCTTGTGTAAAACAAGACGCACCCTGTCTCCTTTGGTACCAGTCCCACCCGGAGCAGGTCACCTTAACCTCTGTACCTCCACCTCCTCAGATGACACCATTTCCCAACCACACACCAAGGTGGGTTACCCTCATCTTGCTCAACTTCCTCATAGATCATCCTCTGCTTTACAGATCTTTCTGCTTAACCTCCTGTGACCTCCTGCGAATTTCAGTTCACAACTGCAAGGAACAGAGTATCACATGGAATCACAAAAAAAAGGGACGTATCACCTCAAAGTGGCAATGGCAGACACCTTTGTGACCAAACACAGGTTATATAAAATGCAAAAGATTGGAGGAGCTCAACTTTCATGCAGAGCAAAACATCGCCTATAAGTCACTAGAGAGTCACCTGCTTATTGGTTATATGGTTTTAAAGAGGAGTTAAATGTTTTACCTTTGGCACAGTGCTTCATTCAGTGAAATCATTGATCTTCCTCTTCTTTAAAAGTACAAAAAACAGTGATACTAGATTTTTAAGGACTGGTTTCTCAGTAGAAAGATGCAACAAGAAAGTCAACACATTTTACATACTATGAGCAGATTTCCCTACAACAACATACACAGCTTATATTATATATTGGTTATTCCTGCGTTCTACAATAACTAAAAACATTTTCTCTGAGAGTTTTTCCATCCTCCCACTTAAGAGAAAACTTTTGTTGTTAAGTTGCAGTTAAGCTTCAATAAAGGAGCACAAACCTATACAAATTCCCTCCTCTCCTAGAACCACACAATGCTGAAGCAAGGTTGCTACATTTGCATGTTGTTTCCATCCTCATTATTTGACATCATCAAGTTGTTGCACTGCTTTTTCTTTAAACTTCAAATCAGTCAACTTTGTTATCTCAAAAGAGAAAACTTCAATGTGGATGGATATTAGTAACTATGATAGTTAATTTACTCAAGTAAAACCATCAGCGGCCTGCAGAGATTAAGGATACTTAGCCCTATTTTAAAACATAATTACAAGCAGTACCATAGCTTGCCTGTGATAAGTTGACAGTAAGTGCCTAGTAAAGGGAACTAAATTAAATTCCCGGTTAGGTGGCTCCTAAACAATAGCTGATTTACTTGTTTCAGTGAAAAAAACAACAAACCAGAGAACTTTGTTGTGAAATCAGATAATTTCTCTGATCAGATACTTCATAAAAAACTGAATAGAGTGAAAAATAGTTAGTGGCAAAAGACTTTTTATTTTATAGTCCATAAACAAATGAAGAAAAATAATCCTGAGCATGACTTGAGCTGGTTATAGCCTTTCCCTCCTCCATCCAGCCCTCTACCACCAATATTCCCTTGCTTTTATTCTGGGCATCCAAGACAGTGGCACTACCTGCATAAAACAGGTCTTTACAGCACAGAAATCATTCTAGTTTCTTATAAAAATTGATTTAGATGCAATTCAGATCCAAGGAAGAAGGTGTCATACAATTAATCTCTGTAAGGATCCACTGTGAATAAAACCTTGAACAAAGGATTTATCCAAAACAACTCTTAGTCTAAGTCTACCGTCCTCACTTCTTTTTTCCCCAACACCTTTTACTCATGACAGGGCAACTACCCAGGTTTCTGCAAAATTGTACACCTCACACTGTACAGGTGCAAAAACCACCAGTAAAGGTGGGTTTAAATAATACCACCCTAATAATAACTACATAATAATCTGGTGTTGTTTTTTACTAACAACCATTATAGAATCACAGAATGGCTTATTCTGGAAAAGACCTTCAAGATCATTATGTCCACCCATCAACCCAGCAGTCCCAAGACCACTGCTAAACCTCGTCCTTAAGCTCCAGATCTACACGACTTTTAAACAGGTCCAGGGATGCCCATTCAACCCATTCACGGGGCAGCCCGTTCCAAGGCCCGATGACCTTTCCCACGAAGAAGTTTCTCCTCGTGTCCAACCCGAACGTCCCCTGCTGCCACTTGCCGTAAGTGCCCCGACCAGCAATACCAAGTGGACAAGGGTTTTCCCTGCGTTTTGCAGATAATGTCAGCGTTACAAGCACAATTTACACGACCGTGGTTTTCACTACAGATAAATAAAACAAATTTCAAAGCATCTTACAGAAGTTTTAGGCCCCGCCGCCTCCTCCCCTCTCTGCGGTTCCCCGCTCGGTACCTGTCAGCCTCCAGCGCTCGGGGTGCGCCAGGGCCNCGCAGCAGCAGCGGCAGCAGCCAGGGCAGGCGCGGCGCGTACCCCGCCATGCGGCCCGTCCCCGCCGAGCGGGTCTGCCGCAGGACGAGGAGGAGGAGGAGGCGCCTCCGAGACGCTGCTGCTGCCGCCACCGCCACCGCCGCCCATGGGCCGGAGCCGCGGGCCCCGCGGCGGTCTGCGGAGGAGAGATAAAGCTGCGGGATCTCAGAGGCGCCTGCCGGGCTTCCCTGGGCTGGCCTTCTGCCAAAATGGCGCCCAGGGCGGCTGTGCCCTAGTCCCACCGCAGGCTAAGGCCCGACCTGACGAGAAGGACGTAGGAGCTTTGCCCGCTCCTCCAGAGCCTCCCCTTCATCTTACTGAAGGCAGATTCTTTACAGAATGGTTTAGGTTGTATGGGACCTCAGAGATAATGTAGTTTCAACCCCCCTGCCATAGGCAGAGACAACTTTCACCAGACCAGGTTCCCCAGAGCCCCATCCAGCCTAGCCTTGAACACTCCCAGAGATGGAGCAGCCACAACCTCCCTGGGCAAACTGCTCCAGTTTCTCAGCACCCTCAGAAGGAGAAATTTCTTCTTCGGATCGTATCTAACTCTCCTGTCTTTTAGCTTGAAACCACTCCCCCTTGTCCTATCACTAGAGTCCCTCACATAAAGATCCTTTCCAGGTTTCCTGTAGCCCCTTCAGGTATGATCTAGATGTTAGGTTTACTTGGTTGGTTTTAGGTTGGACTCATCGTTACTGTGATTAATGGAAGGCTGCTATAAGGCCCCCCTAAAGCCTCCTGTGAGGGTGGTGAGATGCTGGAACAGGTGCCTTGGGGAGGTTGTGGCTGCCCTATCCCTGGAAATGTTCAAGGCCAGGTTGGATGGGGCCCTGAGTAACCTGATCTAGGGAGGGTGTCCATATTCAGTGGGGTTGGAATTAGATGAT
>VZRI01014028.1:303525-392402 GCA_013397515.1 Upupa epops | reverse complement strand
TGCACTCAATGCCTCTGTCCTTGGGTAGCTCAGCATGTGGTCAGACCTTCACCCTATCTCCTCTGCAGAGAAGAGAAAGAGATCTTTAACCTCTTCCTAGACAGTTTTATGGATTTTGCTGTGTTTTCTGGGATGACAAAATGCTTAAACACCCACATAAATGCCAGAGAAGTTAGAGGCTGTCAGCACCATGCTGTAATAACTTGCAGCGGGGAGGAATTGCAGTGACACCTGCAACTTCGTGGCCTCTTACAAGGACAGTGTGTAGTTACACTGCAGAAAACAGAGCCCAGAAGATTTGCATCATCTTTATGCCAAGGAATAAAACAATCTTCTAGGATAGATTACTTTTTTCCCCAAACGACCTTTGACCATTCAGTGCCAGAGACTGCAGGTTCATTAGAGCAATTGTTTGGAAACTTGGGTGTTATTTCCAGGTGGCCAAGGGATGCTCTTTCCTTGTCTCGCTGCCTGGGTGAGCAGCATCCCAGAGTCCTAGTCAAGCATGGCAAATTTACATCTGCTGCTGATGCACCTTCATCAGACTTCCATTTCACTCCTTGTATAATTTAAGTGATACTGATTTAAAGCTAAAATAACCTGCTGATAGGTTTTATGGGCTCTTGCTTTCCATCCAGACCATAATAGAAACAGCTGCATTTGTAATCTGAAGAAAGGCACTAAAGGATAACCAGCACTACAGAAAGATGCTGGCACGTTCTCAGAACTCCCAGACAGCCTATCTGACAATCATAATAGTAGCCATAACAATAAAATATTGTAATAGCTCATGGAAAGCTTGCAGTCACATTAATTAATAATGCTGCTTTTGTCTGTAAACCTCTCCAAGTGCAGGTGGTTTAACAAGGGGAACCTACACACAGCGTAGTAAGTAGTAATAAGGTCATTATTTTAAGCAGGCATTCATTTCCTTTTCCCCTTGCTATAGGTAATACCATTTTATTCAGAGTTTGTTAGCACTGTGATGTCGGGAATTGACTCTAGCTGCTCTGAAGGTTCTTTTCATCAAGAGCAAGGCAATACAGCTTCTGAACTTTTGGCTAAACACCGAACTAAGCCTTGGGAAAGTGATGAAACTCTTCAATGTCCTAAAAGTTATCACAAGAGAAAGATAGGTCAATCTACCAGTCTTCTGAGAGAAAAATCCAATTAGATTATCTAGATTCCTAACAACAATTAAAGGAGCTTGTTGCTCCTTTAAGATTTAATTTGAATAAAACGACTCAGTGCAGCACAAAGGTATATTGCACAGTGATATCTTTATCAGGGGCAGAGTGGAATTCAGGAGAGCAGTTGTATCTCAGAGTGTTCCTAAGACATAAGTGGGACAGGCAGGCAGTAGTGGTTAATAGAAAACATCCAACGAAAAAGGTCTTGTGGGATTAATCCATTCAACTGAGTATGAAGAATTAGGTAAATACAGGTCTAAAAGAAAAAGGCTGTGTAATTGAAGGTAAAAAAATTGCTATAAAGGAATTTTAAATGAGACTAGCATGTTTGACTTAAGCTCTTTGCTAGACGTGAGAATAAGGAAATGAATACATCAGAGCTGCTGTTCCCGTTGTGCTTTCCCTGGAGCTGACCTTGCTATACTGAGTGAGAACCTTTGTCCTCACCCATTTCTGCTCCAAGGTTTTGCACACCAGAGAATCTATTCTCCAAGGAGGCTGTCTGCCACCTTTCTCTGCTCTGCTTCGTGTGACATGAAGTTGTCCGAGCAAGCAGAATGGTCTGCTCTCACTATCAGGGGTTTTGTTTCCAGGATAGGAAATAAGCAGTTGTTGCAGCAGATATATTTCTGTACCAAAAGCCTTGGAAAAACAAAGGACTCATTCAGATGCAGAAGCCTCCAGCACTGAAAAATGAGGAAATCAACAGAACCCAGCATCCATCTGAACTCCCAGCAGAATTATTTCCCCCAGTGCCCACTGTGTTTTACATGATGCTCCTGAATGTCTTTAAAGAGGCTATTGAAATACTACTATTGCTGAAATTCCTTTCATTTCCTAGCTGGACAATCTCTATAGGAAGCTTTTGATAAAGAGCAACATGTAATTATAGTGATTAATTTAAATAAACCACAAACAACACAGACTCTGCTATGGGCTTTGCAGAGCCTTGGCATTAATGAATGCTAATGGAGTCACATGCATTTCACTCCCTGCCTTGTTCACCTCAGTTCTGTTATTTTGGATAAGGTACCTCTGATTGCCATGCAGTTGCTGAGAAAACAGACTCCAGAACTGCAAAATGAAGAAAATTTGGAAGGAATTGAAAAGGAAAACGGGTGAGACAGCTCTCCCCATTCACAGTGCTGACGTATACTGGGAAGTGTGTGTGCAGATAGCCCTCGGCACACCTACACCCAATGAACATATGCACAGTCACTGGTGCCACCCACACGACAATGACACCGATAGACACAGTTTGGAACGCTCTGTACATGCACACACACACTGGCAGGAGCGGGCATCACTGCTCAAGGGTCTTTGCTGGCAGTGAAGCTGCTGTGGAGGGGCACTACAGAGATTCCAGACCTGCAGTGATAAGTCTGAAATCTCATCTGGTGGGGGATGAGTCAAGAGCCAAGCCCTTGAAAATTCTTATTGACATAGAAACATGGGGACTTCGGGCTCGTTATGGTCACTTCCATGCATGGTTCCGTAGTTTATTCCTTATTAGACACTTGCTTCAATCTTCTGAACCTGGATGGGTTTATTTACACTACTGAAAAACATCTACAAAGTGTCATCGCTAAATATTTTTTGGTAGAATCTCCTTTACTAAACTAGCCTCAGCAGTGCTTGCTATCAGGTAGAAAAAATCTACCTCCATCAATGTGTCTATGGACCTGTCTCTCCTTTACACAGCAACTGGAGTTTGAAATGAAAAACTTTGACATCCCAGAAGCAACTCAGAGAAGCTAAAGGAAATATGAGCTTCATCCTCTTCCATAACAAGTTATGAGACAGAGACCTTTCACAAGATCAGCACAGCCCAAGCAGGTCCTGAATGGTGCTACGTATCTGGTGGCTGATGTTTTATGGTCACCAGACTATAGAATCATAGAATGGCCAGGATTAGAAGGGATCTTAAAGATTCTCTACTTCCAAACCCCCTGCATAGGCAGTCACACTTCCACTAGAGCGGGTTACTCATGGCCCCATCCAACCTGGCCTTGAACACTTTCAGGGGTGGGGCATCCACAACTTCCTTGGACAACCTGTTCCAGCATCTCACCAACTTCACAGGAAAGTATTGTTTCCTCATGTCCAACCTCAATCTGCCTTCTTCAAGTCAGTAACCCATTCCCCTTGTCCACTCGCTATGCATCCTTGTGAAAAGCCCTACTCCAGCTTTCTTGTAGCCCCTTTCAGACATTGGAAAGCTGCTGAAATNCCAGCATCTCACCAACTTCACAGGAAAGTATTGTTTCCTCATGTCCAACCTCAATCTGCCTTCTTCAAGTCAGTAACCCATTCCCCTTGTCCACTCGCTATGCATCCTTGTGAAAAGCCCTACTCCAGCTTTCTTGTAGCCCCTTTCAGACATTGGAAAGCTGCTGAAATGTCACCTCAGAGCCTCCTTCTCCAGACTGAACAACCCCAACTTGCTCAGTCTGTCCTCATAGGGGAGGTGCTCCAGCCCTCTGATCATTTTTGTTGCTCTCCTCTGGACACCTTCCAGGAGCTCTATATCCTTATGTTGGGCACTCCAGACTGGATACAGTACTCCAAGTGGGGTCCCACAAACGCAGAGCAGAGGAGGAGAATCACCTCCCTCAAACAACTGTCACTGCTTCTTTTGATGCAGCCCAGGACAAATTGGCTTTCTGGGCTACAAGCTCACGCTGATGGCTCCTGTTAAACTTCTGGTCTACCACCACCCCCAAGTTCTCCTTGATGCTGTCCTCAATCCTCTCTCTTCCCATTAAGAGATTGTTTCTTAAGTTACTGACTGCTGATGGGGGAAGCCTGATGCAAACTGAAATTGGGGAATGTCAGCTTTTTCCATAAACTGTACAAGAATGTGCTTCTGTTGTCATCCTGATCGGCTTATTACCATATTTATAAGAAATGACTTCTTACTCACTGTGGGATAATTAAGTAAGTAAATGGACTGGAAGATAAACCCGTCAGTCAGAGTGGCACTGAAAACACTGTGAACTCTTCAGCTGGGAATTCATGAACAGCAGCTGGCAAGTGGATGCTGTGCTTTGGAATGGGGTGTCTGCCAGGCTACGATCAGTCAGGAGAAGACTGTGGACTCCCATGAGCTGGGCTTCCCTGTCTCCCAGTGTGGATGGGTGGGGAGCCATTGGCACAAATGGGCCAGAGACTTTCCTGGAGTCAGGTCAGGATGTAACCTATGCACTCGGTCCAAGTTGAATACAAGCATCAAATGCTACAACTTCATATCTGCAAACAACTTCATTCTCTGAGTTGTTTGTCCCACCCACCTACCTGACCCATTGATGTGATAGATTTGTTTCCATCAAATGGACTTAACATGCTCAACTAGGGACAATTCAGATAGACAAAGACGTGAACAGCCCTGCACTGGGTTGATATCTACATGAGCACTCGTTGAAACACCATAAATCTCTATGATGAATCCTAACTGACCCATTTATTAACTCCCCTGAATGAAGACTTTGCCATCTGCAACCCCCAAATCACTCTCTTCCTCATTCAGGGAAGGCTGCCAGTATTCATTTGTTTTCTGATGAATGGCTGATATATAGCTACTTATAGAAATACTCTATGCCCTAGTCTTAGTTTACTCAGTTTACGTGATTTGCTGAGTCATAAACATAAATCAGAGTTGTGGGTGGATCCCTTTTTGTTATTAAAGCACCTTATGCTTCTCTAAACCTCACCAGAGGAAGCAGAAATTACTGGTAATACATTACAACACAACACATTGAAGTTACAGTACTGTAAGTCTAGTGTGGTCTGAGAATGCAATACCCTCCCAGATAATTGTTCAGAGCGTGCTGTCATGATACCTTGTTGAATCGAAAAACAAACAAGCATTTAAAAAACCACATATGGTAAGAGGATTATTTACTGCAAAAACCAGACACTGGGGATGCAATCTAAATCAGAAATTCTGGTTATCAATAGTTCAGTCAAATGTTCATATATATGTGACTAAGGTTTCCTTCAAACCTCCTGAGATGTGAAAGCTCTGGATGAAGTTGACTAATGTGGTTTAATACTGACATATGAATCAGGCCTCATTTTTAATCCTTGGTATCAAACACAAGACGTGCAGAAAACAAACGTGAAATGAGGAAGATAAAAGGATGCTGATTTAGGGAGGAAAAAAAAAACCCACGAGCATCAGCAATTGCTGCAATTCAAAGAGCCTTGCAAAGATCCCATCATTACCATCTGGCTCAGTGTTTCCCAGGGTGCTTTACTAACATGTGAGATAAACAAACACGTGGGCTCTGCTTTAGGGTGGCTGATCTTGGCCTTTCTGGTAGTCAAAAGAATCAAAGCTTTGAACTGGAGTAACTGAGTCAAGAAAAAGAAGTACCAATTTCCAGTCCTTACATCATATCCTATTGCAGCAGGCTGCCTGCTGCCAGCTGGGAAGGGGGAAGTCTGTGCACAAAAGAGAAAACATAAAAAATCACTGGAATTATCAGTGCCTTTCTATCCCTAGTTTCTGCAATCAATACAGATATTCACATAATTTCTCCTTCCTTAATTGCTACACATCCTTTAACTGGGAGAGAAATAGGAATCGTGATACTGTATCAAATCACACAATCACACCAAATCCCACCCTGTCTGACTGTCTCTGTCTCACTTACAGTGAGATACTATGGCACATTACTAGTCTGCGTGTCTTAAATGGTTTGGATTCCACAAGGGCTTGTAGCTGACTGGAGATAGGCACCTGTCAAATGTCTACTGGGAGAGAAATTGTCTTTATTCACATACATGAACCCCGCACAAATAACCTAAATTCCTTCAAAATGCCATCAGAAAAAGTCATTGTGACATGAAATACCATTATGGAATTTTATATGAAAAGGTGCTTAAATCCTTAATGGGTATGAAGGCAAAATGCTTTTGGTTTCAGATATGAAGAGGAATAAACTGAGATATCTCAAGTTTCTGAATAAACAAGAAAACCAACACTATGCCTAGAGAAAACACAGAGAAGACACATAGGAAGGTTTCAGGATGGAACACAAGACCATTAGAGCTGTGGAGAGGAGAACAAAAAGAATGACACCACTTAGCCAATAGAAGACATGAACTGGGAATAAGGAGCTCCAGGTAGTCAAAGTACTGCCTGGCCTGGAAGCACTCCATCAGGTATGTCTGCAGTCCTTTTCTATAGCTCCAAGAGCATTCTGTAAGTTTCATGAAGTAATCTTCTACAAATACGTGGCAGAGGTCCACAGTAGCAGGATGTCCCAGCTTTTTCCTTCTGTCAGGGCATCTAGACCCTCTGTGGCTCCGGAGTGTGGCCAGTTGCTATGACATGCCAGGGACCCTGCTGCCAGCTCTGCAGATGCATCATTGGAAGGGGAACAGGACACATTTAGCAGCAGGAGCTGCTCTCCCCTGTGCAACAGGCTGGTGCTGATATGGCAAACTGAATGGCAAGGTCTTCATTTGAGCTATCATTGTTAGGCTGCTCGAGTTGGGCAAAGAGCTGTAAAGCTTAGTGGGTGGATGAATATCTGTGGGTTATCTATAATTTTTCCTCTTTATCCTTTAGACACCCCAAAAATAACAGCTAAGGATATAACCTGAAACAAATACAATCTTTGAAGAACCGTTCTATTTTCCAGGCTGAAAAGAGGAGATAAGAAGGGTGATACAGGCGTGTCCGTCACAGTGTGTGCTTCTGGAGGTTTCCCATATTTAGAGACTTTCTGTGCTCATCAAGATTTTTGCCCAAGACATTCTGTACTTCACAGGCACAGATTCTTCACAGCGCTGCATTACGAACAAAACGCCAGACTTCCTTTGTACTCCCAACAACAGGCCAAGACAGAAGGAACAGTGCACAAACGCTGCGACACCACGAACTTTCAACAATTAGAGCTGATCGTTAGCAAGTTCTGTGCAGTCCTACAGAGTTGTGCAGCTTCAGTCACAACATAAAAAGAGTGAACACCAATTTTCCCCGGAGCTATACAGATGCTGTAATTGCTTTAGGAACATCTAAGTGTACCTGCTTCAGACACAGTCTAGGAATTCTGGGCAGCTGCACTGAGTGGTATTACTTGAGGAATCTAGTGTTCCTACAGCACCATTCAGCCTACAGCATCATGCCATCTTACACACAACAGCATGCATCAATTGTTCATCTACCAGCGGTCAGTGAGATAAGACAGAGCATTCATCCCATCTGAGACATTGGCAGAGAAGCAATTTGCCTAAACTCACAGACTGTGCAGGAGGGCTGGGACTAAATCCCCCAGTGCAGCTCTTGGTGTTTCAGGAACTAAAGGAAAGTCCCTAAGCATGAAGAGCTCACACACTTGTCATAGCCCTCCCCTTCCCTGCCCACATCTCATAGTAAAGCCCTCAAGAACTATTGCCATCTGTAGCAGCATGATGGCAAGTGGTACCCTGCCTAAAACAACACAAGGAACTACAGACATTTGGAAGAGATTCAGGTGAACATGGTGCTGCTTTGTAAAATGAATAATATGTCACATATTGATTTGTGAGACTCACTGCTAGCAAAGCTCAGGATTCTTCTGGACAGTGTACCACCAGCTCTAGCGATGAAAAGGCAGGTTTCCATCTGCTTAGAGCTCACTTGCATGCAATAAAACTCCAGGACTGAGCGTAAAGAGAGAGACAATGTGGAAAGCAAAGACCTGGTGCCCTAATTCATTAAGCACAGGCTGCTTCCAGCTATGTGACTGTGCTTTGTTATGTAGCTCTTGTGGGCTCTTTTCTACATGCGTCCCTCTTCTCCTCATTCCTGCCAAGAAACAAGATACTTAGACGTTAATTCATAGCCATTCATCCTTGAACAAAAGGAAACGGAGGATTATAGTTATGCATTTCAATTCCTTGCCCACGGCTAATACTATGGCCTAGTGAGCTGGCCCCTGTTCCCAAGTCCTCTGGATGGGGAGTAAGGAGAGCTGTCCCTTTCCAGCTGCATCCACAAAGCTGTCCTGCCTCCTCCAGCCTCTGCAATGAAGCGATTTTCCCCAAGAGTTTGATTATGAAATGTCACCGTGGAAACAGTTGGAATATAATATGTGCTTGTTGTTCTCCCCCCACCCTTCCTTCCCTCCCACCAGCCTCCACCTTCTGAAGCTATGTTTGCTGTGCAATAAAACCCGTTCTTTCCACAAACCTGCAAAGGGGAGTGTCTGTACCTCACAGTTACTGTGACAAAACCAGATGCCCCCCAAAATGTCCCTATTCATTAAAGGTTCCTTGATACCTTGTAGTGATGCCAAATCTACCTAAAATTCAACCGGTTTTTACTGCAGTTCCCAGGACTTCCTGCCTTGCTCTGCCAAATAATCTCACTTTTCTAAAATGACATTATAAAGAGGCTTTGAGCCACTAGGAACCTGGTCTGCTGTTGCTATAACTGTCACCACAAGAAAGACTCTGCAGCAAAGCATTATTCCCCATCATGTATCCTCTTAGCTCTGCTGCCCTGTTCCCATTAGTGTTATAATGAGAGCACAACAGAGGCACATCTTGGTTTTCTTTCTTGTGTCCCACCACCCAGAGGCAGATCTTTAGATGATGAGTTCTGTGTGCTCTGCCTGCGTTAACAAAGTGTGATTTTACCTGACCATGAGTTCTTCCAAGCTCCTCATCAGCATCACAAAAGGTCAGCGCTGTCCACTTGGGAGAGGAAAGGTCAGTTCCCTTTGGACCCGACATGTGGTATCTCATAGCTCCTGGAATATAATCATCTCACTTCATATTTATTTTGTGTGACTGCAGCACTATAAAGGAGCGGGGGCTGTTCCAGAGAAATCTTCAGTCTCTTGTAAGGAATGTAACAAGCAAACCCAAGGGAAAAATTGAACTCAGGAGAGTGATACTGAATAGACATCTCTCTCTGTTAGAGAACACTGTTGTAGTTCTCAAAATCACATGGGGGATTTAGATGCCCACCGGTATTTGTTAATTTTAATTAATGAGACTATGGGAATAGGAATACACATAAAAATCCTCCAGGCAGTTTTCCAAATGTCAGGCAACAGACCTTTGAGGGCTGCACGGATGAAACCATTCCATGGGACTTAACCCCATGCACCTAGTTATTAGACACAGTCCAAAGGAACCCTCTACAATCTCACGTACATGCACAACAAAGCAACATGGAGAATCCATGAATTCTCTCATTCTGGAGGAGCTGTGAGCTTCCACAGCAAAGTCGCATGCATGTTGTTCCCCCAGTAGCTTCCTAGGCATTACTGCACTGTTTCCAAGATGTCAGGGGCAGGGAATGGGAGGTAAACAGCAGCTTCTGCCCTGGGAGAGGTGAGAAGTCCAGAAGAGCCCCCCTCACTGCTGGCTTGACTAGGCATGAAACAAGGAACAAGGGGACACGCCTCAATAACTCAAGCATTTGGAGTGTATGGCCTTCTTACCTCCCTTAAGGCAGGTGTAAAAGATATTCTGGGAAGTGGCAGTCCCAAGAGGTCTCCGAGGCTGATACTTCACAGTACAATGTTTATTTGAGAGCACTGTGGAGAAGGGGATCACTGTGATCACGGAGAAGGTGCCTCCTTGCTCTTGTGGCTTGCAGTTGCTGTTTTCCTCATTATTGTCTTACTAGCAGCCCCATGCACAAAGCAGTATAAAATAGTCTGATAGCATTTTGCAGTAATGAAATGAGCTCAAGGAAAAATCCCAACCCTAAAATAGGTCTTCTGGGTGGCATATACCAGTATTTGCACTCTGAACGCACTTCTCCAGCTGCTTTTCTCCTTTAATGACAATCCAAGAACAGGCATAGGAAATCCCTGAGACAAGCTAATGGACACCCCTCCTACCCTGGTCTCCAAATAAGCAATTCAAATTGGCAGCGTCTCTCATCAGAATTGTTAATTCTCCACCATGTGACAGCCTCCCAGTAACTCCCAGGCTCACCAGGTGGAAGAGAATCACAAAGACTCTCGATTTAAATGCTGCTTCTATTTCTGACATGCTTTCAATTATCCACACAGGCAACCTATCGCTCACATCCTTTTGCCCTCTTCACTGGTCCCTGCACTGGTAACAACCCTTTGCAGCAAAATAGTTCTCACCCAGAGAAGCATACAAGAGACTGAGTTGGGACATGAGTGGTTGGCCCCAGATCAGGATGTGCTGCAAAGCCATGGTAGCAGTAGGGATAGAAATGGAACTCCCACATCGATGGACATGTGCCAACATGCTGCCACTGCTAAGAACACCCCCAGTAGACGGGGATGAAGAAAATTACTTGTACCCTTCCTCCATTTGGCTCCTCTCAGCCTAGGCCTGCAGCTTCGATGGGAAGACAGAGAGACCTCACTGGCAGCCAACAGTGCTCATCCTTGATAATCACTCAAATATTACCAAGTAAGACACAACCATTTCCATTGCCCCCAAAAGCATTTGTCACTTGTCCAATGTCCCTTTCAGAGAGGAATTCAGAAAATCTATTTTAGTCATAATCAGATTTGGATTTTGCATCTAAGTGACTGACAAATCATCATTCCCAATCGTTAGACTCAATTCTCCTTCACATCAAAGCAGTGTAGGTGATGAGGAAATCAGGCCCATTCCTACCTGAGCACCAGTTAATTAACAGGCACTCAAGGAGCCTGTAACCTTAGGCAAGGTGATTTAGGAGTGGGAGGCTGAACAATTGCACTGCTGCCTTCTTTTGATCTTACAGTTGTACTTAAACCTGTCCATCAAACGGGCACGCCACTTGTTCCCATCTCCTTCCACCCACGGTTTTCCTACTTCAGGTGGCAAGTTGAGACATGGTACATGTATATCAGCATGTATTCACTGACTAACCTCACAGATTCAAACTTTAATGACTTCCAGAACATACTGCAGACATAGATAAAGCATATCTGCAGCAGCCGGGGTTTGGTTCAGACACCTGTTCCAACTAACTTGACAGTCTACATAGAGAAAAAGGAGAGAAGGCATTCTGGAAGGTCATTTGCATGAGGCCATGTACCAGCCTCGTGTAAAAAAACACAAATCTACTTGTTTCCACCCTACAACACTGTCTTTTGCTCACAAAGGTCTTATTCTGCCCTAAAGTGCTTTTATAAATAATTAAAAGTTTAATATCCTGTGAGCCTTCATTTGCACCACGAGCATGTAGGTGGGGAAAGTGCTGCAAGACCTAAGACGTGACATTGTTATGTAGTTGGCAATAGAATAAAGATGCCTCTGACAGAAAATTGCCACCTTTCATTGAAAAATCCACTTAGAAAATTGGCGTTTTCTGCCTGTCTGCATTTGCTAGAAAATCATTTTCCTGTAGTGCTTCCTTTGTTTAGGTTTGGAAACCTGAAAATCCTCTGGCTAAGAAGCCCCAAGATAAAAAAGAGTCATGGAGCAGGGCTGGGCGCGTGGCGATGGTGTGCGGCCAAAAAATTTTGCATTTGCTGTGTTTTCAGTGTTAAGTCAACAGCTTCTACAGCACATCTACCACTTGATCGTGAGAGGCACAAACAGACCTGTCATTACAGAGAACAGCACCAGTGTTTTCTCCTTCATGCAGCAATGCTTTGTACACATTTTGGATTACTGCTTAGAATGAAGTCTGTGCTTAAAAAAAGGAAGCTCTTGGTCCTGGAATCCACAGGAACAAGAATTTTAATCAAACCACCAGTTGAAATGACCACCAGAAATACTCAAGGGTAGATACACTTGGGGAGTGAGAAGATCTTTCATGAGTGAGCATTTGTAAGAGTGTGATAACTGAATTCTCATCCTTCTTTCTGGAACTGAAATTTGCCCCTAGGAACCTCTGCTTCAGGTTTGGCAGTCCCCAGCCCAAAGTGTGCTGGGTGTTCAGCCTGATCCCCAGTTTCCAGCCTCAAACTGCACCCACGTGTGACTGCTCCACCACACACCCAGCACGGCAGCACTCATGGGGTGCAAAAAGCAGCATCCAAGTAGTCCTGTAACCATGACAACACTCAGGATCAAAAATACACATATCAGCTCCTTGTAGTAAAAAGAAAATATCAATAAAAGATGGAAGTCACTTTCTAGACATTTCCATGTTCCTTATAAGAAAGTCTTTGGGAATATCCCAGCTCTTCAATACATCAAAATGAAGGGGGTGGAGTCCACTTTTCTTCTTACAAGTTTAAATGAAGTATCTGCATTTCTTTAGATCCTATGCATGTTAATATGTCTTACTGCCTCAGATATGTTTGTTTCATTTCCCTTTTTCCATCTCTGCAATATCCCCCCTCCCCTTCTTCTTAAAGTGAAACTATGCATAAGGAGTGACAGTCATTTGCCTGAGCATACAATGCCTGTGATTTGAATGTCAACCCTACAAGCAGGATTCAATGCAGGATTCACTTTTACATTCTCCAACTACAAAAGAAGTTGCTCGGTTCCATCAGTCTCCCAGGCTGATGCTAATAACCCCCCAAAAGTCGCTATGGCAACAAGGCTAATTAGAAAATGGCTAATGGTGGGGTTGATCCTTTCAAATTTCACTAGTTTAGCTGCAGCAATATTTAAACTGTTAAAGGACTCAGAAGTGATTGTTTTAAAAGAAGTTGATAGAAGGGTCATCCAATAGAAAGGTCTTCCATTGCTCCTTGTGAAATCAGACTTGAATGTTTTGGTGTTTACACCAGATGTTTTGGTGTTTACACCAGATGTTCTTGCATTGACTGTGGCTGCTTTGGGGACCCACCAAGTGGGCCAGTAGAGCAGTGCCTTGGCAGAGAGGTCTCTGATCTGGGAGGAGATTCAAGTTATCTGAGTTATCTGAGCAAAGCCTGTGATGCTCAGCATCTGCCATCATAAGAAAGGTCTACAGATCAGTCTGCAATAAACAAGTTTCTTTTCTCCTGCTACCACTTCTCAAAGTGAAAAAGAGGTTCCTCCACACTAAAAACAGCCATAAGAGAGCAATAAGTACAAGGCTCCGCTACAGTGCCTGTCAGCCAGTGGGGGCTTGGTGAGCGGCTTTCAAGCTCCTTTGCTACAGGGGCTCATCCAGTGCTGGTCTAGGAACAGCAAGAGCATCACACCTCACTCAAGGGAATGGCAGAGTTATTAGGGGTCTCCTCATCACTGATGGCTTTGCATTAGTCAGGATCAGGAAAGCAGACAAGGGTGAAATGGCTAGAGAATAGAGAGCTAATCACTGTATGGATGCCTTTAATGAACTTGTCCTGAAAAAGACGGATGCAAAGTGTTGGGAAAACTACAGTTTGAACAGCCTATATCTTCTTTAGGTCTCTATGGGTCTCAGGAAACTACTGAGCTTTGCCAGGAATATCAAGGTGCCTCCAGCTTTGTGCAGGACCTGGAGTGACCATGGGCAGGGCCTTAAGCTTGAGTTAGTCACAAAACAGAGGCTCTTTATCTGCATTGCATAAGGATGCTGCAAGGATAAATTCAGCACCAGTGGTGGCTGAAGCTAAATACAGAGACTTTGCACCTATTACTCCTATTCTTGTCAGGTTTTAGATAACATTCCAATTGTAGTACTGCCAGTTCTGCACTCTTTTGAACAACTACAGAATGTGCTGAGGCCTGATTTCCTTTTAAAACATAATTTAAAGAAAACCAGTGAAATTACAGCTCATATTTCCTATAAAGGTGCTGAAACTTCAGGTAAGAAAAAGAAACCGTGTAGTTTCTGAGTGTTGCTTTTGAAAGGCAAAGATTGCGGTTTCATAACACCAAAGCCTCTTTTGCTGGGAACAGAGCTATTATTACTATAAATGCCAGTAGAGTTGTAGCAAATGCATCAAAATACACATTTAAGTCCCATTCCACCTCCCAAGAGGGTTAGTGCTAGTTTTGCACCTGATGGGAGAAGCAGCAAAGCTGTTTTGGTCCGTGTTACCATGAAGTGCCTATGCACATACTTCACACAGAGGTGTTATGTCTCAAGTGGTTCATTTACATTGTGTTCAGTAAATGCCTCTTTTTCTGACCAAAGACACTGGCAGGGTTCCAGCAAGCTAAAACCAAAGCAAAGAGACTTGTCTATTCTATAGTCAAGCAGAAATGAAAAAACAAGTTTCCAGATGAAAATTACAAGTAAGTTTTGCAGTGCAGCCACTGAGCTGGTCTTAGACTGGAGAGACCTGTTGATCACAGATTGTCAGGGGAAAACACTGGAAGATGCCACCAGCCCTCAGCCAGGTCATGATGACAGACTTGTGAAACAAAGTGGATTAGCTCACACCACAGCTGAAGAACACTTAGAAAGGGTGCAGATAGCCATTCGTATAGCTGAACTGAAGGCACTGCATCATCTTGAAATGTTGCAGCCTCAGTGCTTGACAGCACAAGTGCACCCCAAGAGAGGTACAGCTTTGCTTTCCATTCCATTCTGCTACCAGCTTCCATAGCACCTCAGCCAGGTTGCTCTTCTCCCTTCCTTTCCCACCCTTTTTATCATCTTTCAATGGCACAGGAGTCGTGGCCAACTCCTACAAAGTACTCTACAAACCGTTCACACTTTGGGGCCTCTAGATGCTACTGTAATACAAATAATTAAAAAAAGGACTTGAGTTTATTGACACAGAAGCTTGAAACAATGAGTTGGACCATTCTTCCCTCATTACAGAAATGGATTACTTGCAGTATGGCTCTCTCCTCCTTGCTAGAGCACCTTCTCCAGTGCTGCTGTCCAATACTTCCCCAGGCAGCAGGAGAAGCCATGCAGACAGGAGGTGTGTTGCTGTGGCTAGCAAACATCAAAAGAAATGATTACAAATCCACTGCCTCGAGCTATACCGTTACTGAATATCCTCTGTTCCAGTCAATCTGCAGCGACTGAATCTTTTGAATATCAGATTCTCATGGAGATTTGACAGGCTCCGTTGAAATTACGAAGCCTGTGGGGTGGAGCTCAGGCCTGACTAGAGCCATCGACCCTTTCAGTCCTATTGTTGAAAATGTGCAGGTCACTGCAGAATTTTTGTCTGGGCTGGACCTTTGAATTGCTGGATGCTGCCATGAGGTACCCTTAAGTGAGGCTGCTGAGTGTATCTGAAGGCTGAACCCAGGAGTAGAGCAGCAAACCTGCAATTTGACTCCTGAATAAGAAAGGTGGTGCTTGTGCTCAGACATTAACTAGTGGTTCCTCCTCCACATCTCCCCTTTGCACCCAGGCAGGAGGAAAGGCTTTTGTGCCATTTTAGGCAGACTGCAGAGCAGGCTGAATCAGAGGATCAATCCTCTTTCACTGCTCAGAACAAGTAAAGAGCAAATAAAATCTGTGATCCAAGCTACCATAGCTGAAGCGTGATGCACAGAATCAAGGAATGCAAAGACACCTTTTCCTGTGTAAATTTTACACAGACTCGTTCCTTGAGTGTTTCTAAAGGCAGCACAGGGAGGGCTCTGGATGCAGCAGCAGCAGCTCTGCCTCCCCTCTGCATCTCACAAGAACATTTTCAACCTCAGAGAAGCAAAGAGCAGGTGATGAGCGAGGACTGGCGAATTCAGGTGGCCTTTTGCTGTGTTTGGACAAGAACAGGTCAGAGGAGAGAATCTGTTGCTATTCAGGGCTACTTTGAATTAGGACATAGTTTTCTGGTGAAGTAATATAAGATGCCTGCTCTGTGCAGAATGACATTTGAAACACGATTAATAGAAAGCATTAGGATTATTTGACTATCACCAGTGCTAGCCCATGTTTTGAGGCTCAGGGGGAAACTCCAATGTATCTGTAAGTTGCTGTGACTCAAGGGTTAAGAAGAGATTGCCAAAACAATCACATTTTCAAATGTGATTTAAAATAGCCTTTCATTTTCTGCTTCTCTCAACAGGCCGTTTCATTTCTTTCCTAGCAGGTAGAGTTTGTATGTGAAATTGAAGGCAGACTTGCTTTAAAAAAAAAAAAGTGTCATCCCCAAGCCACAGCACTCTGCCCTCTTGCAAACAGTGTGCTCCTGCCAGGCTCTGCTCTCTCAGGGTCTGCTTCAGCTAATGTGCCACCTGATGAAAGTGAGAGATTGATGTACCCCGCCTAGGGAGAGTGAACATAGGGAACCTCATTTAAAAATGCAGTGTCTGCTTGTTCCCCATTGTGTCTCTTCTCCTTTCATGGACTATGTTCTCAGAAGAAGCTCATGTCTCATGGAACAGAGATGATCTTGGAGAGAAGCAAGAACTGGATAATCTCACTTATTTCTCAAGGAAACTAGAAGGATTCCTCCCCAAGCCATGACTGCAACTCCCACTGCCTCCAGTATACAGCCTTTCTCCATCTGGGCCAGAGAGACAGCTCCAGGGGACAGGTTTTGCCTCCCACGCTACATCCAGCACTTTGCACTGGTACATTTGTGTCCTGCACTGCATCTCCATCAGCCAGGACAGGAGAATCACAGGCATCATCAAAGCACCTACCAACTCCTGCACTAAAACCATGCTTTTTCTTAGGCAATAAAATTAACCTTTGGAAAGGCACCCAGTATTTAATGAGAGATTACTAGTAATACAAAGCTATTTGTTAGATGTCTGTGCTTACACCAGGCATATGGATATTAATATTCAGCTGTACAAGCTCCAGGAACCAGGTCTGGCTGCAAAGACAATAATTAAACGACAGCCTCTTCTACCTCAGCCCAATTGCATTGGACACAGAAATACTGGTGACTTTTAAGTACACAAAGGCTTGTTTGCAATAAACCAAAGCAAAAATTACTGAAAAAGACTTTGACGCAGTGCTTTCCTAATGTTTTTGGTCAGGTGTATTTTAAAAAGTTGTGACTCAGGGCTCCAGGCACTCACTCGCGCTGTGCCACTGGAGTAATACCACTGGAATCAACAATTATAATCTCTCATGAGTCTGCCGCTATTAGAATTTAAAAGGTTGGTTTTCAATTCTACTGTTTTCTTAAGGCAAAAGAAAACAGAACTTGTGCTGGAGTCCCAGGTTATTACTGTTTGGATTCTGTACTGGGTTTACTGGTTGTTTCTTACACTGTCCAGGGTACAGCGAGACATGGGAATAGTGTCATCTCACAGCCTTGCCATCCCTACTGAGCCCCCCTCAGTCCTTCCCTTTCCCAAAATTGCTCTTTATACAAAGCCAACAGCATTAGGTGCTTTCACAGAAGATGATTACCACCCCAACCACAATCCTATTTCCTTATCTGCCACCATACCCGTTGTGACAAGGAGTCAAAAGTCACAAATTTAGCCCATCTAAAATAAAAACTTACTGATCTGCCATCTGATTCCTCCTTTGTTATGTTTACCTCGGGGAAATCCACCGCAAGACTTCTTGGAAGTGTATTAAGCCAAGTTATAACGAATGGGTATAACACTGGCTTTGACAGTTGGATCCATTACTTGGCTAGGTTTATGGTGTGTGGTGCCATAACTTAGCCTGGGATAATAATTTTTTGTAATCTCCTATTAAGCAAACAGAGATGTCTAACACAGGCTTCTTTCTTCCCTGAAATTCCCTCTTTGCTTAAGAATGTGTCCCATCACCCAGAATTTATTTTGCACTCCAAGCAATGAGATGAAGCCTAATGGGCCCATTTGGTATAATGCTGCATTAGTTAATGATCACTCATGCTGAATTGTTACCCATTAAATCCTAAGCAAAACTTGCATTGGGTACAAATCTCAGCCTGAAACATCAATTCCCAGTTCAGCACATCAGTCTTTCCCCATCTTCATGCCATGGAGGGGCAATGCTGAAATTAGATGATACAGAGGTTTCTCATACGAAGGTTCCTGAAGTGCATCTCTTACCCCATTAGACAACTTCCTTCCTTCACAGAGGAGGGACTATGATACCATCTCAATTCTTTTGGGTTGAGAACTGCCACTATAACTTTGCTACTGCTGTGGCCCATGATATTGGAAAATACCACCAAAATATTTTCATGACTTGAAATATAAAGAGATTATTTTATTTCCACTCCTAATACGCAAACTGTTTTCATCCCTCCTCATACATCCCCTTGTCCAGCAATAACAAGCAACAGCAATGTTTTGGGATCATGAACACTCTCCACATTCATGACACTAACGTGAGCTCCCAGGACTAAACCAGCTGGAGCGGTGTTGATCCATGTGCATTGCAAACAGAAAACCATGGGAAAATGGGAAATTTCAGATTCTGCAAATGGAAAATATAGAGTGACAGAAGGTGACTCTTTAAGACTATGCTAATATTAAGAATTTAATGCTAAGCTTTCATTTACAAAGGAGTAAGAGGTGATGGCAATCCATGAGCTAAAAACACCCAGGGCCTTTTTTTTCATAAGTTGTCTACTGTTAAATAACTATTTGTGGTTTGAGAATGGAAAGCAGTTACACTGCCATCAGGAAAGGACTGCATTAGACATCTTCATACTGAAACATCCAGCCAAAAGAAAAAGAGAGTACAGAAAGGAATAGAACAATCTTTCAAATGTGTGTTTCCTTTGAAATCTTACAGAAAGCTTAAAATTATTCCACTTACAAGAAATTGTAGAGGACTAGAATGCACTTTGCTGAAGTTGGAAGTCTTTACAGGAGTAAAACACTCTCACCTTTTGTATTTTAATGTTAATGAGGACTTCGTATGCTTTCCACTGTTTCTTGTACACTCAGAATCAGGCACCAGTGTGTTGCACCACCATCCAGCCCTACACTGGGAACTATAGCTCCTGATCTCTGTCTGGTAACCAAGTCTGCTCCATAGACCAGTTACACACAAGGGCACCAACCGCCAGCTGCATTGGTCAGGTCTTACTGATTTTACTTGGATTGATGTAAGTCAGTGAAACCCCAAAGATGTTGTTTGCTGCAAGGAAAGGAACTTCACCATTAAAGCACCACCTTAATTTTATTTTCAAGCCCACAGCACTGTATGGCTTAACAGTGGAAAGTGTGTAGGCTTGGGTATCCAGGTTAGTGACAGCAGCACTACAGGTAGAGAGGTCATTTTGAAATGCTGCATCATCAAGCTGTTTGGATTCTATAAGGTAGCTCTTTTGTTGTTAATTAGTAATTGATTGAACAATTGCTGAGTAAAAGCAAAGTACTTGTGAAGAATTTGTTCTGTCACATAAGACATTATGTCAACTATTTTTCAGTTATCAATTACTACTTAAGGTGCGATACACGAAGTTCAAATTAAATGAATACAAAGCTGTTGATTTCACAGGGCTGTTGCTTAAACCATGGAAAAGCTGCTATTATAAGAATGAATTCTGTTAGGTGTTGCAGAATTTTGTTGTTGTGTTTGGAGGGTTTTGTTTTAAGCAATGACTGGTGAAGAAATATGTTGCTCTAAAGGTTGAATATGAACTGAAAGTCCTTTCTCCCATGTCATGACTCAAAAAATGTCAAAACAAGCACACTGCAGTGGGAAGACTTCTGACTGCTCTTATCAGGTCCTGTAGAGAAAGCAGGAACCATCGTATTCTCTCATTGCTACTCAGGCATCTGTGCCTCTTCAATTCACTTTGGCTTCTGCTATGGCCAGAGGTGTGGGACAGCCCAACGAACAGAGAATGACCTCCTTCATGACAATATTTGGCTACAAAGGAGCAAGGAGGGCACAGTGGGCTGTTCCATACTGCAAATCAGCAGCAAACAGCCAGCTGCGCTCTTCTGTGTGAGGTGAAGATGAGGACTGACATAGTGAGACTGAGATCTGTCACACAGGGGAAACGAAAGAGTAGATACTTCCCTGACACATGAGTAAACAGAGGACAAAAACAGATGAATCAAGGACATTGTATGTAAACTGTGAGGTTTAAGGTAAGGACAACACAAGTGTGGCTTAAAGGATTATCATTGTGAGAACAAAAAGGAGCTTAACATGGAGACAAGGCCTTGCTGTTGACTTCAGATGGACATAAAAGTCTCAGCACCAGGTGAGGTACTTAGGCCAGAAGAGTCATACAACTGTGTTCTAAAAATCACTGGTCTTGGCCCATGGACATTTAAGATGACTGCCAGAAGAATGGGAAATACCTTGTCTGTGTAAAAACAAAAGATGGAAATATAGTTTGCCAACAACAGGCTTGTTTGTGTGGTCTCAGTAGTAGTCTGGTCTCTAAAACAAGCCTCAAAGGTAAGCACGTTACAGCCACAGACTGTACCAAAATAACCTGATCAACTTCATAATTCTGCAGAATCATAGAATTGTTTGAGTTGGAAGGGGCCTCTAGAGAACATCTAGTCCAACCCCACTGCTAAAGCAAGATTGCCTAGAGCACACTGCACAGGGGTGCATGCCGGTGGGTTTCAAATATCCCCAGAGAAGATTTTCTCCAAGTTCTTTCAAACCAAGAAAGAAGAAAAAGGCTGGTGCAGAGCTTCTTGAGACTTCAAGTAGTTAAAATTAAGTCAGATGAATACTCCTGGGTTTAAAGATCTCTCTAATCCTTCCACAACACACCTTCTGTTGTACAGCAGAAACCTGTCTAACACTGATTCTCACTGCACATTCATCTACTCCCGTAAGAAATAACCATGAAAACATGGAGGGAGAGAAGTGCTCTGCTATGCAGTGAGTTTTGGATCCATGCACAAGAACTGTTTTCATTTATAATTTCTTGTTCAACAGGTCAAGCTTTCTTTATCACGGATTTATTTGAAAAGCCCTCTGATGGATTTCTGTGGCTTTTTCAACCAATAAAGGAAACACCTTTACTTTTACTGGGTTAACCTTTCACTCTTCTGCTTTTCCCGGAGTGTTTTCATATTGTTGGCTTTACTGCTTTGCCCAATGATTTTCTTGGTTTGCCTTTACATGGTGATATATAGCACAGAGAGCCTGGACCTGACTCCTTACCTTTCAGGGGTTATTCACAAGCCTGGCTGGAACAACCCTTCTCACACTGCAAGAGGGACCAGAAGGGCACATCGCCACCTCTTCACTCTTCCACCTCTGTCTGGTTGTGATTTCTCAATTTATAAAAGGCCATTCTCCACTAAAGACTGCATTTTGGAAACCTGGTATTGGTAAACCTTTCAGGGAAAGTGGTGGGAGTTACACCACTCACCTGATTTTAGTAGCAGGTCAGTGTGAACACGGGGTTTCACAGATTTTGCACTGCTGTACCTTCTTTGTGCTCAAACACTACTGAGGCCAAGTAGTTTTGTGAGCAAATGCAGCAACTGCTCGTATCTGGGCCTGATGCTTGTAAAAGCAGTGTTTCCATACAATAGATGGCAGAAGTACATCTGCTTTCTCAGCCAACACATATCCCTTATATTTCCCATGCGGTGGTTATTACACGGTATGTATCAGAATGGCTGCATTTCACATCAGGCAAAGGAATCTCATTTCAGAACTGGTTTGGCTTTAATTCAGTGACCACTGAGTGCTGAGTGGTGCTGGAAATAATTTATTTGATGGTGAGACATGGTGGGTGTTCATGTGAAATCAGAGCAATCCAGTGACCACAACAAATGCAAGACAAAGCCAGCCTGGCCCCAAATGGGCCCTCCTTCTTTATGGTTATTGCTACTCTGGTCTCTTAAGTAAAACTCTACTTTCCCTTGTAAGCTTACAAGTGAAATCTTACCATATCCCAGACAAAGCTTCCCAGAACTCCTAGAGGAAGATTAAATGCTGAATATAATCTGACTGATCTTAGCCTACAGCTATTTGCATGAGCACATAGCAGTCACAGTGTAGATTCCTGGAGATGAACTATAATGTTTGGCTCTAGATGTGGGGCTATCACAAGGGCTGTGAACTGAAATCCTAGCTTATTTTCTAGTCTCTTATTGCAGTGTTGAAGATACATCCATGTTATCTTTCAACTAAAACAGGGTAAGACTTTCAATGAAATAACGTGTGCATTAAACAATTATTTAAATTGCAGCTCATAGTCAGTGACTTCTTCATACAACAACCATTTAATGATGTTCAGTAGCTTTACATGAGGCTGGTGGACACAGTTTGCCCCTTTACTTAAAACCCATTATGGACCTTCTCATTCAAGGCTATACAACCTAAACTCTCGTTTTTACAATGGGCTGTAGAAAACCCAATCAAAGAAAAAAGGACAGAAAACCAGAGGACAAGAGACGTGGAGCAGAAAAGGGTGGGAAAATACAGTTCCAGTAAAGTCGTTGGATCCCTATTGGTATGTTTGTTCCTGAGAGGCAGCTGTGGCACAGTGTGAACATGGGAGCCATAGAAACCTGGCAGAGTGCTGTGTGCTTTTGTTTCTTTCAAGAAAACACTCTTACCAGGAAACAAAGAGCCTAGCAAGCAGCTCACCTTTGTGGCAAATTCAGCCCAAGCTCAAACCAAATTACAACATCTGGAAGGACAAGGTGTCCACAGGCTTTCAAACAAGAAGTGGAACACATAGGACCAACTCTAGGCAGTGCAAGTCCCCGCACTCTTCTGCTGATTTACGTGATGCCTGGCCCATCTTTAACCTCAATAATCAACAGTGTTCTCTTCACCTTCAGGGATGGAAAACTGTGGGTTTTCCCAGTGAGGGTTCACTGAAATGAAGGTACACAAAACCTCAGTGTGTTCCAGGCAGATGTTATTTCCTCCTTATCTTTGGAATGAGGGGAAAAAACAAAGAGTGGGGTAATAGTAGTAAATTCCCAAAACCAATCACTGCCTGGAAAAAGGTTTTTTGCTAGTGCAGTGGTTTAGCCGAGCACAGGATGGACCACTAACAGAACTCTTACTTCCAAGGAAGGATGAAATTGAAATAATTACCAATTACAAGACCTAGGTATGAATTTGAAAGAAAGCAAATCTCAAAATTATTGTGACTTGGGGATTACTTTCATAATTTACAGATGAAGAAAAAGAAATGAGATAGGAAAGGACAGACAAATAAAGACCTCCACTTATTCAACAATTACTTAACAAAACATCTCACCTGGACTCACTCACTGTGGATTCTTATAGACAAAAAAAATCCTGTGTGAAAGGAGCTGAAGCAACCTGCAGCAATAATGCATGTCCAGGAAGAATTTCAAAACAGGGAAAAAAAGGGAGAGAAGTGACACTTCAGAGCTTAGGAAAGCAAAAGCTCACTCTAAATCCATGCAAGAGCCTGAACTGAAATTGCAGGCATTATCCCATTTTGATTAAATTTTGTTGAGTTCAGAATCAATTTGTCACTAGCCAAGTGAATCATGTTTGATAGCGGCCTGCTAGACTCAAAATGGAGCCTTCCAGCCAGCAAACACTACCAGCTCCTCTAGCATTTTGAGAAATCTTTGTGTAAAACCATGGTCACTCCATCCTGTATGGAGAACTGAAATTTCTGATGTCTAGCTGCCAGCCTGAGATGTACGTTGTAACTAATAATCCAGCCAATATGTTTTTTAGAAAGACATTACAAGTTATCATTGCAGTTAGCTTCTTAGTTCTTTACCTCTTAGAAGAAATTAGTACTAATTAACTGCTTAGATACATGTTGGCTGCCCTCACTGAATCTCCTGTGGCCCCCTCAAGCACACTCAGACTGACTGTGTTTCTTCTCTGGTGTTAAAGTGATAATTTGCTCAGCACCAGAGCCACAAAGCAATGCATAGATTTGATGTTTTGGACTCCGTTTACAGGACTACATCACTGTCCATGGATGTGATCTGATCTTTCCTTCAGGGAATAAAAAAGGTCCTCTGCTCTTTGCATCAGCTTTTCCCATGGCTAAAATTGGTGAAAACTATAGATCAATCATTTAGAGTTTGGAAACTTCTTTATGGTAAGGTAGGAAACAAACACAGCTGTAAGGAACTCTAGAGGTTTCTTTTTCACTCCACTGTAACCAAACCCCAGAGCAGAAGAACAATAAATATAAGATGAAGCCTTACAGGGAGACCAGCAGATTTTGATGCAGCACACTGAGGCCAGTGAAGAAGGTGGTGATAATTGCATCAGTGCTAACTGATGATGTGTCAACTTAAAGACACACAAGAAAAAAGCCATGTGCTTCTCCCATTCCCCACAGTGCTGCCCTTGCCCCTGAAAACCTCTGGCATGCAGTCAGCAAGCAATGGGTACTTCAGCTCCTTGTCATTTCTTGGGTGGCAAAACACATTACTTTAGTGGAGAATGGGTCTGTCCTGATGACTAAGCTCAACAGTTCAGCAAAGATGGAGAACTTTCAGACTGAGAGAATATTCTCTTTCACTCAGTTCAAATAAGAAATGTTGGAAACCAGTATTTTCAATCACAGAATGGCTGAAGATCAAGGCACGTTTCTGAGAATCTCATTTAGATATAGTGCTATCGGGAGATTTTTAGATGGTTTCCTGATTTCATTTTCTTTTGGACACCAGATGGAAGGAAGGGAAGTACAGCTATCTGCCTATGGCAAAGCACATTTACTAAAATAGATCTAAGTAATCCTTCAGTTCTATTCCGGCAAATGGCCGGTCTCTAATTAAAGTGACCACTTGGCCTTGCATCTTGCTACAAAGTAGTATTTTTTAGTTTGCTTGTTCAACACTCGAATATTCATCCTTGCTGGCACTGGGTTGCTCCAACATCCCAACAGTAGTTTCTCAAAGGAGTAACATAAGTCCTGTGGATTCAGGTTCTACTATACTTCTGCGGTGTTTACTGAGAAACAACTAAATCCCACAGATTGGCACAACTCTGCTGATTATCATTTCAGCCCACTAAAATTGCCCTGTTTTGCCAGTGTCTCTATCCCCTGTCCTTTGCCATTAGTTATCCCCTCAAACCCATTTTTCCTTGCCTGTCTCTCCCCTGGCCAGAGCTGCAGGTACTCAGCTCGCAATGCTGCCATTGCAATTTTTGCTTGTTTTATTTATTCTTTCACATAGATCTTTGTCTCAATGTTTTTGATGCTGCACAAGGAGCTTCTTCAAGCATGCACAAATCAACCTATTGCAGCTTACCCTGCCCCAGCTTGTGTGAATTAGCAGAGTGCTGCAGGTTTTGCTATGGTAACACTTTGGGTGGCTACGAAGGCACTTCAGTGAGTTCATGCTGGGTCTCTTTCCATCATTTGAGTCCTCTGATGAGCTTTTCAGGGACATTAACTGGCCAACAGCTTCATCTACCATGTCCATTAAGAATTTTGAGCACAGACACTGCTGAGTGACTGAGGAACATTTACTGCCTAGTACTTTCTGACTTGCTCAGTATCTTTAAATACAGCTGATATTTTTGTTTTCACCTAAATTTAAACATTCTCTGATCCATGAGCAGAAGACTCTTAAAAGCAGCAATAGACAGAACATTTTGTCTTTTTTTCTGGGATGCATCATGTAAGTTAAAACATCTTTCCCAAAATAGATGTCTAATGCACAGAGATGCCAGATACATTAGCAAGAAAGATGCAATTAGTGCATAAAGCCAGTGAAAAAACGTTTTGTGCTCCTTAGATCACAGTTGTGATGGCCATATGACTTCTGGAAATCAGCTCTTACTACTGATAAACATCTGCCTGCATAAATAAAGTGTAGGCTCTGCTAAAGCTTACTGAGGTAGCTGAGCACTGTGCTATCATCTGAGAAGATCAGAATAAGGGGCATCTGGTTTCAAGTGGAACAGACGGACACTGGACATTTTGCTCTAGTCCTCTTGCTCTTTACAGTTCATTTATTTACAGGCTCAAGGAAGCCCAGAGCTGGTATTTCTCAGAGCTTACACCAGGGCTTACAGTCATTTCACAACTCTATGCACACACTATATTCTTGTGTCAGGAATATCTTCATGAGGAGTTCTTAAATCTTGGTACACACCAGATGCTAAGGTTATATAGTTGAAATAGCTGTATGTTTTCATTTCACAAAATACCTGCAAGCTTAACTCTCTGGATGTAGATATAAAACACTGAGTAGCAGTGTGAAGCAATAGGACACCCCATTGCTAGCACTCTAACTCTTCTCCTTTGGCCTGGAATCAGCTTGGTTGCTGTTCCGGGGTAGGCGTAGGAGAAATGTCATCCAGAAAGAAGCAGAGCCAAGTATTTGGTTTGGGTGCTCAGGCAGAACGTATCTCATCTGAGCTGTGTTGCTCTAATTACTAGCTTTATTCTCTCAACTTCAGCTCCTTTTGCAGCAAACAAATGATATGTCACTAATCACCTAGGCAATGACAAGACAGACCTGATATAGCTGTGCTCAGGAGCTGGGTAGATGATGAAATCTCTAAGATTTCAGTTTTCATTTCTCTTGTTTTAGTGAGGATGCTTGATATCTCAGGCAAGTGGCAAATTTCCTCTCCACGAGGGCTAGTTAAACCCTGTTAGATCATTCTAATAAGTTGGAAAAGAATAGATTGAAGAAATGAGGCTCCTTTGAAATGATGTTGCACATAAGACTGGAGAGAAACTCAGGGAGCCTTTTTGCTATGTGTTTGATATTAGCACTTTGGAGAGTATCACAGTGGTATCTGGGCAGCATTCTCCATTGCACCTCCTTCCCACACTTCCTCGCAAGCCTCATTATGCACCATTCCTCAATACCATCTGCTGGGTCCCCCACAGTATGTCTCGTCACCAGCTGCTTAGCAGAAGGTAGGACAGCCCAGAAAATGAGGACACTGGGTCTAAACCTGACCTTAATAAATGATTTTGTCTCTTCAACCCCTGCTTTCCCTCTGGTGATGGGGAGATGACACAATCTCCCCAACCATCAATTATTGCTCCATAACAATCTCTCTCACAGAGACCTCTCAGAACCTTTGAATGCTCAACACTATTCAGACAGTTGCAGTAGGGAAAAGCAGGCACACTGCACTCAAAAACAGGTGGAAAAGAGCTAGAACTTGAGTTCTGCTTCCGTAGCACAATACAGCATCAAGTAGGAGAACTTCTGCTAGATGCAAGCACACTTGCTGCGGGACTGTCAAAGCAATGTCCTTGGGTGAGGTACTTTGTACAGTTTCATTGCTTCTACTGGAAAAGAGACTATAAGACTCTCAGCGGTGCCCCAGCTAACATTGCAGTGTCACTTTTAGGTGTTCCAAGCCAGTTTGGGTTTCGCTTGCTGTTGCACTGACCTGTGTGGATGGACTTTTTGTGCAGGATTTTGCTGACAGGAGATACCTCAACTGAATTGTGGGGTATACACCGTTTTTGGTCACATCCTTCCTGGCAAGAAACTCCTCTTTTAATATTTGCATCAGAGTTACTACTGTGCATGATACTATACAAGAAGCAGATACACTTTCAGCCAGCTCTCTCAGCACCTACATTGAGAACAGAATAAGAGCTAGAGGATCTCCATCTCCAGCAGCCCTTGGGAGTAACCTGAAACATGACCTCTTTGACCACCTCTTTGAATGGTCAGCAATCTGTAGAAGCAGGAATTGCTATGAACACTTCTTTATAACGACTTGTATTATAATTCTGATGCTATAGAGCAGAATTTGGCTGCACACCACACATTTCTGGTAGGAAGAATAGCCTTGTCAGAGAAGGCACTTTAAGCAGAGAGCAGCCCTATATCTCATAGCCACACTTGTCGGTGTTTTGTTACATGTAGCTTGGGGCAAGCAACCAGGAAAATCCGGACAATTTTCTCTTCAACCACTTGCTATGTTGTCAGTATCACATTCTCCAGAGACTGGGTCATAAAACATTCACCACCAAAGCCAAAGCCTTCACAGCAGCACTATTCACTGCAACACTAAGCAAATTGTGTCCTTGTCCACCCTCTGTTTTAATGGACTTGCGATCTGACTGCCCGAGATAAAAATCCTCCTGTCTAATAGAAGAGGTGAGTGCATCTGACAGGAACACACAAAGCCTTTTGCAAGCTTGTTGTTCTATGTGCAATAAAAAATAAAACTAGAAACTGGCTTGATTCTATGAAGTTTAGTCCCTTACAGCTGCCAGCAAGTTATTTAACAAAGCACTAATGTAAGCTGCAGAGTGCTAATAGAGACTGAGGCTGGCAGCCTTTAGTTATGACGAGGAAGGACACTTGGGGCAGGCTTATAAAACTTATTTCCGCTTCTTTCCCATCCTTTCAACCTCAATTTGCAAGGCAGCAAATCCTCCCCAAGACCTTGCATGCTGCAAAGACAAGGCTGAAGAGAAAACATGCTGTCCTGCTTTAGAATTTCAACACCTGCTGACCCCAGACTCCCTCTGTGGGCCATTGAACCATGTAAGCGCCTCCAGTGGTTACGCAGGAACTCAAGGATTAATATTCCCTGAATGTGTCTTCTCTCATTCCAGAGAGTGGTAATTAGCAGAAGTAGTCACAGCATCCTAGGCAATATTCAGTTCTGCTGCCACTCATCTGATTTACCAGGCTTGGGCATCAATTCTCTTGCCTTTAGACACAAAGAGTCAGAGTCTCTCATGATGAAAATCATCCACAGATGATCAGTAACACCTGCAAATATCAGAACCACGTTCTGAAATTCTTTCAGTGTTGCCCGTAAGTTTAGGGTCACAACTCAAAATCCCTGGTGTTTTGGTTTAATAGCTATGTAATACAGCAACAAAGTCAAGACTCTGGAATAGTTTCTGTACTTCAGGGCAAAGTTTAAGTGGTGCAAAGTGCTACTCTTCTACAAGTCTGCTGAATGGACGTATCTGTATGAATCATCCAGACACAAAGTCTGCAGTCCTCAGGAGTCTGTGCTTCTGTTTCTTTCATTTTTTCATGAGCTGCTCTCCTTCCTATGAGATGTAGAGTAAGATTCACTTTGCCTGTGTAATCAGGCAGGCAAGTTTCTGCAGAGGGAGCACATGGCTGCATTGCAGAATTGAAATCCTTTCACCTCACCTGGTCTGAGCACACTGCAGCTTTATTACCAGGCTGGATGAGCAGCTGCTGTTTTCCTGCTCTCCCGCTTTGGTTTGAACTGTGCTGCAAAGATCCTGGATTTACAAGGTGAGGATTTTCTTATAGGAGAAGCCTTCATTTCACCTCTGCTGGGTGTATCACCACACGCTTTGAGAGACTACAGTAGTAAACCCTGCAGAAAGAGTCCTAATCCCACCTTGCCACTGGCTGTACAATCTGAAAAAAGCCAGAATCTGGCTGAAGTGCTGTGAGTTTCCCGGTGCTGTTCCAGTCCAATGTCTATATTAGCCTCTATTCCAGCCTTTCCTTGTAGTGTGAAAATTAGCAGAGCAAGTAAAACGAAGCACCCATGTCCTAGCGTGGTTTTTTTCTCAGTATCACATGTAATGGACACTTCAGAAGCCTTTGTCTTTTATTTTGCTGCTACAAACCAAACTATTCACATTAGGTTCTTATTAGTGGCCACTAGTGAAAACAAGTCAGTTCAGTCAGAGGTACTTGGTTGCCACAGGTACAGCTGTAATGTACCTGCACAGATAAATTAGCATCTACTTTGAGTAGTAAACCTAATTCTTGCCATAGCATTATCACAGCAGACACCACCTAAATGCCATAATGACCAAAAGCTTTTTCCTGTGTATTCAGTTCCTCTTGTTTACAGGGGAAAACACTTCATTTTACTGGTGACTTTGATGGTAGTAAGTACATTTGACAGGTCAGCAGTAGTAGGAGACTTTCTGCCTTGCTTGACAACTATATGGAAAAATGATCATCTTTGTTTTCTGGTAGAAATTGCTGCCATCACACATTTAAACAGGAAAAATCAAATACAGCAATAACGTGGTAAATTTAGGTTGGGTGGTCTTGATCAAAAACAAGCTTCACTGTCACTTCTGGTTCTATTCTGCTTCTTCCTGGGTGAACAGAACATGCACCTAACACAGTCAGCGAATTACCTTTATGCAGTGTAATTCTGTATGTGACATAAGGACAATGAAAATCGCCCTGCATCGCTCACTACTCCTGATCCCTGAATGATCCCTTATTTGTCATTACAGCATTCTGGTGGAGTTTCATACTGTAAAAGACAGCATGGTGGTTTTCTGATGGATTTAGGAAGAAAATTCCCACTCAGAGGATGGCATCAAAGCCTGAATTTTCCATGTTGAAAATGCAGCATCTGCACAATGATTCAGTTTCACTCATATCACTTTGGGATCCAGTGCTGGCACCGCCAGTTTGCAGAGGGCAGGTTGTTAAGTGGCAGTGCTCTGGTTGGATTAGCAACTTCTGCCAATACTTCCACTACAATAAACAAGAAAGGCTCCCAATCTCACAAGTAGCAGTTCCATAACTTCATGTAACTACATCAGTTTCTTTCTGAGAGCCAGCATTTTCATTCCCATCACTACTGGAACCATTCTTTGTAGACTCTCCTTGTCCAAGAAGAGTAAAACAAGAAAAAAACAAGAAAATTATCTCTTCACTGTGAGTGTGTCTACACAGTCAGGTGTGGATATGTATACCCATCCCTGCTCCAAATACTGACCACAGTCTTTAGGAGTACAGCTCAGAGGCATGCTGGCTAACTGCACTGGTAGAATTCAAGACCATCACATCTTATTTTCCAAGACCCTCTACTTCACCTTACTGGTGCAGTCTACCTCCCCAGCTGGGAACCACAGATGTAGCACTCACTCCCTACTCCTAGACAGCAAAATCTGGGCCAGATTTTCAAAAGAATTCCTGGCCAGACATTCAAGTACTTAGCACCCAAAAGTGAGCCTGAATTTCAAAAATACTCAAAGCCTGGCAGTTCCTCTCCTGATGCTTCCAAAATCCTACAGGCACTCTTCCTGCACTCCACCATGTGCTTCCCCTGCATGTGCCTGCACACTGGATGGGATCTGCAGCTCAGGCTGGCACAAATAGTATTGGATAGTCAAGAAAAAGGATGTAAGGAAAGATGGTACAGAATAAGAACATTTGATCCAGCATGTTCTGTTCAGGTTGCAAATAACTCCAAATGTGCACATGAACCTTTGCATACATCAGCAGTGCGAGGTTATCTTAAGTGAAAGTAGAGAGGAAGAACACAGCGAGTGCTACACCCAGAGTGATGAAATGATTGCTCTGAAGAGCAACACAGCACTTTCTGTTCCTGCTCACCTATTCATCCACCTACGTGGTTTCTAACCCCCTCCCCACCCCCACCCCCAAGTGCGCTCACTACTGAATCCTCTGCTTGAACCCTTCTGCTGAACAGTGACAGAGCATCAGGATGCCTCCTGCTCTCATTCAGCAGCACTCAATGCTCTATGCAACAGAATGTGATCTTTCTTCTTGCAAACTCCTAATTGCTCTTAAAATTTAGGTTTTTTTAAAGAAACACGAAATTCTCCATGAAAATAACACATTCTAAATAAGAAAGAGGGTTTGGCTTTAAAGCAAAACACCTTTAACTCCCCTGCCACTTCTTACTTAAAAATGCAATATTAATTATGATAAAACATTATTATGATGAAACAATCAGGAACAATTCTTTAACAGTGAAAGGCATATTTGGAACAACTGAAGCAATTCACTTGTATGTGTTGAATTAACCAGATTCTTCAAGCTAAAAGAGAGAGACATTTTCAAAGTTCATTTTTCTTTACGGGTACTGAGACACTGGACCAGGTTGCCCAGGGAGCTTGTGAATGCCCCCTCCCTGGAAGTGTTCAAGGCCAGATTGGATGGGGCCTAGAGCAACCTGGTCTATTGGGGGGGTAACCCTGCTCATGGCAGGGGGGCTGGAACTGGATGATCTTTAAGGTCCCTTCCAACCTGAACCATTCTAGGAATCTATGAATTTTAAAGCACTCATAAGCAATTTGAATATAGCTAACACCATCTACTCCAAAAGCAGTCTGCATCCCAAGGAATTGCTACTGCTTTTGGGATTTTTTTTTTGGTGTATGGTTTAATGTCACTAAGACAAATAAATACCTTGCATGCTCAATGCTTGTGCTTTTTTTTTGAAGAGTTGTTTGGTCTATCAAGAAAGCAAAACCATTGTCTTCTGCTGTGCTGCACTTCTTTCAAAGCCTAAAAAGGCTTTTGTAGTCTTAGATTTACAGTCTCCGTGTATGTTATAAGCATTAGCAGAGTTTATTCCCATCACTTGCCAAAGAGACAGAAGAATATATCTTTATTTTACACACAAGGAACTAATGTCTGCGGTAGATTGAGTGTTGCCTAAAATATCCAAGGAAGGCTGAAGCAGACTGTAAAGGCTGATCTTTTCAAGCAATATAAACAGTCAAAAATATCAAAAAAGTCAGTGAATGGCACAATTAATAATTTTGTCCTTCACAGGACAAAGCATCATAGAATTTGACTTTTTCCTAGCACTTTTTATATTTTGAGATTCCCCCGCTCTATTCAAGGTAGGAAATCCAAGGACACAACACCTGTAGTGCAAAGACACTGGAGGCAGCACATACTCAGGATGTGTTAGCTCTGTCTGTGTACCAAACCACCTTCTATCAATAGATGAAATATTGGCTAAGATCTTAGGATTATCTTTTGGAAACAGTGTCATGAGATTTAACTTTAACTATTGCCTGTCCAGTCAAGAATAATGAGCTGAAGTGAACTAGATTTAACTTCTCATCTAAGGAACAGCACCTTTAATAGTGGAGCAGCCTCCTTATTGAGCATGACACTACAATGCAGTAGTTATGTGCCTCAACCACAATGCTAGGCAAGCTCTTGACTTCCCAGACCATAGGCAATGGTATTACTAGTTGAACGGAGCTGATCTGTTGCAGCAATAGAACTTCTGAAGGTAAAAGGATAAATATCTCAAGAGTTTCCTCCCCCTTTCCCACTTGTTTTGGAAAACTGTGGCTTAGTATTATCTACAGATGCCAGTGAACCAAGGTTCCTCACCTGCTATTCTAGAGGTAAAAAGTTCTCTAGAAACACAAATTCAACACTCAACAAATAACTCATTTACCATGTTCACTCAGTGGGTGTCCCTGGACCAAGTTTGGCTTGTAAAAAAAGCCCTCTTACATTACGCAAATCTGAATCACAGCACTGCTGCAGTTAGCTGCTATTGTGGTTTGTCTAGCCTGAGAAAATGAAAGATGAAAATCCACCTTAATTACATCAAGAAGCAAACAAGCTAGTAGCAATGTCATCTGTTATTTGGACTGGAAGGTGCCCCTACAATTGATCCAAGAATGCCCTTACAGGCAAAGGAGCAAATGATGCTCAGTGTGAATAAACTCCTGCTAATATTAAGAAGCTTGAAGGATGCAAGCAAGCATAGACAACTTTCTTGATGGAGAAATGCAGGAATGAAATTAGAACAGTTATGTGGAGATCTGTGTCAGGAACCTATGTTAATTTAAAAAAAAATAGGTGTTCAGATTTCCCCACCCCCCATCCCCCCAACATCTGCAAGGTGTCCACCAAATGTCCTCCATCAAAAAAGGCTTGAAAGCTGCCCTGCATTGCACCAAGAAAAGCTGGAGTTTGCAAGAGCAGATATGAAGAACGCAAGAGAAAAATCTCCAAAGGTTACTCTGTAGCTGGCTTTATCTACACCGATTAAACTCCTCCTGACATGGCCATGAAAACCAGTTTCATCACAGCTATTTTAAGGCAGCTCTGTGTGACCTGCCTTGAATGATCAAGTTTTCAATTCAATCAGATACACAAGTATGTACTTCAGAAAGTGGCACCTCTCAGACCTAAAGTGCAAGGACTACAGTGAATTCAGTCCAGCTAGAAGAGCCTGTTCCCTGTTTGTGAATGTCAACAGAAAGACTCACAGGAGGGATTTTTTGGATTGGGTCCTAGATGCTTTCCCAATTTTTCAATCATAGAAGGAAAAGCAGCATCTCTGATAAACAATTGTTTCTTCTACTCCTCACCACCTTCTGATTCACTCACAGTGGGAAAATCTGGTGAAACTCTTAGGACAGTAAAGAACTGGCAAGGCAACCCCCAAATACGTAGAGAAGATGCAAAGTAATACAGTTCTTTCTGTTGAGTTGAACATAACAGAAACAAGAAGTTTTGAAGAGGGTAATAAAAATTAGACCAGATGTGCACAGAAAGCTTGGTTGCATGACAGATGGCACTAGAAAGGATCTCAAAAGGGCATGACCAAATCACCCCTTGATTACTCTACTGTAAGGAAAATACTGTAAATAAAACAAAAGAGACTTCATGCAATGTAAATGTGCTTCTTTGAGTGCCCACCGTCTATAACCTTGGCTGTGTCATTAGTCACATCTTCTCCAGATGATGAAATAAGCACATATTTTGAAAGATGAGCTCAAAGAACACTGATAGATAAATCTCTCTGAAATGAAACACTCTGTGTTCTGGACAAAAAGTAATTCCCTCTCATTGTGTTATTTTCTGTTCTATAAGGTCATTAATAGATTCAGAGACAGGACTTATGGCAAGGCATCTGGACTCCACAAATGCTGCGTTAACGGAAGACAAGTGCTATCCAAATCCTTTTTAACACTAAGAGAAAACAATTTGTTTTCTTACTGTCAACTTTCATTACTAAATTAATTGCGATTCATTTTAAAAAAGGTCATTAGGAGGGAATGCAAAAGTGAAAAAGTGAGCAGAAAGTGTTTCTGCTGGCAAGAAAAGCAAGAAGCAAACTGTGAGAAAGGTTAGAAGTGCTAAAAATATGCCAGAACAATGGATCATCCTTCCTCTGCAACTTTCCTTTTTTTTCCCCTCCCTTATATCTGCACTGTCTTCATGGAAACTTATTTGTCTCCTTCATTGCCTCTTTATTTATACAACAGGAACAAACATGGCCTACTCAGCTAACAACCACACCATGAGGAACTGTAATCCTAACAGAATCTAAAAATTCAGAGAACGCCTACAGAATTGACCCATCACCCAGAACATTTCCTCTGCTAGTTAACTGCTAGGTCACTGCTGCACAGTTTTGCAAGAGACATGAATGAAAGATGGTATTCACAGGGTAAATATCTCCCAAATCAGCCACATGCAAACATACGTAATTTGAAAGCTAACTGCATTTCAGTTATTCAGTGCAGTAGACACTTATGGGAAAAGCAAAACATCCAAAGGATACATAAAGGAAAACAGATTCAGGAGTACTGGAACCACGGAGGACAGGGAAAAGCTAATACAAGTCAATTAATTCCACAGCTTTCCAGCCCAGAAGATGCTCGGTTTTGTCATGCAGCTCTGCCAAGTCTAAAGTAAGTGACAATGATCCAAAAGAGTTTCAGAACACAAAATGAAAGAGACTGTTGCTTCATTGACAGTTTTAGATCTTTTCCCATATAGTATCATTTTCCTTCTGATATGCTCTGTTCCTTTTATTTTATCTGACAGTTTTTAATAGAAACATCTTTTGTAGTGAAGAACAAGCTGTTTTCAAGAGGTGTTTTGTCCTTTCCAAAGCTTCTACACCCACTATTTAGACCTACTCTTGAGAGTTCAGGAAAGCTGTAAGAGTACAGCTCTTCAAAATGCAGTTCTTACAAAAGGGACAAATAGTGGGGCGTAAAAGCTGTCTCCATGACATTCTGGGGCAAAGAAGCCTCACTAGTTTGTTATTCCAACAAGCAACTAGCAGTACTTTTTTTAATGTGCAGGTTTTTTCTGTCAAACACCCAGCAGATTTGTCATTAGAAATCTTGATGTCTTTATTATTGCAGGGTTTGCCCTTACTTCAAAGCAAGTAAGGCAAGGCTCGGCAAGACTCTCACAGACAAAAGGGGGAGTTTTCTTTACCTTCGAAGTGCAAGGATCTGGCCGCTTGATAATAGACTAAAATGTTAATTGCATTAACTGGATACCAAGGATGACCTGAGGACAGCTCAGTACCTGTGGAAATATCTGAAACTTATTTCAGGAAAGCTTCTGCAGTTCATAATCATTTCATGTCACTTGTCTATTGTCTTGTTGGTAAGGATACCTCACTAACAGTATAATCCTGTTGGGAACTCTTGTGTCCATCACTGGGAGTTAAAATTCTCCAAATTAATAGGATTCAATTAATCTTATGCATGAACAGAATTATTACAAGCTTTGAGTCTGCCTTTGCTTTTCCGCAGCATCAGAGAAGTGCAGATTGAAAAGCATCTCTGGAGGTTAGCTGACCTCCTCCTAAAGCAAGATAATCGCCAACAGTAGATGAACTGTGGCTACATCTAAGTTAATCCTTAAATGCTCCAACAATTAAAAACTCTATTTCTCTGGGTAAACTGTTTCACTGCTGCAATTCTCCAGCAAACCAATTCTTCCTGATGTACACCTCCTTTAGCTGCACTGCTTATTGGCCCCTTGCTGTGCAACCTCCCACTACAAAAGAGTTCACTTCTATTATCTTGTTAACTTTCCAATCTCTTTTGGTTCAGCCCTCAATATTCCCCAGTTCCCTCTAAACTGAAGCTCTATCACTACAAAGATGCCTTGACTCATTACAAGTTGGTGTGAATGTAGAATGCTACTGGCTTCAGTATAACAGTTTTCTTCTTGATAGCAGCTGTAAACTGAAGGTTTGAGGCACTGATTATTACTTATAGCTTGAAAATTGGCAGGACTACCAGGATTTCAATGTCTATTTGTCCAACCCATAGTCTGCAGCTAACAAATGTTGCTAGAGTTGTTAAAAGCCTTAGTGAAGATAAGGTTCTGATAGCTGGTCATTTCATCCTCATAGCACTTCAGGTTGGACAAATATGATCTGCCCTTAGTAAACGTGCGTTGTCTGTTCCTGGTTGCCTTCTCCCTTCCATGCCTGTGGAACTAAAATCCAAAATGAATGATATTTCTGGTGACTGAGATGAGATAGACAGTCCAGGAGGACAACTCAGGGCACTGTAGATCATTCTCAAGGATCAACACACTATTAGTATTTACCAGTCATTGAGTTGATTTTGCTTGGCCCTTCCACACAGCAACACACTAATTCATTTTCTCTGAATTTATTTTCCTACCAGCAGAGCAGAGACCAGAAGGGCTGAGTTCACATCACTACTCCATCAGAGTTCTGGTGCACAATGTCAAGCAGCCAAGTAGAAGGCTTTTCCCATCTAACAGTATATATCTAGTCTATGTTAGTCATCTTCATTCCAACCATAGTTGCCTTCTTGGAGTAACACAACCCCTTCCTCACACAGGTAGATTATGCTGCTTCACAGATATAGTCACCTACAGTCATTAGAGGGTGTTGAGACAATTCACAGTAACTGGACCTACTTTACCTGACTACTTACGTGAAGTCTTTATCATAATCCTCTGATGTAATAAATAAAATGCACATGACTCTGCTTTTCCCATCACCACTGTATAAAGGAAACTTGCATAGATGACTTTTCAGAGCCAGTAAATATCAGAGCTGGTAAAAAGAAGTGAAAAACACTTTTTGTCGCTCTGTTCTTAGAGAAACACTGCCTGGATTTGATTCGCTGCTATTCATGAGGGTCATGCTGTGCTCCTTTTTCATGCATATTTAAGTGGCTGTTAGCTTTTTGCAAAATATTCCCAGAACCTGCAAATATCATGAGTTTGTCCTAAGTAGATTATATTTCTCAATCAACCCGGTAAATGCTGCAGTGCCAGGGAGCTTTTGCTGTACACCTTGTGATCCAAGTTCAGAGCTCTTGGATGCAGTGAAACAGCAGGCACGTTCACGCTTGGTACGTTTGTATCAATTAACTCTTGCAGAAAATAGCTAACGTCCACATAAATTGTTCATCACTCACAATGCCTCTTCTGCTCTACAAACCCACCAGGGCTTCTTCAGTTTTTCTAAAGCTTAGTAACCTGTGCAAGTTCAATTCCTCAACAAAAAGCGCTCAGGGAAATGCACTTGTAATGTTTGGTAGGACTACAAAATTCTTTACAAAAACCCATTAACTGTATTGTTTTGCTCTTCAGAAGAAAAAAGCAGAGAGCACTGGAGGGCTGCATAAGAAAATATGGAAGGGCACCTGCTTCTGAAGGAGGGTGTCAATACAGCAATACGCTATTACCTCCTTCACAGCCGGTGGCATTTGAATGTCTCAGACTTGCTGGCTCCTTTATTAGCTGGGTTCATTGCCAAGCGATAAGGAAAGGCATCTCGAGTAGGAAGGGAGTGCCAAGATTGGATAAAGGGTCTTTTTTGCAGCTGTGCGGAGGTTGCTCTCTGATCCATGCTCTGATCAGTCAATACGGGATGGTTGTTCTTCAGAAACAGGCTAAGAGCTGAATATGATGTTATTTAAGCTTATCCCAAGAGAGAAGCCAGGGTGAAGGGACATACCCACTGCCAAGATTAGGGAAAGATTGTGAAGACACTTGCCAAAACAAGCTCTCAGAAGTAACAAGTCCTCCTTAGGCAGATGCTACTACTTCAAGAATTCAGAGCTGGGATGTCAGCATTGTTCCCATATTGCAGATGGCCAGAACCCTGAAAAAGTAACCTCAAACTTTAAACACTGAAGAGAGATGGATTTGCAGAGCTCCTAGGCCAAATACTAGGGAAAATAAAACTTAAACAGCAAGAGACTCTCTACTCCCAAGCAACTTCTTTACTGGAACCTGGTGAAAATCAAGAAGGAACCCCAGAAAGCTACTGAGGAGCTAAAGGTGATGGGGCAGTTGGAGATATTCCTAAATGCGCTTTTGAAAACGAAGCAGGAATCTCTGAACCACAACAGCTTGTTTCAGAATGTCTTAGTGTAACAATTGGCGTGATCTGACAGGCATTTTAACCCTTCACAGCATCCAGGAATCTCCCTTCCTGGCCATGACTTTCAGCTGTCCCACCACACACATCAGGCAGCAGGGATCCTGGAAGAGTCTCCTCAAACTAAAAGCTTATCACCTTCAGTCCCACCAACAGCAGCACAATCTGCTTCTGAGATGCACAGTTTTGCTACACAAAGCTGCAGAAGAGTCACTGGGGCTGCTTCAATTACTACAAAATGATGACATTAAACTGCTTCAGAGCAAAGCACCGCAAGAATCTTGTGCTTTCTGCTTTTGTTCCCTGACACCTGGTACAACATCATTCATGATTCACTGCATTGCAAATGCAGTTTTGTTTTGAGGATATTTACTTCTACAGCTCTCTAAGAGTCCTAATTGATGCTTTACACAATGGCCCTGTTTTCTTCCTGTCTCTTGCTATTTATAGTGTAACAAATGTACCTTGATCCTTGTAATGAGTTTCTGGATACTGAACTGTTTGGGCAAATCAAGCTTTGAGCCCTGATGTTATTTTTGTCTGAGACTACTCAAATAGTGCTGACATGTTTGCAATGTCCATGGTGTTGTATCAGGGGACCTGGCTGTGCGAGTGGCTTCTCTGGAGGTGGAGGAGTTCCCATTTGCAAGTGCCTAGCAGAGTCGCTGGTGGGACTCTGAATACACCAACGCACACAAAGGAACATACTAATTACATCTCTTTGCTGAATTTTAGCAATCTTCAACTCAGCCATGAATGGAAGAATGACATCTTTGCTTCAGAGAGTGGAAAACAGCTGGATGAGACAGTGCTGCTCACTTCAGCACGGAAGTGGGTGTCATGAAGAGATTGGGGATTTGAGTGTCCTATGTTGTGTAAACAGGGTGGGAACTTCTCTAGTGTGTGTCTTTTTAATGATTATAACAAATACTTTAATTTAGGGATCTCTGTAACAAACAAAAATTGTTTATTAACATAAATTGAACTCAAATAATAAACCCTGTGGTCTAAGCCATGGCCCATATCCAACGCATCTGTTTGCTGTGTTGACTTTATCCCCTCCCTAGGTAGGGGTGTGTAATAGGTAAAGCTCTCTGTAACAACTGGAAAATTAAACAAAATCACCCTGTTCTTCAGAACTCAAACTTCCATCATTAGAATAAGCAAACTTTTCCTGCCTTTCTTATTCATTTCTCTTCTTTCTAGTAATTTCTAGCTGTGATAACTCATCGCATTATCTGAACAGCCTCCATGAATGTATGAATCAATTTTCCCCCAGAATGATTAGTTTTCCTCTCTTGGAAACAAGAATGAAGTTGAAATCACATGAGGGATTAAAGTATTTGTATATTTTATGCTTACTGCTTATTAAAGGCAAGGTCAGAGAACTACACAGTGTTAACCACTGGAACTGGTGAGATGGAGTAGTTTATGGTTCCCGCTGTACAGTGGTTCTTAAATTCACCAAGCTAGCTGTCCTGCAAAGCTTCTGGCATTGAATTAGAATCAGTGTTGATCAGCAAAGCCACTGGACTCTTTCATCCCAGGGTAAATCACAGTTATTAGATCATTGGGTCAACTTTTAAGTTCTTCACCTGACTTAATCGCTACTGCAATTACATCAATTAGGCTGCATTAGTCTGCACCACAAGCAAATTTGACCCAGTAGAGTCAAACTGAGACAATTTAAAATATACTGCAATTTCTTCTCTGCTGGAATGCCACAAAAAGCCTAGGAAAGAGCTGAAGATTTTGGGTGAATACTGACTAAAGCACAGTGATTTGCATTTCCCAGTTGGCACAGACCTGCCTTTTGTTTCCATATAGATGTGCATTTAACAGTAGACACTGGCCATGGAAAAATAAAAGCAGGTAACAACATACATGCCTTTTGGTTTCATCATCTGACATTATGTTGCATAAATCCTACAGACAATTACTCTTAACAAACAAGGTTACTTACAACAGTAGTGTGTTGTACAGTGTCAAGCTTAGAGATACACAACAAATCAGCAGTGTGGGAATGCCTCATGTATTTTATATATCTTCAGCTGGTCTTACCATGAGAGAGAGGGGCAGTTTGCTTCTCTCCTTTTTGTTTTGTATTAAACAAGCACAATACAAACAGAAGGCAGAACTGGCTATTTATATCAGCTCCATCGGAAGTGGTGACAGGTATAATTACAGAGGAGAAATTACAGGGCTTATTTCAGTGGCATTTCTCCTGCTGTTCCAGGGAAGATAAAAGATTGAAAGTGTTCCTGACATATCTCCAAAGTAAGATGCTTCAGTGCACTGATTGGGTTATTTTCAGGTTGATTAAAAGCTACCTGCTCCAGTCCTCTTGTAGGGAACAGACCATGTGGAGTTTGCCTGTTGACTTGATCACCTCCAGGACCCTGATCCAAGTAAGCCTGGAGTTTTTTGGTTAGGATGCCAGGTAGGGAAGTGCTGTGCTAAACCCATCTAATCAATGGCTTTGCCATTCTGGTCTTTCAGGCCCCCATCAATTTTATTTTGCCCCTCTCAGACAAGATGTGGCTCTGTATCAAGCAAGAGTGTTATACCTACCTCATTCCTACAAAACTTTGCAGTGTTGGACATTGTTTGAATTTAACCTAATTTAAACCAGCTTTCCCCAACACTGCGATACTGCTCTCTAGAGTAAGCATCAGTCCATGGGTTTAACAAAGTCACCATAAACTCGGTCAGGCTGATCTGCCATACCATTTCTGTTCCTGTGCCACAAGGACACCAGACAGACTGACAGCAGTGAAGGCAGAGCAAAGTTTTGCAAGTAGTGGTAATGGTCGACCCCAGCACTCACTAGTTCAGGTCTGCTCTGCAATGACTTCAGCATCCAGGAGTGCATTACTTCACAGCACAAAGACATCTACTCCCACAGACACTGCTCCAAAACTGTTTATCAAATGGATCACTATGCAGAAGTGTCTGCTTGAAAACCAAAAATCCTTTACCCTTCCCTCCCAGAAAGATCAGACATTAAAAGAGAAGACATTAAAAAGGCTCTTAACAACAGGGGTAAAAAACCAGGGGGAAGAAAGGAGAAAAACAATAGCTCAGTAGCTTTCCTTTGATTGGGTTGTTTGAAATAATGTTGGCTTGTTACCTAGCAACCCAGAGCTTATTGCTGGGCTCCTTACAACCTAATTCATATTTGTCATAATTTGTGTAATCAGAACTGATCATAAATAAAGACCAAATACAATCAACTAACTTACGCTTGCAATTAGAATCAATCTAAATCAGAGAAGGACATTAACAGCTCAGTCATCGGTTCTGGCTGACTTATTCCCATTCCAATGCATCCATTTAGATATTTACCATATTGTCCCTTACTATAATCTCCAATTAGGGCCCTGGACATATTCGTCAGCAAGATGCTTCTCTCTAAGCATGCATGTACTGAACTTTGTCTAGACTTTCCTGGTCCATTCCTTTCCCTGTTTCAAGTATTTTTATTACCAGCTCTTCCAGGTAAATCCACATCATCTAGATGTAGCACTCAGTACCCCCAATTCCTACCTTGCATTTGTCAGCCCTAAGCCTTAGAGCGCTGGCTCTGCAACTGGTGCCAAGTGCAGAGCTCACACAAGTGACAATGCTAAATTACCTCAGTATCTGCTCCAATCTGTCTGGTATGTAGCACCTTCACTCACTGTCACAAAAGGCTCTGGTGGCATACCAGTACAACTCTTATACAGCAGCTCTCTACAGCTGAGCTATCACACACAGGACTCATCTGGCAGCTGAATGTCTATCACAAAGCCTGGCAAACACAGCTGAGCAGGAAACCTCAAGAATCTGAGGCTGTTTAATCAAAAAATAAGATTAATGGGAAACAGTCTTGAAATCTGCAACAGGAACCAACAAAGAACTAGTTTTCGTGCTACCTGTAGATGAAGCAAAAAAGAGGCAATGTACAATGGAAGGTACTCAGACTGCAGCTGAGTACTCAGGTACTCAGGCTGAGTGCTTCTCAGGAGTTAGGACCACAGAGCACAAGACCAGCACCCAGGGAGGCTGTGAAATAGGATAGGATAAGAACTACCTCAGTCACACTTGGCTGCCAGATGCCCAGTTTGGTAACTGACAGCCAGGCCCGGTGCTTATTGCTCTCAGAGCCAGTTTAATTAGGCTGGCAGAGGGGTGAGGAGAGTGGATGGGTATGGCACAGACCCACCTGCTTCACAGACATTACTTTCTTCCAGTGATTACACCAGCTACTTGTACCAGGGACCAAAGAGTCTCCATGCACCCTTCTCTACACAGATCCTCCCACATGGGAGGAAAGTTTGGCCCTTTTGCAATCCATCTCTATATTTTGTCTTTGGTGGATCTTTTAATCATGAACATTAATCTACAGGAGGTGATGGGCTTGGGAGTTGTGAGTCCTTCACAACTTGTTGATATTCTAAGAAAAATCCTCCCAGATACAAACAACCCCCCCAAAAGGAGAATAAATGTGGTACTGTCAGATGTAGACTCTGTGCAGCTTCACCTATGAAGCCCAGTGAGACTGTGGGTTCCAGTGGTGTAGCACAAGTCGTAACTGACCTGGCCTGGGAGCCAGGTGATATCTGAGCCACTACCCATCTAGCAGTCCTCATTTCTCCCTTACCATGGGAAAGACTTTTCCTAAATAACTCCATGTTTGTGGAGCAGCTTGTTCCACAATGAGAAACAGGGGGAAAGAGCAAAATTGCCCTGCTCTGATCTGCACTCACATGAGGAAGGGTGGGCTAGTTGTTCCTCTCCTGGCTTTAAATCACACCCAGCACACCTTTGTCCCTTCTTTCTTTTAATGTCCTGCATAGCAAGACTGTGCCACAACAAACCCCAAGATCTTCCCTTGTGGCATCTCAACAGAAATGAGCTACCTACTCCCTCCTCCTCCCCTTCCTTTGGACTGGAATAAACTTGGCAGGCCCAGCCAAAGCCTTTTCCATCTGTGCCTATCCAAATTAGTATAAACAAGAGATGTCAAAATAACTTGCCTATGTAACACTCACTCTCCTTTTTGCTAACCTGGAGTCATTCCTCACAGCTACATCCATCACAAGCCACAGGCATCTTCACATGGTGCATCACTGCTTCCAGCTTGTGGAAACCAGTACTAACACTGCTACAGGCAAAGAGCTCAGCCATAATTCTCCCTCCCAAAAATTAACTCCGTGTAACATAACGGATGGTGAGATTTTATTCTTGTGGCTTCAGATGTGATCCAAGAGCTAAATTCACATGTATCACAGAGCCACTGACAGCAGACCTCAAGCTGAAAACAATATACATTTGTGGTAACAGCAGCACAAGCACCAGGTGTAACACGGAGGGAGGCTGCTTAGAATATCTTTCCTCTCCTTTTGGGCTCTCTCTCTCTGCCCTTTGACAGGCAGCAGCAAATAGAGAAGCATTGCTTTCTGTAAAAGACTGCACAAGCTGTCTACTGCTGGGAAAAATATGAGATGCTGGGGAATGTGAGCAGAAAGCTATCCTTCACTAGAGCATTTTCCAGGACCTGTTCCAAAGGACAGAAGGCTCCCCCAGGGTCACCACCATCCTCCTTGAGACATGGGAGCATCAGCAACCTCTAACAACACAACTTGCTTGGGAAGTAGACAGACGTTCTTCAAGGGCTTGTAAAGAGGGTTCCTGAAATAGCCCTTTCATAGCAGGATGCTAGAGGCTGTCCTGCATTGTAGTACAGGAGATGATTCCTCAGCTATGTCCTTGTGTCTTTCTAGAGTAGTTTCTTCCTAACTTGTGATTCTCCTGGGGCTGTAACGGATAGTACTTCTAAAAAGCTGGAATGTTTAGCTGTAGATCAGCAAATGTTTTGACAAGATTAGTGTCCTGGGATCATCTCAGCAACTGTCCAGCCTTCCTATTCAAGTAAGCAAAGATGACTGAGAGAAACTGAAGGACTCAAATGTGACCTGGACCGGGCTGAAAGCTGGAGAGCTGATCCTTGTCCTATTTCTGTCTGTGTAATCCTTAATGTGAGGCACAAGTGTCACAAACATCTGAGCCTTAAGCCCATTTCACCACATAGCACTTATTACAGGCTCTAATTTGCTGAAGCCTGGACACTGATCTCATCCACCTTTTTACAGTACAGCCTTCTGTACATGCCAAACCTAAAATCACATCACCAGCTTCATGATAGCTGAGCTTTTCCTTCAAAGCCTCATCTTGCAAATTCATACAGAATCTCAACTGCAGGCTCAGCATCTGCTCATAAAAACAAAATGGCATTTTTTAGTCCTGAAGCTGGGGAGGGATCTCAAACAGGCACGGTCATATAGAGCTTTCAAGCTCAGAAAACCAAAGATAAGTATCATTAATGTGTGTTTAAAGCAATTTCACAGTTTCTGAGATTCTAACTCAGGAACTCTGAACATCTGGTACAAGCAGTGCTTCTGCTCTGAAGAAAGTTGCCAGGCAGGTTTGTGCATCTCTGGGGTGAATTTGGAGCTAAAATAGTAAGTCTTAACCAATAAAAGTAACCCTGTATTATTCTCTTCATTCCTGGGAATTCCAGTTATTAAATAAAAATAGAAGCTTTAAAGAACACTTAAGCTTCTGGCTGATCCATACAGAGGAAGTTGGCAAAGGTGAAGATGACTGATGACATTAATGCAAAAGCAAGTTCGGTGTTGCTCCCCATGACTCAACTAGCACAGCCTACAGAGGGATGCTATCAGCCAGTCAAGATGACAGATCTAACCCATAGCTGCTGAAACATGTGCAGCAGACTATCCTCAGGAGCCCATAGCCAGGTTACACAGAGGTCAGACTGATTCTCAGTAGTTGAGTGATTTGGGGATTGGTTCCCCCCCCCTCCCCCCTTGTCTTTTCGAATTGAGACAATTAAAAGGTGATTCACCCATTAGGAGATGTGGATGCTGCAGACATCTTTGCTCACCATGCATTCCACCACAAATCCTGCAAGGAAGCATCTGGGGAACCACATAAATGTAAGCACTTTGCTAAGCACTGAGCTGAAATTTTTTGAAGGATAAGAGCTGAGTGATAGCATTTGTTAAAGGCTGCTGTGGTGTCACTTCTGACAGTAGAATGGCTGCACTAAAGCTGTTTAGGTAACCTCACCCCATCAGTTCACTTTGTGCCACCCAGCTGCTCTGGCCAATTTTCTTTTGGTGGTGTTAATTATTGTACTGTCTGTTAAAGAGTTATTTTCACTACCTTTCAATCCTATGAAGTGACAGCAAATTGCTGCAGCAGGAACAGTGAAAAGAAAACCGTTCCACCTTTAAAAAAATCCATAGCGATCTAAAAGGACAAGAAAAATAAGTGAATTTATTATTCACTAGAGACTGTATTTTGTTATCCTGCATAAACACAGCATCGGTACTCAAAGCCTGTCTGGAGCAGCAGGGAAGGGGAGCTCACAGGATAACAGGGATTTATGTATTGCTTTTTAAAATAGAGCAGATAATGATGTGTCATGAATCTGAACAAGTAATTTCTTTGGGTTTTTTGGTGGGGATTTTTTTAATCAATCTCAAATATTGTGTTGAATTTCTAAAAGTTCTGTAAAATATTTGTAATTCTGCAGTTAGAATCATTGCTGTCGCATTGTGATGTGTGGTGTTCTAATTGTTTCACTTTAATTCACCAGACCAAGAACTGCAGTGGTTCAGGAGTTGATTCATGAGACGCTCATTGTCACCAGGGGCAGTGGCATCTGGTAGGGAAGCAAGGCAGATGGATAAGGGTGGTGACAGTTTCAAACATCTAATTTTAATCTGCTGCCACAAGCTTGCAGAAGCCCTAAATGAATTATGCCTTGCCTAGCCATACTGGAATAGGCAGAGAGGTCTAACTTGCTTTGTGTTAAAGAAATAGTATCAAAATGTGAGTTTATAGCTGCAAAGACTGAATGGGAACAGGGCAATCAATTACTCCAGGAAAGACGCTAAAGCAGTGCAACCACAGTCACCTGGCCCAACTACAACCCTGAAGGACAGTCACAAAGAGCAGAGTCACTTCTCTTTGCAGACAGTGGTTTTTTTTCCATGATTTTTAATATAGGTATTTTTCACATAGAGTGGAAAAATTCATGTAGCTTATTTTTCACTAGGGTGCTGACTAAGGCTTTATACATTTGAAAAGCACCATAAGCACTCAGATTCTATTGAATTTTTTTCCCAGGCCAATCCAAGTAATGCCTGTGGCTTTAGCAGGTTGTTTTTTTAACTAAGTCAAATTCTTCAAGGTTGCTTCTTGTTCTTAAATGCAGGTTTTGTGAATGCATTTGTAGTAGTCAAAATGGAAGTGTGAAATCTCAATGCAAAGCCAGTTTCCACAGTTGCATTGTGCAGGTACAATACATGTATGTCTGCAGCTGCTTCAGCTGCTGCAGGTGTTGAAGAGTTGTACCAGGTAGCAAGTTTTATTATACTGCAAAAATCTTTGCTGGAATTGTATTCCCGTTGTGATCTCCACATTTTATGCCTTCACATCTACCACCAGCTGGTTAGGTAGAATGACCCCCATTTTGCACTCTACAACTTACTGTATCAGATAATGAATAAAATTATCCTGTTTTGCTCCTCCTGACACCCACATTTGTGCACAACTCAGAGAGCATTGATTCTAATGCCTTGCCTATGCATTTTCTATCTGAATATTCTCCCTGGGAATATTCTCCCTGTACCTTGAAGTAGTAAGCCCATGATTTTTTATAAGCCAGAAAACTGCTTATTTAATATGCATTCAGGAATATAAACAGCCTCCTACAAGTATGAAGAAAGTCTTTTTGCCTTTAGGTGCAGAAAATATTATTAGAGATCCAAAAAAATAAAATCAGCATATTCACTTGCATATACGGGTTGCTGTAGAAATCACTACAGCCACCCAAATACATAAAACAAATGAAATTATGCAGCTGCTTCCTTATGACTATAAGTTAAATCAGTGCATTCTCCCTGCTAAACCACATGCAAACCAAGCAAAACCAATCCCTTGCCTTCTGCACTTAGCCATGTTGTCACTTACATAGATGGCATTTCATCGCCTAGGCAGGAAACTTTATGAAGACACATTTTAATCCTATCAGCATATATTAAACGCAGCTACTACAAGTGTCATTTCTGCAGTATGGAGCAGAAAATTCTTTTATTTGTTGAAACAAGGCATCATTTTTGTCTGGTGTTCAAAATACTTTATAGCAATTCAGCTCCACTGAACAGAAATGGGCCAAGAGCAGGCATATCAGATAGATGCCATTACTAGCAGCACAACTCCAGAACTCAGTGGAATTGCTCCCAGCTTTGAAACCTGTGACACCATCACAGCAGATTGAAAAATACATGGTGGTTTAATACAAAGTTAAAATAGGAAGATTTAATCAAGGAAATATACTTTAAAATCCAGCAGCCCGGTCTTGTTTCTGATAGTCTGTTCTTTTTGCTCAGTGATATCTTATTTTCTGTTCTCTATGTACTGAATACTTTTAGCAATATAAATGCTGAAAACATGTGCTATCATTACAGCCTAAGGACAAGGGAGGTAAAACTTCTAGGGAAAAATTATACCTTTTAATAAACCAAGTGATGTGAGTAGGAAAAGAGATTGAAAAGAAATTGGTTTTCAAACAAGACCTTTATCAATGATACTCCAGAGGTGCCGGCTACCTTTCCTACTCAGTTTCTAATTGATTAGTATAATTGGGTCATGCCTACAACTATTTTTCTCAACTTAGTTTAGCTCAATAGGAATTTTCATCTGTACTAGAACAAATGAAGTGCTTGTACAGCCAAAACCTAGCACATTTTTCAGGACTATAACCACTACAGATAGACAAGGATGCTTTACAAAACCAGTGCCACACCATACCACACATTACTCAGGTGTTGTCTGGAAGAAGCTGTTTTTGACAACAGAAAAGAACAACCAGACTCCTGGTATCCACAGCAGCAAGGGTCTGCAAGATGTGCAACAAACAGTACCTCTTGGATTAAACAGCAGTTGCCTTCAAGTTTAGATGCAACTATCAAATTCATTTTGTATTGAGAGTACAGGTCTTCTTGGTGCTATTTTTGTCTCAAAAAGGTATCAGGACATGATGCTGTATTAATCTGTGCACTTGATTCATAGTTGTAAATGGAACATGAAAACAAGAAAATGTGTTGTTTCTTTTCCTTCAAAGAAACGCATGGATTCAGAAACAACTCTGCAGCAGGTGAATTATTGCCTAATACTGTGGCTGTGAAAAATAAATCTCAGCCCTGTTTTGTGGCCTGCATCTCCCATCCTGTAACCCACATATCCTGTTGCTCTTAAGATGTCCTGCTGGACTGAGTGGAAAGTGTAAGGAATCAAAATTAGATTGGAATAAAAACTGGACTGCAAACCAGACCATAAAACATTGTAAGCCAAAAAACTAGCACCATCAGGGTGGTGCTTACTGCATGCTGTGGTACACAGGCATGGGCTACAGGGTACTTAAACATGTGCTCATGACCTCAAGGAACACAGTAGGCACAAGTGAGTACTCACAAGAGGGTATTACTGATAATTCATGTTGAATAAGTTGTTTATTTCCATATCCATCAAATCCAAACTTGATTCAAAATTCAATCCTAAATGGAAACTTTTTGCATCTTGCACAGAAAGGTTATCTGTTCCCTGCCACTCCAGAAGAGCAGCAATCATTTTTGAGTGTAGATGAATGTAACTCCTACTCAGATAAGGAGCAGTTCCAGTGTTATTAGAAATTAGCTAAGGGCTGGGGAAAAGGGATTAAAACTCGGGACAAAAGGAGTTCTTCACCTGCAAAATTACCTCAATAGGACACTTTCTAAAGTGTTGGGAAAAATTATACTAAAGATACTGGGAAATCTGATAGGCTGAAAAGTGATAGAATCTCACTACATCACTGCTTGCAATATGAAAGCCTTGTCTAGAAAAGTCTGTTTTCACCTGTTAATCATGTAGCAATTAAAGTTTCCCAATTGATTGGTAATGTGTTTGTTACTGTCACTACATGGCCTGCAGTCGCTGGGGTCATGCAACACGCGAGCAGGAATGAGTTGGTATCAAGAATGTTTGCATTCTCTGAAATCCACTGGAGTTCTGCTCGTTGAGCTGGTAAGAACTGGGGATGCTTCAGCAGCAGACAGCTTAGCCATGAGTGGGAATGGTTGAACAGGGAGTTGCCCATATGGCTCTGTACTCATCTGTGCTGGTCACACTGGGAGCAATGGTGCTGTCCCCAGCAGGAAGGGACAACCAGCCATCTGTAGTGACACACAGGTCACCACACCACATTCCCCATATTCCAGGTATGGGCACAGGAGAGCAAACAGGATCTGCAGGAGTCTCTCCTGTCACACCCTCATTTGAAAGCTTTAGCAGCAATTTGATTATTTCATCCTTTACTGCAAGCATGAAATTAACTCAGATGCCAACACCCCCTGAACCAGCCAGCTCCAGGATTTCAGACAGATGTCTAAACTCCATGATGTGCACTGGCAAGTGGCTGCACTTGTACAAATCTGCCTGCAGACAGCTGCTGGTGTGAAGACAGGAGGAGGTTAGGCATAGGTGAAGCTCAGCCCAGAGCATGTAGCAAAATTGTACCAGATGCTCTGAGCCAGCTCGTCTCCAGTTTACAACCACAGGTTTGGCCTTTGCATGTGTTACAAAATTAATTTGCAGCAACCATGTCTTTGGAATCATTTGCTACAGTTCGTGTCTGTATCACCCCATCTTAGCTACTCTTCTTTAAGCACTGCTCTCATTAAAGGTCCTTACACCATTCCTGCGATAAACAGCATTGTAATTTGTGACCATTATTAAACAGTCATATAGATCAGCCAACAGAGGGAGAAAAAAAGCCAGTCGTCTTAAAGTGGCTTCACCATAAATTGCTTTCTCACATGGAAAACTTAGTCGTGTTCTGACAATTAGTCTAAGAACCCAGCAAGCAAATTTAATTTTATCCAGGGCAAGGGGTTGCTCTAGCCTTTCCCTCTCTTATCACCCTTATTCATCCTATAAAGTCTTGATTCTGCTTCCAGTTACCTCTATTTTCTGTATAGTCCTGCAGCATCTGAACACTAAGAAAGCTATGAACATGCTTTGGGCTGAAGATAGGTTGGTACATGTAGCAGTGGGCTCAGCCAGTATGAAACAGCATTTGCTACCCTGTTGGAAAGTTGATTTATTTTACAGTTGTTTATACACCCTGCAGGTGTTGCCACTTCATCCCTCAGCCCCTTTCCAGACTGTTGATAAATAGTTTAAAACTCTCACAACTAAAATCCCCCACCGATCCTAGTATTGATCTGTTTCTAATCCACGGCATAACTTCGCTCCTCACCACGTGTTTGTTTCCTGAACAGCTACAGAAGCGTTTATTGATGAAGTGTGACACCAGCATTCATGCACCAGGAAAACCCAGCAAGCACTCTAAGCAAAGAGTTTGGTTTACACTGAAGTATAGCTGCCTCCATTCCAAGAAGTCTGGGATGATTTTATTATGTCAATATACTTCACTTAGCTCCACAATGAAGATTTGCTGAATTATGATTAGCAAAAGAGGTTGAGGAAACTCCTGCTGAAACATTACGTCTGTGCTCACAGCCAGGATCCCATATGCTGGTGCCTGTCCCACACCCATGCCTTACTCATGTTCCCATGCTCTAGCAGCAAATCTTTGATTTTCAACTCAAGCCCAGCTGGCTAAGTGTGTGTGTGCGTGTGTTGGGGGGGGCTGGTATTTTCCTCTTCCCATCTAGGTCAGGTTTAAACCTCAACTGTAGAACAGTAACATCATCTCCTAAAGTTGGTGAGTCACCAAGGAACACATGAGACCTTGTCCCTGTTGTCACCAGGTTGCACAGGTCTGAAAGATGTCGCATCACCATTACGTCATGAGATATTTTGAAGTGGTTTCTGCAGTGCCCACAGCTATCTTTCTGAATATAGAACTTTACTTTCCAAGTTTAGAGCTGTTATCACTGTGGATCACACAGCTATTACATGTGCAAATACCGTGGGTAATGAATCAAGTTTTTAGTGTAGGACTAACAAAAAACTCCATATCTATGCTGAATTCTACTCCAGGAAGCAATTATTGCAGAAGGTCACCTCCCCAAGATGGGAGCTTTCCTCAGACTTTCCTTTCCAAGTATTATTCAGCATTCAAATCCTGCAGGAATCTTTCCACTAATGTTAATGGGTTTTGGATAAAGTCCTCAGTTATGCATCAGATATATGCTAAAGATTAATTTTCATTGTATTTGAAAAAAGTCAGGAAATTATCATTTGGGATAAGAGGCTCCCCCACAAAACTAATCAAAATATTAATATGATTTTATAGTGCGTATTAGTGAGTTAGAACAGATTGGGTCCTGAAACAGCAGTACCAGCATTATAACTATGTGGCACTTGATACAGGTTCTCACATGACAGTTTGTCTAGGGCTGAATTCAAATCTTGGGAAATCAGGCACAAGTGCTGTTTGCCATTTGCTGGGATATTCTTCAAGCAAATCCTAAAAGAGCAGTTATTCCTGCTCTTTACTATACATAGTAATGCTCCTAAAAGTAGTGGTGATTCTTTTATTTATCACCAGCTGAAGGGTTAGCTGTGTTTTGCTGACTGGGAGGTGGCTTTAGCCCCTGAAAATATTTAGTGGATGCAATGCCAGCCAGTCAAATCTCACTAAGGAGCCCCTGTGCAGTGTACCGAGTAGATTTTTTCAATCGCCCTGGAATTTAGACACCTTAGTTAGAAATGTTTTCAGTGTTGACTTAAAAGCAGGGGTTTTTTTACATTAAAAATGTTTCATTCAGTTAATGCTTTTTACTTTTCATTTGTTAGAGGTTATTTGGCAGTCTACTGCATCCTATTAACTAGAAGATTAAAAGGACCCCTCATCCATGTTGACTTAAAAGCAGAGGTTTTGTAAGTCTATTACTTTCAATTTATCTGCTCAAAGAGGGACAGAATCCCCTTTGCCCTGCACGGAGCCAACATAGGTCGCTCAGACTGTAAAACAAAATAGGAAGCTACAAAGCTCACTTTTCTTCATCCTCATTACTGTTTGAATGGTTAGAAGGTCACTTGAGATGGAGTTTCAGTATGGATTTCCAACCTTGATTAGAAAATATTCTAACATTAAAGCTAAGCAGAAGCTAAAGAGAGTCAGAGCTGACTGCAGAACACCTTTGAATATAAATTCCTTGGAGAAGAAACCATCCTCTAGCACATAATGGCTCACTGATAGCCCAATGGGACTGAACTTTGTTGATCTCTGGATGGTATACACATATATGGTAACACATGCACTTTAAGAAACTGGAAATAAGGCTGACTAAACACTGCAGAGCAAGAAGTCTGTTGCTGTGTGTTCTAACAGCATTCAGTACACTGGGGCCCCCAGTGTCCTATCTATACAAGTGGTACAAGAGAAAAAGACTTCCCTAGAGATGCCAAGGCACTGTCAGGAGTCTGCCACATGCCTCAGGCTATCATAATGAAGTCAGACCAGGTTCTGGTGCAGGTGGGATAGAAGGGAGTCAGGCACTGCATGATTTTTAGCCTCCTTTAATTCCATAGCATGAGTAAACAGTTCTTACCTGCTGTGAGGCAGGAAGGCTCAAATACACTCCAGATTTCTAAGTAGAACCTTTGACTCCAGTCATCCCATCATTCCACTGCAAGTGATGGGACAAGTCCAGGAGACCTCCCACAGGAAAAAAAGGACCTTAAGCTGTCCCTGCCCCGTTATTTAATAGTCTATTAGCTACAGAGCAAATGCTTTCACGTCCATCTAGCATCACTTTCAAGTGTTGAGACATTTAAGGACAGATTAAGATGAATAAATCCAATCTCTAATAATCTGTGAATGAGGTGTACCCCTCCTGAGCAGTGGAGGGGCATAGGCCAAAAGACAGCTTAGGTGCCTTCATTCTTCTTCTTTAATCCATTTTCAGACATTCAGAGTTTAAGTTTCCCCAGCTGCTGATGCTGTAGAAATGTTGCTTGGCAACATGGTAACAGGGGAAAAAAATTCAAAAACATTAGGAGTTTTTGTCCTTAGAAATGTACTAGTTCAGCACATCCAACCTCCTACAGATCCATTTTAGAGGAAGAGTGGCACAATGATTTTCCCCTCTGTGAACTAGTTCCAGCAGCTTTTAAAACGAAGTATTCAGAATGGAACAGAAGGGGTGCCCTTGGACACTGAAGGGCTGGGACAGGCCCCTATATTCAAACTGTAGACAGTGTGCGCCCAGCTCTGTTCTACTATCAAATACCTAGAATTCATGCAACATCTCAGACAAGTCACCTGTAGACAAGGCATTTTCTTAAGTGCACATGAAGGTTACATCTGCCTCCAAAGGGTTTTAGCCTAACTTCCTAGGGTGAAGAGGTTAGTTCTACCTCTTCTCTCCCAATAACCAGGTGCTCATAAATAGTAACCAGCAAGGACATGATCAATCTGCTTGCAAATGTAGCAATATCAGGGCACAGAGGCCAGGGTGAACTGCTGAACACCTAGCAAATCCAAGGAATTAACTTTGCAAAAGAAACCTTAGGATTGGTCAGCAAAGAAGGAACTACCAGCTAATTAGTGTAATTAATAGTTCACTGCTTTCCTTTTATTACTGCACTGCACTTTTGACTCCACATAGCTATTTCCAATTTATGCTGCTGAGTTATGGTTACCTGTATAGCATTCATAAGCCAGAGCATAACCTCACATGCAAATAAGATGCTCTGGTTTGTGCAAGGCAAAGAGTAAGTGATGCAAGTTCCTGTAAACATAGAACAAGTACTAATATTTTTAAAACATCCAAAATGGATGTTATTTAGAGGGTGGTAAACTGAGTTGAACTTTGTTGTGATGGCAACACAAACTCTTCAGCATTGTACAGCACCGTTTCTGTTGATAATAATGTAGAGATAAGAAACCAGGGTGGTGGACCTCAAGATTAGTGTAAAAAGGTCAGTTGAGAGTGCGTTGTGCCTATTAAGTCCTGCGGTTAACCAGGACAGAGGGAAATGCATCAGAAAGTATGATTTGAAATAGTGGGAGATTCTAGAATAAATCCCGTACAGGATAATACAGAATGTGTTTGGCTGCAAGAGAGGTTTAAAGGTCATCTGATCCAACCCCCCTGCAGTGAACAGAAACATCTTCAACTAGATGAGGCTGCTCAGAGCCCCATCAAGCCTGAATTTGAATACCTCCAGGGATGGAGCTTCTACCACCTCTCTGGGCAACAAATGTATAATGTGTGTTTAAAAACATGAAAAATACACTGAAGTAAAGCTTGCTTGAGATTGCAGAGTTGTGTAGATGAGGAACAGCTCCTCTGAAATGAAAAGTCTCTGGAAAGCAGCAAAGAAACTGGCCAAATGTGTCTAGACTTGGGAAGTCTTCAAGTGATGTGTGGGGAAATGTTCCTCCAAAAGACTGCTGGTAGCCTGCTAACTCAAACTCCTGCTGCAATGCCAATTTAATTAACATGCCTAACCGCTCAGAGATCTCTAAGATTATTCACTGGATTGGCAGCCTTTTCTCACTGCTAATTGTGTTACTTTGCACTGAACAAGAAAGAGATGAATGAGTCCAGTAGCACCATCTTTTCCTGCTGAAGGAGGAGAGTCACACCAAGTAATTTGACTTTGACATACTGTCTTGTTTTCACAGGTTTAGTTTATATAAATAAACATGTGAGCTACCGAAAGCTAATGAGCTGGATGGCAGCAGAGTGAAGTCCTCCAGTGGCTGTTCTCAACACAGCACCTTGGCAGCGCTCGCTACAGCCATTTACACAGCAGAGCTCAGTTTCCCTTCCAAAGCATCACACAGAGCCATGCGTGCTCCATGTCTGGACAAGATACTCGTGTGTGAGCACTCCCCCGAGGCTCCGATTAAACACAAAATCTCCCTAGTTGAGCTGCTGCTGTGTAAACTCTTTTCTTGTTTGACCAGAGCTTTCTGACAACAGAAGGGGATGGAAATACAACAGCAAAAGTGCCGGTACGGGCAGAGCCTGGAGTTAAGGGATGGCTCCTAATGAGCCTGATAGTCACAGATTAGCTACTCTGTTTATACTGAGGTTGGAGCAGCCAGAAGGGAAACTATCAGCAGCATAAAAACACTGAATGTTTTGGATCCTTGGGGTCTTTCCTGCTTTGAGAGGCCTGCAGCTATGCCAAGGGACATGCTTGCAGGCTCTTTGGCTGTAGAGGTAGCAAGTTTGGAATTGAGGACAGCCTTAGGGCTTTCTCTGTAAATACAGTCTAAATATAAACTTGCACCACTGACTTCACTGGAAACTTCAATGCTGATTCCAACCTTAAATGCAATGCAAGACTAAATGTTCATGTCAGTGATGATAGCTTGCATCTGCTGGAGATACAGACAGGTCTATAGGCATCCAGTTGCCCCAAGGTCATTGCAGCAGCAATTGGCTTCTGTACCTATGGATAAGGGGCAAAGGAGGGCTAAATGCAGCAACAAAGCTGCTGACTCCATCTCATCAGCACCCATGATATCTACCGTGATATTGCCTTAGCTTCAGAAAAGTCTAATCACTATTTCACTAAGACTGAAGGATGAATCAACTATAAAAAATTAATCAAATTCATCCCCCATATGCTCAGTATCTACATTGAAAATATTAGTACAGAGAAGCTTGGTTTATTTTCACTCCAGCAAAAAAATTTTCACACAAAGTGAACAAATCTGTTGCATAAAGTTCACAACCATGAATCCCAAAATACCCTTGCTCCAGTGTAGAGAGAGGTCCTTTTAATCTAATTAAAATTTCAAAGCATCTTTATGTTCCTCTCCAATTCTTAAAGGAAAAAACATCATTTATTGAACACTTACAAGAGGACCAAGTCAGGATAATCAGCTAGTGCCTCCCCACCATCCTTAAAAGGAAGCTGCTTTCTCCCAGGCTGAACAGTGAATTAAAGTCAACCTCCACAGCAAAGAAATGGTCCGAGACAGGGAATGGAGCTAGAATTCTAGAAAGCAATCTCATTCCTTTTGACCAAACTCACTGGGTTCTGCAGCATCAGTTGAGATAATAGTAATGTGAGTGTAACTGAGGTCTGACTTGATCTTTACAACCTGTATTATCATTACAATGTTGCTTTATGACAAAACAAGTCTAATCTGAAATCACTGAGCAAAATAGTCTGTACTTTAGAGATCTACTTCTCAGTAGAGAAACCACATTTAAAAAATAAAACTCAGTTCCAAGAAGCTCTAGTTATCAGCTCTTTATTCCCTCCAGGAATTGCCCTATCAAATTGCTCAGTGTTTTACTCGGAAATAAGTGAATAACAAATCATTCTCTTCAGTTATTAGTTCTATTGAATGACAAATAATTCCTAACGTTTCGTAGTCTTTTCAGTGTAAAGGTTGGCAGAGCTAGCAGAGGAGCATCGACACTGAAAAATACAAGACCCAGAGGTGCAGAGGCACAGTCTCAACATTACTCTACAAGTGCGTTTTGCAGTTTGCACAGAGACGAGTCTTTCCCTTCCCTGTTACACCTGTACAATGGATGCTGCATTGGGGTTGCTCATAACAGAGCTGATTTCACCTGTTAACTAAGAACCTTGACAGCAATGTTTGCACTGCACATTTCAGACAACTTGTTTTGTATTATTTAAAGAGGCTGAATTTATAGGTTCCACTATTAAAAATTAAAATCTCAGACTGCAACAAACACTGATTTAAGTCAGACTTGCTCCCTTACCACCCATTGCTTGTTCCTTACAACATTATTCCAGCTTGCCAACCCCTTCAGTTGAGCTGGAATTACCAAAGGAATTATACTGTGATTCAGATTATAAAATAAGACACTAACCCCATTTCACAACCCGCCCCCGCCCCCCCCCCCCTTGAAGATCAGGGGGTTTTCCTGTTTTAGAATGCTGCTGCACAGACATTTGTCACACCTGAGCTCACAGAAGAGATTCCCAGCTAAGCAGTGATGTGAATGTGAATGTATTGATGCAGTGTGAAGCCCTGATGTGCATGAGAAACATGACAATTGATACTGCCTTGAATAATTTGACCAGAGAAACTACAGTTTAGTATTGGTTTTACACCCATGGGTGACAAGACTGAAACATAACCATGGCAGGAGCTGGTTTCATAAAGGGTTTATATACACAGAGCACATGCAAGGATCAAATTTACTATCCCAAAGCCCTGCTCTTAAAGGTTTTTCCCTTTTCAGTTTCATCCACAAAATCCATTAGTATCAGAGGACTTACACTCAAGTCTTTGCTGCAAGATCATCTCCAAGGACCCCAGAATTACCTAGAGTAAATCATCTACATAGTGGTAGAGATAACTGATAAATACTTTGTGTACACAGGAACACTCAGATGCTTTTTTTAGCTAGAAATCAGTGAGCTTGGAACACTCCTTTCCCATTAGCAGCAGTAGGATTTTTCTGCAGTAGAACAGCTCCCACTTCCAACTCTTGCCATTCAGAAGTATCTGTATCAGACAAGCAAGTTTAGATATGTAATTTAAAGTTGCACAAGGTGCTCACTCTACCTCATGATAGTCTGGGCATATGTACAAATAGAACTGACAATCTTTTCTCCTCCTTGGGGAAAAGTCTAAGAAAGCAGCATGGATTGCTTTGAGGCAACTCTATTAAGTGTAGCTTCTTTCAAATAGTAGTCATCAACAGAACCACCCATGAATTTCAGTCCTATTAATGGATGCTACTAAACCATTTATAACAGGGCATTTTTCACACAAATAACTGCAACAGTAGTGGTCTATGTTTATAGGTTTCCATACTGTTGAGCAGATGAAATACTCAAGAGTGGTGACTAACGTATACACTTAATAACAGATACCATCCAATCTTTGGGATATTCGGTCTTCTGGGCCCATCTGAATAAACCAAGGATATTTCTGTACTGCCATCTGCCTCGCTTCTTTTTGCTATTGCTGTTCAATCACTGCACTGAGATTGAAATATGCTATGAGTAGCACAGAAGTCCTGATGGAGTCTCAGATATCTATTGCGCAATGAAGCACAGGAGAAATATCCCGTTTTGTCAAACTGTGCTCAGTGAACCTTACCCTGCTCTTGACTTCTGTCCAGAGACTTTACAGCACTGATCACAGGAGCATTTCTGTTCCTATCCCTAGACATAGGATCAGTTTTCACTCCTTTCAAAAATTTAAGAGCAAATTATTTAGTTTCAGAGTATGCACTATGGGAACTTAAAGCACTGGTAAGATGTGATTTCTCTACTACAGCTCAATGCACTGGGAAGGCCTCTTCAGCAATGCTCCTTTTTCTGGGAAGAGGGAAATTAAAGAAATTTTTTTGGAGGTCAAAACTGGGAAGACATTGTGAATAGCTCTCAGCTGTAAGAATTTTGATTTAATTTCCTTCTATTTATTCTCCATCATGAAGCACAAGTTTCCTTTAGGAAGCTCTAGGGCTTTTATTACATTCACCTACCACTACAGCCAATGAGAAACCCAGCAGAGACCACTGCTCCAGCCTCCACAGAAGGGCAGATAAAGCCACTTTACCTAAACGATACTGAGAAATGAAAAAATACTTCTGAGAAATTGTTTATGCAAAGCAGGAAATGATAAACCCTCTGTCTACTAGCGCTCTGGTGAGGAGGCAAAGATTACTGCTGTAGATAAAACCCTCCTGCCAATTGCTTTTTACAGCAACTAGGGGGCAGGTTCAAATAGCCAGAGGAATTGTAACTTGTTCAGGTGCCATAGAGCTGAACCCTGGCAGAAGATCCCAGAGAATGAGAGATTATTTTCCAAGTAACCAACAGAAAGTGACATACATGCCTTATCTTTCAAGTCAGGGGATACAGGTCCAGAATGAGGAAAGTTCAAGAAACTAAATAATAAACTTGTGGCAACACTTTGGACATGCAAATATGATGAACATCCCCAGCAACTGCTCTGACTATCCATTCCCTGAGTAAATGGTATCAGTGCCTCCAGTCTCATTTACTAAACCCCCCACAGTCCAGGCACAGTGTGTATCCCAAAACAGTCCTCAGGCAGTTTCTCTACACAAAGTCAAAGTAAAAGATTCACCTGGAGAATGCACTGTCTACTTCAGTGACACCATTTCTATCTCCATTAGTCAGAGAGCATTTCTGCTTGTCACTTTTTTCTGCAAAGAGCACTCTAAAGCTGTCAATTCATTGTAATCTGTCAAGAAAATCACTGAGGAACCACCTGAAAAATCAGCTCAGCATCACAGGAGCCCCAGTAGAGAGATCCCACACACCCAGAGCTCTCGGAGGCAAGATCTGCTCAAAGCTGGATGCTCCTCTCCAGCTTCTCATTTCTGAGCTCCACTCTTCTAATTGACTTTTCAGTCGGGTCTTCACTACTGATTTTAGCCAGCTTAAGGAGTTGCGAAGAGGAGAGTTTTGCCATGAAAAAAGCTGTTAACAGAGTGGTCAAAGCTTTTGTGGCAGAACTGCATTTTGCTGATGTGATTTCTTATTTTAAGACTGTAATAAAGAGCAGTAAAAATCTTAACTGGCACCCACATGTCACAGGTAGATTTACAGGCAGGTCTGGGACCTCTACCAGATCGGAGAAGGCATTCAACAAATCAAAACCATGTTGTGAAACTATCATGGCTCCCAGCTGGTACTCAGCAAATCCTACTAACAATAGCCAGTATCATCCTAACACAACATGACTTTCAGCTGGCTCAGCCCATGCCCTGAGCCAGTATATCCTCCTAGACAACATTGAAACCACCAGTCCAATACTACAGTATGAACAAAGTCTGAAGTGTGAGGCAGGACATCCCTGAAGAAACAATGAAAGCTCTCCTTGGCCACCTTCTTTTGGTCAACAGAAGGGAAGAGTGGACTCATTTTCCAGGGCTACAAGTCAACATGATTATCATGCTTTTTAAGATGCTCAAACAGCTTTAAAAAACTTAGTTTCAGTTTTGAATTTTTTCTGCAGAATGACAGAAAACCCCAGGTTTTCAGGCTTTGAGCCAAAGAACAAGGCTCTTACCATAAAACTTTAATGAAGAACAAATATCTATTTCATCTCTCCAAGGTATCTACCGCATTACACAGAAAGGGCTTTCAGTGGCGATTAGCTGACAATAGTTACAGTGTAGTTTGAGACTCATTACAGAGCTCTACAATTATCGCCAAGTCATACTAAATTATTGGCTTCTCTGAAGCTGAGAGATGTAAATAGTACTTAGGAGGCAAAGACCTGCCTGTGTCAAGGTAATACAAAACCAAAACCTTCCCAGTCTATGAAACACCACCTTCGAATACATGTCCAGTTCCCAGCATAAGATTTTCCAGATCACTTCACCTCTCAGTCAAGCAGTAGGATGAATCAGAGGTCTTGCATGTGTGTGGTGGAAAGTTTTGCTTTGATAATAGATCATCCAAAGCAGCAAAATTGATGTAAAAGTAATCCTAAGCCTTCAGGCCAGTGCTTGTTTATACCCCAAACCCATTCCCGTGCCCTTCCAACACCAGTTGCAGTCTCACAGTTCAGCTGAGTAACAAAAAATCTTACAGGGAAGGTAGCGCACAGCTGACCAGTGGACCTGGTGAAAGGGAGAATGGAGAGTCCCTCATAAGTTGCTATTATTACCTACAAGGCATGAAACTGCAGCTGTCTGCTGAGCAAAACGAACAGAGTAGATCTTTGGGATGTTTCCACCTTTTTGACTAGGAGCTTCAGGATACCTCAAGATGAACCCCAAAACCTTGCTTAAGCACAACTAATGTCACCTGCTGTCCTGAGGGACCCACAGAGGACAAGCCAGAACAAGTCAAAGCAAGTCACTTGCAACCTTCCTGGTAGCAATTGAGGGAGCTACATTCAAAAATGTGATGCAAGAGACAGTGAAGTGGATCCTTTTCAGCAGTGCTGGAAAAACCTGGACAGCTCATGCCACGCTACTGTTAGAGCCCGAGTTACATAAAACATACCAGTCAGGTCCCTGCAAAGCCACCTGTCTCCCAATACTGCTAATTACAACACAGACACCAGCTGCTAACTCCACTCAGCCACAGAGCAGCTGAGAACTCAAACTTCCTTCCATGTCCTCAGAGGGCCCTCTCACTACCTCCAGTTAGCCCCCCAAGCACCAAAGCAGTCCACCCCATACCTCCACATCTGAGCATTCCCCAGGGGACAGCTCAGCTGTCCAGTCCTCTCTGTACAATCTATGGAGTTCTGCAACAAACACTCCAACACGTTTATTTTCAGAGGACTTAAAAGTTTGTATCACCTCAGAGTAACAGGCACCATTGGTCAGACTCTCAATAATTAACCCCTAGTATCTTACCTTGCCGTTTCAAGTAGGGTTGACCTTATTCTGCCTGAGGCTGAGAATCAGTTTTCAGTGGGTCAACAGACAGAAGAACCACCAGGGCTAGGATCCATAGAGCATTACCTCACCTCCCCACCCCCTTTCACAACCTGTGTTGGGTTGAAGGATAACAAGCACTTCCCTTAACCCTTCATGCTCAGGTTCTGTCCATCCCCAGGGCATCACTCTGTCCACTGGAGCAGCGAGCTGTTCAGTAGTACAGACAGAAAATAGAATGCACCTGGAAAACACAATAGCTATTTTTTAAGATACTGTTCAAAAGGCACCAAAGTCACCACTAACTTCTGGTATCTCAGCTTCATGGGCATCTTTTCAGGGCAGAGCTCAGTCCCCAGCACACAACAAGGTGGTGGCTGTTAATCACTCTCTGTCTTCTACAGCCTGGCAGGGGAGGTTAAACGCTAGTGAGACCTTATCTTTCACCAAGCAACCATTTTAGGTCTCTGTGCAGAGTCTTAGCAACATGGTGATGATTAGGGAGTGTTTCTCCTTGGCAAGGCTCTCCATCATGTTAAATGAAGGCTTGACAGGTTCTGCTACACATAGCCTGCCCTGCGTGTTGACTTCAGCAAGAAGCGAGCAGCAGTTCCATTTCTAGGGTCATGGTTTTGTGTTGACAGTAGCGAAACGAACAGTACAAGGGCTTAGAGAAAGGAAAGCAGAATGATGCAGAATCAGTAGGAGAAACACACAAGCCCAGTGGGTGAGAAGGGTGGATTTTGATGACTCTTATTAGTAAGAAAAAAATAAGGAAAGGTAATGGCCCGGTTCTCCATTTATCTGAGCTCCTCTGCTGCTAACCTCTCCTTCTTTCTTCCTACCATCTCACACCTAACAGGAAACAGACTTTCTGGTGTATTCATTGTCTGAGTAGTTTTGGTACAGACAACCACCCTTATTGCCCTGCTGTGTCTACTGTCCTCCAGGTTAGGGGGTAATAACCAAGTTAGGGAGTACTAGCCAGGCTAGGGAGAGTTCCACTGTATTCCTTCTCTCCCGAGACCCTTGTCCCATCTTCCTAATTTGATTAGCTCTGCCTCCTTCTTTGCTCTGCACCCATTCTTTCCTCATTACTGATAGCAAAGTTAGTGAAATCGCACCTGTATGGTGGCTATAGCTTGCTTCAGGTTTGGGAAATAATATTCTGGGTGTTATGGTATCATCCCTTCAGTCTAAGTGCTGCATATCCTTTTACCCTCATTGCTATTCTCTTGACACCCTCTAATCACCAGTTAGTCAGCCCTGCCTCACAGATGCTAAGCCAGCAGTTAAACTGGTGGTATAATACAGTCTGATCAACCCAGAAGTGGTTTGAATAGTAATAATTTATCTGCAAATAATGCTTCTCAAGGCCATATGCAACACAAGTTGATCTGACCCACACAGTTCCTAATGCACTTCGGTACAGTCCTGACGACTACTTCACTTCCAGTACTGTATCTTCTGTGGACCCCAGCATACGAATTTTTCTGCATGAAACAATTTGTCCTAAATGTAGAAATGACACCTACAGGAGGATAAATAGCTTCCTGTCAGGTAGACAGAAGCTAATTTAAGACTTTCACTAAAACGGTGCAGAATCCAAAGGTAAAAAGATCTTGTCAACGCAGCTACAAGATGACAGAGGAGGTAGTTAAGTGTTACAGCACATAGTTTTCTGAGTTTGTGTAAACTCTGTTGGTTCCAGGAAAAGTTAAGAAATTAGTCCTAGAGAAGAATATGAACATTTATAGCCTAGTATCCCCTTTGCTAGTGTGTTCGTGTCATCAAATTCTGTCATCACTCCACCTTTTTTAAAATATGCCGATGATGTCTGAACTTTTCTAAACCCTTTCCTGAGGTGAGGCTGGGCAAGACACCATGCTGGTGAGATATTCCCTTTAATATTCATGACATAAAGCTGTTGAACTAGGAAGTTGATTATTATTCTCTGGGAACAGAAATAGTTTGGACAACCAGATCGGTGCCATTAGAAGCAAAATAAAAGAAAGCAAAACAAAAAATCAGTAGCAGCAAAACAAAGAAAAGCTTTAGCTAGGTCAGCTCCTGTGCATTGCCTTAGGGAAAATAGATGCCTCTGTTGATTTTGCAAATTTTATTCCCTGGTTCTGGTTCAGGAGGAGGCATTTGGGAAGAAATTATGGATGTTTTTGCTTGGAGGAAGTTTCATCTTCAAGCTGGTCTACCCACATGAGCTTTGCAGAAAAAGTCTCTCAGGTCTCCCTTTTGGTTCTCTTGTTCTGTGGAGGAGAGTTCAGCAACCAGCTCTTCAGGATGGAATGTAGGAGTGGATAATTATCCGAAGTAACTCCTCATGCCTTAGGTTAGCAGGAAAATCCAAGCCTGATGCACAGTTTCAATTCATTCCTTGGTACTTCAATCATAACCATCAACTAAGACTGGTGGTTTCTCATCCAAGAGCTGCTCAGTCAGTCAAATTAATCTGGTTTTGAGCTTTACGTTTGTGTAATTTCTTTTTCCCACAGTCATGGAATTTAGTAAAGGATGATTTTCTACTGCTGCTCAGTGGTTATTATGGAAGTGTCCAAAACGTGACTCAACAGGTGTCTGAATTCTTCTGAGTATTTGACATGTTGCACTTAGCCAGATCATGCCACTCAGCACTTTATCCAGCCTAACGGTGAACACCTCCAGAGACAGTGACCCAACAACCTCCGTGGGCAGCCTGGTCCAAAATCTGATCACTCTTTCAGTAAAAAACCTTTCCCTAATGTCAAGCCTAAACCTCCCCTGATGGAGCTTAAGACTGTGACCCCTTGTCCTGTCTCCAGTGTCCAGGGACAAAAGATCGGCCCCCGCCTGACCATAACCACCTTTTAGGTAGTTATAGAGAGTGATAAGGTCACCCCTGAGCCTCCTCTTTTCCAGGCTAAACAGACCCAGCTCCATCAGCCTCTCGTCGTAGGGCTGACCTTCCAGGCCCTTTACCATTCTAGTTGCTCTTCTCTGGACTCGTTCCAGGACCTCAACACCCTTCCTAAACTGAGGGGCCCAGAACTGAACACAATACTCCAGGTGTGGTCTAACCAGTGCCGAATACAGGGGTAGGATAACCTCCCTCTCCCTGCTGGCCGCACCATTCTTGGTACAGGGCAGGATGCCATTAGCCCTCTTGGCTGCCTGGACACACTGCTGACTCACACTAAGTTTACTGTCCACCAGTACCCCAAGTCTCTTTCTACCTGAGTACTCTCCAAGATCTCCATTCCCAGCCTATAGTTCTGCCTGGGGTTGTTATAACCAAAATGCAGAACCTGACGCTTAGATTTCTTAAAACTCATCCTATTAAGAGTCTGCCCATCTCTCCAGTCTGTCCAAGTCCCTCTGCAGGGCCCTCCTACCCTCCAACAATGGCAAAGAACTTTGAAGACCACATGGGTATTTGCACATATAACTCAGAGATCCTCATCAATGAAGGTCTGCTTCTCCCTGGCCGTTTTCTTGTCTTCAGAGACTTTTGACTTCCCCATCAGTTCACTCCACTGTGTCCTGGCTGCGTTTCACCAGGCATTTGTAGACAGTAAATTTTTGAGGGCAGTACTCTAATTGCCTGGCGAGTGGGGACTTCCATGTCCTTACTAGCCTCTTCCACAGTCATTACTGCTTGTATTTGACCTATCTGCCATTAGACCACTATCCTCAAAATTTTTAGCAGAGCATTTCAAAATGCTCAGCACTTCTGATAATCCCTTTCAAAGAGGTCTTTCCTTTTGTATGCCTCACAGGTTTATGGGAAAGGAGAGATGACAGTACCTGCCGGCACCTGCTGGAGTCTCAGGGCAGAAGGATACTGCTGTAGGAATGAGTTATTTTTTGCCTATATTCCTCCCTTTTCTCATTTATCTTCTTTAATTACTGCTTGAATATGAATTGATGAGTTGGATGTGTGAAGTGTTTCTTTGGAGGGGCTGCCAATACGCTAATAAAAAGGGTGTCCTGCCTAGCCAACCAACTATTATTGTTCCCTCTGTCTGTCTTCATTGTGCATCTCACAGAAATTCCTTGTCCAGTACAATGGTTTGGAGAGACAGGATTGACCAGCACTGTTCTGGACAGTGGGTTTCCTGTCAGTAAAAACCAAACCTCATGAACAACCTAAAAAGCTCAAAGACCAGGTGCCTAAAGAAGACAGAAGGGCAGGTGGACTCAAAATTTGCAGCTGAGCAGTTTGAAAGGATTTGCCAGCTGCTGTGGCAGCTCCAGACCCACTGGACCAGCAGCACCTGCACACCAGGCTGGTTTCACCTGCAAACACAGTAGACTGGGGGGGAGGGGGCTAAGCAGACAACACAAGGCACACCGAAGAGCTGAAGGGCTAACATGGATATCCAGCAATCAGGTACTTAGAGGTTCAGCACAAGATTGTGAAAGTCTGTGTAAACATAATTTTTATATCATGGTAAGGTTTAGAATATGTAAGAGAAAAGCACGCAAGAGGGTAAGTGGCTGCAAGAACAATTGAGCTCTCACAACTGTCCAATGTTGCTAGCCGTCTACTCTGAGGAAAGGCAGCAGTGTCGTATTCTCTCCTTTTCCTTTGCACCTTTCTACTTTTCAAATGGACATCATAGAAACTGAATAGATGTTCAGCTTTATTCTCACCGCAGCCTGGAGACAAATGGGTGTGACATCAGAATTAATCTAGAGCACTACAGTGAAGAGAGGGCTGCAATTTTCAGGTCTAATCAAAATATTTTAAGAACTTTGGATGCTTTTTTTTTTTTCCTGTTATTTTGGAAACCTCCAGGCAATCACTGCTTATTCTCAGTGTCAGGGAGGGTTACAATTATTCCAGTAAAATGAAAAATCTCCTAAAAATTCTACCGTGCCTTGAGATGATCTACACTGTGATAAGTGCTGTAAAACTTTGATTCCTTTCCCACCAATTTTCATCTTTATGCACTTCCCATGTCAAGCAGCCCGAAGAAGAAAGTTGTGAAGTTATCATTCCTCAAGGTGCTTTCAGCTAGTCTGAAATAGAAATCCTGTGGCAAAGGCTGTGCCTGAAACATGTCCAACTAGGAAGACTTGAGCTGAACAGTGATGTGATTTTAAAGTGCTTCTCCAGATTAAACCTGAATACTTTTAGATAGTTGTAGCACATCCTTGAAGCCTCGCGGAATAATGACATTAACGTGACACAGTGCGACTTGTTGCCATCTTCCTGCTTGACTGATGATTATAAAAAGTGCCAAAGATCTGTGATGGGTATTGAATGTTGTTTTCTGCAAAACACTTTAGAGGAAAATTAAGTTTGGGGGAAAAATTGCCCTTTAAAAAGCCTGTTCGTTGAGATACACTCTAAAATAAAATAGCAGTCCCTCTTCCCCCCAGCCACAGCCGCAGTGAATGCAGCATGTGCAAACTAGTACTGTGAAGGTGGAGAATTGCTATTTTAGGTGTTCACATAGGAGCTAATCCCTGTCCTGCTGCAATCAGCAGCTCTGTTGAAGTTGATTGCCTCAAAAATTAAATTTAAGCCAGGGAACTCTGAGAACGTGCGCTCCATGCGTTAGCCGGGAGAAAATGGCAAAGTGTGGGTGGACAAGGAGCAGGTGTTTTGCTTTGTAATAACCAGTGGCTAAATGAGAGTGTTTGTGGTCACCACGAGCTCTGGGATGATGCAGTGGCACGGAGCAAGAGGCTTCTGGATGTCACTGGGACCCTGGAGGGCTTCTGGGCCAGGTCTGTGCAAGGGGACAAGAGAAAGGATGTGAAGTCAGTGGCTTAGTCCCCATTGCTTTCCTATTCCCCTATCTCATTTTTTGTTATTCATTTGTGTCATTTCTATGTTCTTTTGTCCTCCATGCTAATTTGTTATTCTATTATGTGTGGAGGTGGCTTCACAACACAATTAAGGAAGAGAAATCAACATTCCCAACCTGCTGGGTTGTATTTGCTCTGTTAACTGTCTTTTGAAAATCTGTATTTAATTAATATAGAACATTAGGATGCCATTTTGGGAGCTGGCGAGACTGCTCTTTCGCAGATCCACTGAACTGTTTATTGATCTTTTCAGAATGCCTTGCATTTGTTGTAATTTTTGCTGCATTATGTTTTGTGTGTATGTCAAAACCGAAATAATGGTGACAGAAATAAAGGAGAAAAAAACAAATCCAGATTTTCTTATTTTTCTCTGAAAAGTAGCAGATAATTTATAAAATGTGTGTTTATTGGTTTTTATCAGAATAAGGGGAAATTTCCTGGGCACAAACAACAATGGACTGACCTTTGAATATTTCTTTGTCCTAGGGATTAATTTGTTCCATTTAATTATGGGATTAGTATTATTTAGTGGGATGTTGCTATCTTTTTTCCTTTCTAACTTCATGCTATGGAAATGACTGATTGAACTAATTCCCTCTGTGCCAAATAAATGCTACTCCCACTCCTCAGGCATTATTTGTGATGGAAATACTTGTCAGAAATTAGTCAAAAGTCATATTGAAACCAGGATCCATACTGAATTATTTCAGACTATAAAGCCAAGATCTTAAACCAATTCCTGAGAATGCACTGGCCCAAGGTTTTCTTTCCCTTCGTTCCCAGCTGGTGACCTGGTACATAACTGTCTATTTTGGGGTCAGGAGAAGACTTTGTAATAGTTCCTCCATTTATGAGCCTCTCTAGGATTGGTGCCAAATTGCTGCTCCTTCTGTCCCTGGGACAGCTCAGGCTTCCCCACACTGTCCCACTGTTGTGTGTCCCAGGGAGACCTGGAGGAATACCTATAACTGCAACGTGACTGCAGGGAACAGCATAGCCAGGCAGGCAACGAGCTTTGATTTCTGCCATGCTGGTGTGAGGGCAACCCCTTGACCTGGAAGTGAGAGTCTTCACACTTTTGTCAATCATGCTTGCATTTTTAACAGCCATCCTCAGAGCAGATTTCATAGGAAGTCAGGGCACCATGCCAAAGCCATTAAGAATGTAAATACAGTAGTGTTTCTTTTCCATGGCTTACTAATTGCCTTTGCCCTCTTCGAAGACAGCTGATGTGAAGAGGGCCCATCACTATGAAACCAGCTGGGTCTGAATCTCAGCTAATCAACCTTTTCTGAGACCCTAATTCATAACACAGTAGTTCAAAAAGAAGAGTTCATCCAAGAGTTAGGAGCCTAGCTAATACTTCCTCTTCCTGGAAATGATCATACTGGGTTGTGTTCTGTTCGCACATAGGCTTTAATTAAATGTAACAACATCAGAGGGGAAAATCTGCTTGTTTACTGGCAGAAATCTATACTGGGGAAAGATTCTGAACCCCACTGTGGTTATTCAGTGATTAAATATACAGCTATAGAAGCCAGGAGAAGTCTTTGTGGCTCTGCAGCTGTGGGTTTTTTCTGCCTAGCAAGTCCCACTGGGGTGGAATGTAGTTGTCTGGACAGATGTCCTCAACAAATCCTGCTCCCATGGTTTTCATTGCTTGCAGAATTATAAAACAAGTGAGAAGATTTGTGCCTTGAATTCCAAGAAAAAAATGAAGACCTTGAATCTGCAAATCTTGATGTGCAGGAAGAGGAACTACCAAATAAAAAGTCTCTCTGAGCTCAGGTGTTCTTTATATGCTTCTTTCTGCTCCACCAATGACACACATAAGTACAGAAATCTCCAACCTGAGGAGGAAGAGGAAAGTTCCCAACAAACAACTCCAATGTTGTTTATTTATCCATAAATCTCAGCTTTTAAACAACAAATATATAAAAAATTCACTGCTGTAATATCCAGTTACCAACTATAAAAATAAATAAACAGCCAGGGGCATGAAGGAGCCCTGCTCTCTGACACTCTGTCACTCCTCAGTGGTACTTGCTTCTTCACCTTCAGACCTTCTTTTCCTCTTTGGCTCCTGCTTGATTTTCTCTGTAAACTCTATTTGACATTTTGCATGATGGATGTATTATGAAAAAAACCCATTTCATTTTTCATTGTCCTGAAAGAGTCTAGAAAGCCCGTTCCAACATTTTTTTTTTAAATTCATATGTTCATGCAGTTGTATGGCGAATAAAGGTTTCCTCAAATTAAGTCTGAAGACCCTTAAAATTCATGAGTCATTTTCTGAGGTAAAACTCAGGTGCACAACCATCACTCTTTCAATATTTTATGGCTTCCTCTCCTATGTTTTACCTGCTTCTGAGCTACTGCTTGCTCTTGAAATCATTGGATCGTCAGCCTGTCACTGCTAAATGAACTGTTCACCTGAATCAGAATTGTTGACCATCTGGAATCCTGTTAGAAAGAGGAACTCAGGTTGGGGATATGAATAACAGTCCCACTTCCCGGCCCCAGCTTCCAATGAGGCAGAAAAAGGCACACTGTCAGGGAGATGACTGAGAAAGGTTGTTATCTGCATTAGTGATGGGCTGTGATTATCACGTCCTTGGAGCTGCCTTCCTTTTTCCGATTAGCAGATGCCTTTCTGTGTAAAAGTACCAGCCACTGTCTTCAGCTCCTTGAAGACATCTGCAGCTCCCTGCGGAAGGACCAAGAGATCTACAGCTGCTTTACCCCTCACCAGTGCCTCTAGTGCTCACCAAACAGACGCATCAAGAGCATCTGTAAGACTGAGGTTTTGCACTGCTCTGTGTTATGCTCACTGGTATGGGAATTGCATAAATCAGTCCTTACCCAAACAAGCCTTTGCCAAATCCTTTGCTCCTGAAGATTTTCATAATAAAACCTCTTCCGAGGCCTCTCTGAAATTGTAAAAGCAAAACCTTTTCATTAGAGAGCTGGGCTGAAGGTCTGAGATAATAATAATTGGAGGCTATTTACAGCAAGAAGAGGAGAGGGGTGGTACAGTCTTTTCATCTCCGGTATATATTTCATTTCTTCTCACAGCACACAGCTGACATTTTCAAGCAAGTGTATATTTTATTCTGCAATGCAACCAGTATATGCATTGTCCCACAGTGAAAAGTATTCTTGATTTTCCCTTTAATTCTCAGAAATGAAGAGGAAAGGAAACCCAGTCTGAGACTCCTAGTCACAATATACTGCAGCAACCTTAGTTTCTTCTAGTTTGAAATTAAGGAGACCATTGTCTGATTTATTTTTGGCCATGTGAAAATTCCTGTTCTTCTAGGCAAAGACACACTCCCCACAGCTTCTTGTTTCTCAGCATTGTTGCATTAAGACCTGTCATGTTTAGTTTCTCCAGCATCACCTGTTGGATATGAGGTAAGAAAATACTTGTTTAAAAACTGCAAATGGCCATCCATCACAGTGGTTTTATTGTTTTGAATAAGCACTTTCAATCCAGCTCTGGAGAACAACCGGCATCAGCAAGGACAAGCCAACACAGAAAGCAAGAACAGAAATGGCATCTCTCTGTATACAACCTGATGGGACTGCACTTAAACGCAAACAGCTCTGAGAATCCTTGTGTCCTGGAAGTCCCCAGAGTCACTCCTAAAATCAGTCAGGAGCACCTCCTTGTTAATCTGAAATTCTGTATCCATAAAAAAGTTGCTGTCTCATTCAGATAAACCAGCCTGAGCACTTTGCTGCCTGTTCTTGTTCCCTATTTATTTTTCAGGTAACAAGTCACAGCACAAAAGTTCTTGCTATAACAGAGTCTTCTGGGACAGCTGCTGAAGCAGAGCTGAAATATTGCAGCTGTATTTCTGGACATCTCCTTTCCTTGTTGCAGTAGTTCTCTGCAAGTCTTCCCCCACCAATTCTCTCATTATCTGTACAGTACACTTCAACCAAGTGCTCTCTTGGCTGTCTCTGCTGCCATAGGTTTCTTGTCTGGAACAAAATTCAAGTCTCCAGCAGAAAAATAATAGGAAAAGGGAGAGAAACAGAAGAGACAAAGACAGAAAGCTACTCTGAATTTTCTCCTTGTGTCTATACCACATCCTCCTGACTGGTCTCTCAGTGAAATAAAAGATCATAAAGCAGTCCCTCTCCCTTTGCTGGGTTACTTGTGGTACAGTGTTTGATTTGAGGAAGTTTATCTGCATGACTGCTGCTTCCTGAGCCTCCAAGGAGAGAGCAAGGTATGGAGCAAGTAGAGTGAAGTGTCCCCTACACATCCACCACTGCAGCAAAGCGTGGAGATAAGGGCTGTGCTGCACAAAGGAGCTGGCAGCTGCTTACTGCTGGCAGTGAGAGAACAAGAACTCTCCCAGATTTGTATCTTGTCACTTGCTTAGAGAGAAGCTCATGGTGGTCCAGGACTGGAAGGTGAAATGCCACCATGTTTGCCACAGCACCTCAGGTTCGCTCTTCTGAGGGAAATGTATTTATTTTATTTTGAGAAATTTCATAGGTAAAATGTAATGCTTCATTGTCCTTTAGTTACTGCTTGCTCCCTGTCTGAAATCTTGGAGTGGCAATCCAACCCCCATGCTGTTGCACAAAATACAGGGAATTTGAGGTGTTAAGATCACCCTCTTCCAATTATTTCCCTGAAAGAGACAATTTTTTTCTGAAAGAAGTAACTTAGAACATCAGTCAGTGCAAAGGACACTTGATTAAGTGTCAAGCATACTGCACAGAAGGGATTCAGAATGCACTAATACAAGTAACTGTAGTGAGATATTTTTTGCTGGGTGAAAAAAACCAAACCAGTGACTTTTGTATGGGTTTGTGGCTTTGTTTGATAAGGGGGCTGCTGCTGATAATGCCCTCTTCATACTACTTAGCTGTAAGAAACGAGTCTAAGGCTGATCAGGACAAATAGGAGATGCAGCTTTTGTAAAGAAAACAGCAGCATCTTCCTTTCCCTTGAGCTGTGAAGTAGTACATAATAGTGAGTGCATGTCAAGGGCAACCAGTTAAAATACTCTCAGTATATTATGCTATTCTAGACAGGGATACATTTTTTTTTGTACAAGCAGGGATGAAAATTGTAGCTTAATGGAGAAAGGAGGGGGACCTGTGTCTACATTGTGGCTCTTGTCAAACTATACCCCAGAGATATGGAGAGTCTCCCTAAACTAACTTGCTTTCACACTGCTTGTGACTCTTCAGATTGGTAACAGTCTCATCCCAAATTTCCTTCACTAAATGTCCAACCCCACATCCTCCTAGCATGGAAGAGCACATTCCTCCTGTGTCAGAACCTTGGTTACCCTGAAGGCTCTCAGCAGATAGATATTGCAGGTTTGCAGAGCTGTTACAAGATGAGTTACAGAGGTAGGTACAGTATTCATTCACGCTGTTGTGCAGGTGTAGATTGGGGCTTTGTCAGGAAATGTATGTCAGGAATGCAGTCATTGCACTCTTGCAATGTGGTAGCTTTATTTTTGAATATAAGAGGCACTAACAGCAGTCGGAACCCTGTGTAGCAGGGATCTGGGAAGCTCTGCCACATCCACGTAGTGTGTGCGCTTGCTTCTCCCAATGCCATCTGCTCTACTGATTTGTTAAAAAGGAAAATCAAATCTCTAATCCACTGCTGCCGTGTGAATAGAATCCTGCTCAGGGCACTAGCTCTGTCTTGTCAAGGAATACAATGTGGTGTTAAAACTAAAAGATGCCTCCAGCTTTGGGACAAAGGAGCAATGAAATCTGAGCACCACTCACTTGTGCCATGTGTGCTCTAAGCCAGGGGACAGGCCCAGGGGAGAAGTCTGAAATGTCACCCTCCAGTATGTGTCAGCCTGGGAGAAGATATAATCATAAGAAAGTAATCTTCAAAAGAACCTCCTTTGTTCAATTTCAAATATTCCTTTTTAAAAAAAAACAAACAAACCAACAAACCACAAGCAGTTCTACAGTAGCTTGGAGTAAAAATCCTGTCCTGCCCCTTCCTGTGGGTCTCCCATGCACCTCTTTGCAACAGAACTGTGTTTGTGAGGCCATACGCTTGCTAAACCTTCACAACTAATCACATCCCTCTAAGTTCTGCCAGTGGCTGCAACTAGGGAAATAAATCAAAAACTGCATTAAAATCAGAATTCACCACTGTTGTGGTTTTAAAGGTTTTCCCAAAGCCGGGTTTCTTTGAGTCCAGTGAAACAATAAGATTCCCGTTGTGTTTCTACCATGAATTTCCAGCACCAGTGACTTTAGAGGTACCATGGAAACATTTTTTGAGAAAAATTGGGTGGGGAGAGATGTAATATTTGCACTGGGGGGAAGATGAATAATAACACCATTTCCTCCAGTGCCTTCAGACTTTTCTCTCATTTTCTTCTGAAGGATCTTTGTTGGTCTTGCAGCTGCTGGATGGCAGATGTGGATTTAGTGGGGCAAGGCCCCCCCTTCCCCTCCTGAGCCCATGCTAGCTGCAGTGCCTGCACAGATTCCCCTTTAAATCCATAGCTGCATGTGCGTCATGGATGATGCCCACTTGTTTGCTGGCAGCCCCATCTGCAGATGTGGTAATTAATCATCAAATGACAGGGTGGCAGTGCCCCTCATTGACTTCAGGGTGATTAAGAAGGGCTCTTTTTCTTCCCGGCTGACAAAGCAAAGCACTGAGCTGGGAAAGGCTGCTTTCTTTGGAAATGCTGCTTCAGAACGGCTGCAAAACCCTGCATTCCCAATGACTCCAGTCTCCAATGCCCTTTTTCCTACCAAGGTATCACCAAGTACTTTGCAAACCAGCAAGCTTGGACTTGGGGAAAGTGCACACTCTGCTCTTCTGCAGCTTTCCCAGTCATCAGCCCCTCAAGGCTTTGACAGGGCAGCCAGTAAGTCCCGCATGCTGGGTGGCTAGAAGATATGAAGCCTTTGGCAAAGCTGTTTCTGGAGGAAGAGCTTTTATTGTTTTAGGCCAGATTATTTGCAGCTCCCTGAGGTATTAAAAATACAGTTGCCACTATTGAATTTTGGTGTTTCTAAGTGCTAATCTAGTGCCGGAGGCGAAGAGGAACAGGAAACTGTTTTCCGTGGCCTGCATTTAAAATCAGTTCCTGAACGCCTGAGCTTGGGCAGATCTCCCACCCAGCTAAATGAGAGATTTTTCTGGATAAGAATGTTGCCATTTGGCTATAAGCCGCTGTTAAGGAGTAGAGCAGTTTTCACTCATGAATATGCATGTGGCCATATTGAAATGTGTATACTATCAGCAGAAACCTTCTCAAATCCTTTATTTCAGTTTATACTGGAGAAATGATGCAGCTGAATGTTAGCTCACCTACCAGCACCCACATTTACCCAGTGACTTACACCAGTCAGTAGCTGTGAGAGCCTAGCTGTTATTATTCCTCTTTCACATAGAAAAGAAGCATTTTTCATCCTTTATTTCAACTGCTTGAATGGGAAATGGCTTTTTCATTTTCTGCCCTTTTAAAGACCTTGATATAATAATTATTACTATTATTATAATTACTCAAGTGAGTAAAAAGAAAAGCTGTTGGACATATTTCACTGAGAATGATTAAACACAATGATAGCGAAGCAACTAAACTGCACATTAAGTATATTTTGGAAAGCATCATTCTTTATATGTCCTTCCTTTAAGTCCTCGTGGATGGAGATAAGCTTTTAGAGGTCGTCTGCTGGGCTGAAGGCTGCCTAACAGTCCTTGTATATGGAGGAGATCAGGCTGTCAGGAGTCATGGACCACTTCAGTTTCAGCTCCTTGCTAAGCTCTCCTTATGGTCATTGTTAAATCAAAACTTAAGTATTGCCCGCTATGAGTTTCAGTACCATAGAGACCAGTGGAGTGGAGAGAAATTTAAAAGCAACTAAACTCCCGTGGTGTGGCAGATGGAGCTGTGCAATGGTGCAAAACCTCCCTATAACCCACATCAGAAGTTGATGTCAGCTATGTGGTCACAGCACTGGCCATTGCACATCTCTTCTGCTTCAGGCATATGAAAAACCAGACGCAAAGGTCTTCACTCAGTTAGTGACCACGGGAAGGATACCTGCTAGGATTTGTGGTTTTCAGACTTGCAAACAGTTCCATTTCTTTAGTTTGAACCTCTTGCCTGATGAATAATCCCATTTTAACTTGTTTTTTAACCTTAGCCTATTTTCTCTTTGACTTGTTCCTTTGTCCAATTTCATTTGGTGTCCTTAACTCTTGACCTAGGTTGTGAGGATTTTTAAAGGTGTGTTTCTTTCTTGTATTATTATTTGCTACTTGTCAGTGGATTGCTCACAGCTGAAGCTCAGACTTGATGAAAACAAAAGACTAACTGCTGCTGGTGCCCCAGGGTTAAGCAGACTTCTACAAAAGCTCCACATTGTTGACTTCAGTCTTTTTAGTGTTTAAGAGGATTTCAGGATGTTCTCTAAAAAAACCCCCAAACCAACAAAAACCACACCTTCAGGATGTCCACCTTGAACACAAACCCATTCTATTAGCTAATAAGGATTCCCTGCTAGTTGTTGTAATTATAGTCTTCCCAAACCCTGTGTGAAGTGTATGTCAGCCAGTTCCTTACTCTGAATGGCCAGACAGATGCAGAGAACTGGGTCTGAACATTCATAGCTCACACACAAATCTGTGGGATATGCAATATCAACAGTGAACTCTTAAAATCCGCTGAGACTGACTCCAAAACACCCCCAAACTATCCTCCAAAGTGAAGATATTGGAGAATAAAGTAAATATTAATTAGTAGAAGATCTCTAGAGGCATGCTGATCTAACCCTCTATCAAAGCTGTTGTTGGAAGCACAATTTCTATTTCAGTTTGCCTTTTTAGATACTGACCAATAGTGTGCTCTTGGGCCATGCTCCCAGTCTTTCCAACAAGTCTGAAAGATATTGATTAAGGCTTTTGAAGGAACAAGCTGGAATTCTTAACTGGATACGTGCTTCAAGAAAGTGAAATTTAATGATATTTAGTAAACTGAGTAGGAATCTTGGTAAAAACCTGAGGCTGGCAACACTGAATTAGAGATCACTCAACTTTGGAACTCCACAGATATTTAATTTTTGTGCTGTGCTGGATGAAAAAGAAGTCAAAATTCAAAACAAAGAAAAAATACTTGAGCAAACTTATGGTTTTTGTTTAACTGTTTCTCTTGTATAAATAAATAAACTGGGGAGAAGTCACGGGGGTATTTTCCTAGGTTTGATGCAAAATGAAGTATGCTCTTTTCAGGTATCAGTAACCCTCCTCTTCAGTGTAAAACACTGCTTGGAAATGAAACTTCTCAACTTTCTGACTGAAGAACAGCAAAATTCTGCAAAATTCTATGTGGAGTTATTTGCAGATTGTGATCAAGTGTCGCTAAGACAGTCCCAGTTCTGCAGATGGATTTAAGGAATATCAGATGTGTCTGGAGCAGGAAAAGAACTGCTTCAGCTTTGTTCAGGACCATTGGGTCCTGCTAAGCACCAAGGTTCTTTCTCCACATGGCACAGTAAAGCAGTGCAAGAAGACAGAGGCTTTACATCAAAGCTGTGAATGAGGAACAGGAGCTACATTTCCACTTCTGGGACTGTCACTCTTGGGGATGCTAGACTGTTGTGTAGGGAGAAGCATTCAGCTTTGAAGAGAATCAAGTGTAACGAGACAAAAGGCTACAAATGAGCTTGAGCACAGTGGAGTGAAAGGGAAAAAACAGAGACACGTTCTGTGGGAAGTTGTCATTATTAGATGAGGAAGAAGTCTGTCCTATTTATTAATAGCCTAATTATCTAGTAAATTCACCGGCTGTCTCTGCCCTCAGAAAGTAGATATTTCCATATCTGGACATTTTGTCAGGACAAGGAAGCAGTTCAAGTTGTTTTATCTAGTCATCTCAAGAAGTCAGTCTGTTGCTAAAGACAGAAGGTTAATCCCATTAAATTGACAGAAATGATAACAAACCCATAATGTTCAAAGAAACTTACTTCAGCAGCAGTGCATACAAACTTGTATAGGGAGAGAGTGACAGATTTCTGTGAAGCCTGTCATGTTTCACAAAACTTTTGTATGTACACCACTTCTTGGTGTAGTTCATCCTCTCCTCACCCACCTCTCCAAGAGTCCCATCCAACCTGGCCCTGAACACTTCCAAGGATGGAGTAGCCATAACCCCCTGGACAACCTGTTCCACTGCCACAGCACCCTCACTGTAAAAAAATTTCTTCCTAATATCTGCTTAAAGCAGTTACCCCTCATCCTATCACTACAAGCTCTTGTCTGTGGGTTATGTCTTGACTTTTACGGTACAGATGCTTTTAGGACTGAAGGCCAAGTCCATACATGCTATTTGATTGCAATATCACTGCTTGAGGAATGACAAACCATCACAGAACTGAAGTCTGCTCCAGCCAACAATCTGGCTTTTCAAATAGCTTCATTTTTAATTGCATGAGTCTAAGAGATTACTTTTAATAATTGAAACAGAGATTGTTCCAGGAGAATTAGAGTGTTTAGAAGATAGGAATTACTTCAAAAAGCAAAATTAAAAACTATTCCTGGCAAGTTGAGTGGTATTACAGCATGCTACCACATAGGGAACAAAGACTGTGGCATGAAGGAAAACCTGAGCACTCTGTGATAGAAAAGATCTTAATCACTTCATATCACAAGGAGTACCAAACTACTGCAGGATTTGTTAGCATCAGAAAATATTAAATGAAAAAAATAAAAGCTCAGTAATCCTTTCCTGTGATATCTCCTTTACTAGAGCAGTCTCAAAATACTTAGGCAGGCAAAGTTGTACCCTACATTTATGATGCCTATGGGCTGCCCCCATGACGTGTCTTCTCACTAGATGAAGGTTTGAGCAGGAAGGTGTCCAGTCCTGTAATCTGAAGGCAATTTTCTGAGTTTTGCTTTTACTTGAGCAGTAGCAGTGGCAGCTGGTATCCAGGCAGGGCTTCAGAAAGCCATTTGGTTCAGCTCACTGTCCTCTGGACACATCTATGGGATATTTAGGAGTATCAATTACTTGTGTTAAGCAAGTACTGATGACTCCTAGAGCTATGTAGGCACTCATCAAGGGTTTTCCAACCCATTCAGACTTGAGTGTTCAGGCATCTGGGTGCCGTTCTTGTTCACAGCCTTTCTTGGCATCTCAATGGCTCAAAAAGATGTTGTTGTCCCCATATCTCATTTTACTTGTCTGGGCACAGACCTGCCTGTCTCAGTAATGGCAGACCCACTGCTTCTAGGCTCCAACACTCTGCAAAGGCTTTTCTTTCCTGCAAAGGTCTCTGGCACTTCTGCATAAAGTGTTCACGCTTCCTTAGGAACTGTCCATCAGTTTCTGAACAACTTACTGCCCCTTTCGTCTTAAACTGCCCGATTAACCTAAACTGATTGAACTGAACTTCCAAACAGGAGAATAAAGACAGAGACTTAAAAAAACCAAACCACCCCAAAATCACAGAAACAAGCTGTCTTTGAAACTGCTGTCTCTCAGTTCTAATAGAGCTCAAGATACCCCAGAGTGGATTTCTCATGAGATGTTCTGCCGTGAAATGCATGCTGCAAGCTTGAGATAGCACTGCTCAAAAGAGGAGGAACCAGATCCTGATATATTAAACTGGTAGCAGGTAACTCTGATGCTGTTTTAAAAAGGGGTCTTATATCTATATTCTGATTCAGCAAGTACTTATCTTTGTGCTCCAGTGAAGGCAGAGCAGCNATGAGAAATAAAACTTGTAAAAAAGAAGAGAGTGCATATTTTTTTCTTCCTCTGCAAATCTTCCTTTCTGGTAAGACAGGCTGCCTTTATTCCAAATCTTCTTGACCGCATTGCATGGCAAAAAGCTTTTCTCATCCTCTTACAAGAGTTTTGGAGTCAGCAGGTTGCTTCCCTCATACAGGTGTGTGAAACCATTGCACTGTTGTAGCACCAGTGATGGCTATGGAACAGTCGATCAAACTGACCCAAAACCAATCCCTGAGAGGTCCTATTAGTTTCATTATGATTCTTTTATTCTTTTACTAAGGTTTTGATTTATTTGTGATGCACTTTTTCCTGCTTTTCCCCAGATGTGCCTGATGCTCCACTGGAGCTGGAACTAATCTGGGTACCAGTTACTGCACGAGGATGTGCAGCTCCCTCTGAACAGGATTATTTCCAAAGGGAAGCTCATGCCTCCTCAGGAGACTTGCCTCTGTCTCAGGTTAATGCTCTACTCAGTTCCAGAAGTTCACTGTTGCCACCTATCAGATGAACTTCTCACCTGGGGCTCTCCCAGTAAATCTGTCGTGAGCACAGCACAGCAAAACCTACTATTTTAGGAAGTGAAAATACAAATCATGTTTTTATCAGTCTAGCATCTATCTTAGCAAACTTTTCTGTGTCCCTTTGACCCTCACCTTGTGCTTGTCTTTGCAGGATTCCTAACTTCTCCTATCTAGGATACCCCTGTGTCAACTACTAATCATCTGCACATATAACCCAAGAGAACGGAAAACTGAACCCCTCTGATTATAGTCAGGAATGTTACAAAGGGGGAAAAGAAGCTGAGAAGCCCAGATACACCTTCTCACACATGCTATTTCAAAAGTTTTTCCCCTAGGAGATTTATTTTTGTCCCTAAAATGTACTATTTGCTGTAACAAACCTCTAGTCCAATTCTCAGGGGCTATGTCTGGGAGAATCTAAACATATAACCTTATCAGAGACAAGGAAAGGTTTTGCTAAATGTGGAACAAAGTCTTCAATCTTTTCTTAGTTATCATACGGAGCAGGATTTGTCATTTTCAAGTTTTCTGATTGGCTTCTAGAAACAGTAAAACCAACCTTGAATTTCGTCCTTCAGAGACATCTAAAAGAACGATGAGATTATAACCACAGGTAAATCTTTCTGCTTCCTGTTCATCTCAAAAAAGTGGGTTTAGCTGATTTAAAGGAGACCAGTTCCTCAAGCAAAATAACAAAATATAGTAAAAATATATTTCCCTCTCTGGCAGCGGTGTATGTATTTCCAGAAAGGCTTTTCCTAAAATGCAGATGAAAGTTAAAAAAGAAAAGACACCTCCCCTGATTTATTTTTAATTTTAAAAACCAAAAAAAAAAGGATCTCATTGTGCTTCCACGTTTTGCATCTTTATCTCATGTAATTGCTCAGATAGCGGGTTCTCAGGGGCATTTGAGCAAATGTGACCTTTGCATTTTCTGTTGTGACTTTTTAAATCAGTCAGCCTGGGAAATCTTAAAAGTGGAGTTATCTGTGGGTTTTTTTAGCAGGGCCCTCCTGCGAACGGGAAGTTATCAGCATCTCCCAACCGATACACCACAGTTTTGAAATGTTCTTTCTTAGGCAACCACATCTGAACTTTTGGGGCTTTGCTGCTGAGAGGATGACTCATTTACAAGCGTTTTACAGGATAGCAACAGTTCTGTTCTTAATCAGTTTTGAGCAGGGAGAGCCAGGGAAATTTTGAATACTGTGTTTTCATTACTGCGTTAGGTTTTATTCATGAGATTCTCATTGACCTTTTAAGTAAGTTACACAGCTACCGTGCCAGAATTTCCAACACATCGAGGAAGTTTTACTAAAACTTTCAGATATTTTTCTTCCCAAAACAAGTTCTCTTTGGATTCAAGTGGGCTGGGCTGGGAAAGAACTGTCAGTGCTTTTTATTCCTGGCCTCTGCTCAGACAAAGCTATGTTTAGGTAACATCTCTACTTAGGATTCCTATGATCTTCATTCTCTTAGAGCCTGGGCACAGGCACATCCCTTCGTTTGACAGACAAAATGGGAAATGTGTGTGTTGTGTTTTTCTCCAGGAATGTCCAGAAGCCTCCTGACAGCAGGGTAGACTTTGTGCTTTTTGCTGTGACACATGTTTAAGTCATCTTTGGAGGTCTCCATGTGCACAGTGTGACCCACCAAGGTGCTCTGATTCCCATTACCTACATACACTGACAGTATAAATTGTGGCTTAATCTGGTTTAAGACATGCCTGAGGGATTCTGGAAGGATCAGCTGCTTCCTGTAATTAGGGAAAATAAAGTTATTCCCAAAATGAAGAATCCCACAGGAATCTCTTTTCGTGCTGACCTTACCAGGTTTTTTTTTCTTCCCTGTAGGACAATTAGAAGGTTCACGGTGGCCGTATGTGTCATCGAGTGACAACTGATCTGATGATCAGGGGCTGTCCTGCTAATACTAACTTGTGTCCTGCCAATTTTATGGGTACCACAGCAAAGTCACAGACCAGATTGACAGCCACTTGCTGGGAGTCTGCTGGATATATTCCAAATACAAAGGATAGAGCGAGCATGAAAGAATGCACTCCACTTAAAATCAAATTGTTCCCTATGCAAGCTATATGAAATAGACCCCCTTGAAAAAGAGAGAGTAAACTTTATCTAACTGTTTAAGATAAGGGTGGTATTAGTAGTGTCCAAGGAAATTCCACTTGCAAAACACAGCACTTATCCCTTTAATGAATTCTATTTATCTAAAGAATACTGTGAAATGCTGTCATAGCACTTGCTTTGTGTGTGCATGCTTACAGGCAATTCATGTAAGATAGCAGGGAGCACCTACTCTGTCCTTGTCTGCTACAGAAATTCTGCCTCATGATTTCATTTGATGCTCCTGAGTTTCTCTCACAGGGGAGGAGAGAATAATCATTTCTTATTCAACGTTTCCTGCCAGCCACTATTTTATACAGCTCTATCACTTCTCCTTCCAGTCATTTCTTTTCAGAGTTGAAGACTTCTAATCTGTTTAATCTCTCCTAGTGCAGAAACCATCCCATATCTTTGATTGCCTTTGTTGTCCTTCTCTGTGTCTTCACTAGCTGTTTTCTATACCACTTTGAGGCATGGTGACCTGCAATACTTGTCACTATTCAAGATGTGGGCAAATCTGAAGCTTATTCAGCAGCAGAGTGCTGCTTCCCCTGCTGCTCTTGGCTGCTTTAATACCTTACATTCTATTTACCTTTTCAGACTGCTGCAGGGCAATGAACAGATGTTCTTGTTGAGCAATCTGCAGCAACTCTATGATCTCTTTGCAGAATGATAATAGCTAATTTAGAGCTTATCATTGTGTATGTGTATTTAGTGTTGTTTCCCCCGTGTGCATTACTTTGCATTTATCAACATTGAATTTAATGCGTCAGTTTATTGCTCCCTCAGAACCCTAAGATCAGTTTTGGTTTTTACTACTTTGAATAATTTTTCACCATCATCAAAACTGAAGATCATCCTTAAGGCTAATCTTATTTAGTATTTTCATTAATATCTGCAAATAAAAAACAAGTTTTGGTGTGCAAATTAATTTCCTAATAGCACAGAATTGAGAAACTGTGTTCATTGCAGAAGATGCTCGGCATGTTACAGACTAAGAACTAGATGACTTTGGGCACTGGAATAATGGAAATGGAAATAAATGCAATAGTTAAACTGCAAAGCCATTCTGTTTGTTACAATATATTAACTTCTGGAAGCCATTGTGCACATTTAAGAGTATATAACAAGAGTTCCTGCTGAGGTACAGGAGTTCAGCAGGGGGAAAATACCAGCCTGACACATTAATCAAACTGCAAGTGGACTCTAAGCCACCAGTGCAGATATCAAAAGGCAAACTTAATCTCTGGATATAGCAGAGCATGTATAAGCTGCAAGAGATAAAGAGGGATCAGTGTTATTGTGTGAGGTGCTGGATTGCCAAGTATACCTCTGCTCACTCATGTTCAGTGAAGATTCATTCAAGTTGGACAGATAACTTGCAGACTTGGAAATTTGTCCACAAGAAACTTTTGAGAGAGAAAAGCTGATTTCCCTTTATAAATAAACTGATGAAAAGAACTCTGTGAGCTAATGATGCCACTGGCACTGGAGTAAAGAAGCATAAATTGATCATGAATAGATTTAAGCTGGAAATTAACTGAAGCTTTTTAACTATCAAATGAATGAGAAACAATTTTAAAATGGAGCTGAAGGTCTTTGTGAAAGAGTTAGATTACATTATTATTCTCCTCAACAGCAGGCTGACTCCACTGGCTGAGAAGTCATTTTCCAGCAGGAATGGATTCGTCTCCTTTAGCATCATGCCAGCACTGCTTTATCCCTTTACTACTGCTGGAGGAGGATTCAAAAGGTGTCTCCTTGCTGCTGTACACTCCATGGACTCGATAGCAAGCAGTAGAGGACATGCCCTACTCACCCTGCTATCAAGGAAGTGTTGGATAATGTTGCTGAGAAGCTCCTGACCATGATGCCAAGAGCTGGCAACTGATCAAACTCAGATGATTTTCAAGAAGTGATTTCTCATTAGCATTTCTACATATGGATGTAAGAAACAGCGCTGAATGCTGGAGTCCTCTATTTGTAAGGCAACCTATAAAATAAGCACTCAGAGTTTGCTTAATGGTTGTTAGAAGGTTTGAATGTTTTGCAGTGGAAGAAAATGTCAACGCTCCACACACATTTCTAGGTCTCAGTTTTTGGCTACAGCTCCTAACAATAGCTATCAGCTTGTATCAGTTGCAGAACTAAGAGGTCGGTATTGTGGATATAATAAATTAAGGAACAAACAGAATCAAATACTTTGTTTTCAAAGCATAAGTTCCTCTAATTTTTGAGCTCACTTCATGGTCTTCATTGTGACTTAATGTTACAAAGAGCAAAATCACTGCTGCTTAATCCCAGTATGTTGTTTTGCCGTGATTTGTTGTTCTTTGTTGGTTTGTTGGTTAGTTTTCTACTCATGATCCTCTGCAAAACCAGAGCAAATATAAGAATAATACTGGTATAATCACAAACACCATGGTGAGCTCTGAAAAGGAAACACTCCAGGGTAAAACAAGCTTGGAAGAAGGATGGTGGGAATGCAGTGACCATAACGTATTCAAACCAAAGTGCTTTGTGCATTTTTCATCTTTTATCTTTTGTCAGTGAAGATTCAGAATGCTTTGTACCAGGTGACATGAAGACAGCACAGACTACTTGAAATCACACTTGTGCTGAAAAAATGTTGGGTCTTCTTCTCTTCTATGTGACCTTTAAGACAATTCTAGTTCACACAGGCTAGAGTGAAAAGTAAACAGCAAGTATTAGAAGAGGTTTCTGTTGTTTCTTTCTCCCTCTTTGTTTCTATTTCTCTGCATGGTGACTACAGGGTCTTCATTGGACCCTTCCAGCCCCAGGGCTTACAACGAAAACATCACTTTCTTGTCTAGCTAGGCGTGTAAACCATTCACGTGCCAGATCCATGTGCTCTGCTCAGACTATGGGTAATAACACATTGGTGCTATTTCAATAGGCTTTATGTACAACCTGAGGCAGAGATCAGAGCTGGGCTTTTTTTTGTCCTTTGAGTGTAAACGTTTTTTTGAGAGACTTGCTGTCACACTTCATATACCATTTATTTTCTTAATGGTTCATAACAGACTACTAAGTGAATAATAAATGTTTCAATTGAACATGCAGATTGTTATCTAGGTCAAAAATTGCCTTAAAACTTTGGTAATGTCTGCTGGTGATGTAATAATGCTGGAACTAGCATTGCTTTTAGTATGCTTTGTCTTTATTAACTCTCTAGTGACCATTGCTCAGATAAATCATGTGGTAAGAATTCATTCGATCTATTGCCTGATATCTGTATCATCTCTTTGCACTACTCCATGTAAATCAGACAGAAAAGTGGCCATGGAGTATCTTAGACAAGTAGAAGAGAAAAAGGTATTTATATTAATCTAACAAGTTTTTATGGAGTTAAGGTGGGATATAGAACATGTTCCACACCAATGGAGACAATAAGCATGAGCAGAAAACAATTTATCACACCTATCTCACCACAGGATTAATTTTTTTCTGTGCTGAATATAAATTGCCCTGAAAATAATAATTTCTGCAGGACTGGATATGAGCACCATATCTGGCCAGCAAATGGGTTGACTGATGGTAAACAAAGGGTAGCGATAGATTTTTGAAGTATAAAATTGTCAGTTGTAGGCTAAAAAAATAGCAGAGGAATCTGTCTTAAGATTGTTCTTATTTAACATCACCTTTCGTGATCAGGAGGGAGGCATGAGAAGCACATTAGTTAAATAGGCAGATGGTGCTGCCTTGGAAGCAAATCAAACTGTAGAGATGACAGAAATATTGCAAAAGATCTGTAGAAGTCAAAAAAGGGGATGAGGGACAAAAAAGGAAACACTTCGAATTAGTGAAATATAAGTATTGAGGGAAAAGTGTCCCAAAGCACTGACCATGTAATGGACACAATGATGGAGAAGGAGCTGTGACAGCAAGAAGAGATGGCTTCAGAACAGCTCAGCCCTTTGGATCTAATGATGTTGAGGTACCTTGATCATGAAAAATGTAAGTAATATCATGTGCTATGTACATTTTTCTTACAAAATGTCTTGCCATCATCATCTTCTAAATGCATTTTGTATCTCTCTCACCCCTAGATGAAGAGCCAGTCTGTTGTATTTGCTGCAAAATGCGTCGGTTGGGCCCAGCCTGAAGCCCCACTAATGAGCATTTCTAATTATAGGGTAGATTGGCACACTTCCAGCTCTATCCCTTAAGGGTAAAAACAGTGTTACCCAACAGTCAAAGGTTTGTGCTTGCCCTTAAGGACTGCACTGGTTCTTGCACTGTGGTGAGCACACAGCCCACCAGATATGCTGTAGGATAAACAAATCGCCCAACAACTATTCACTCTGAAAGTGTAGAAATCTAAACTCCCAGTATTTGCAAAGAATGCTCATTAATTCGCTCAATCCCTTGCAGCTACAACGATGGAAGGAGCTGATAGAAATTCTGACAAGCCCTGCTCTCATACCAGCCTATTTACCTGTATGAGCCACACACACTCTGCACAGCATATGGGCTTTCTTCTCTGCTAGCCTGGGTTCAGATGAGGGTCTGTATGAGGCAGTGCTGTGATGCAGTATTGCTCCTGCAGTCTCCTAACCTGGAGAAGTTTCTCAGCTGTGCAGCCCATGGTCCTGCAACTTTCCTGATGAAGAGGTTTGACAGCAGCTTCCACATGGCTCCACCCTGATAGGGTGCCTTCAAGAGCTCAATTTCCCCACAAAAAATGCAGATTTGGGGAATTAACAGACATATTATACATTAGAAGTGAATTTTTAATTTGCCATGGTGAAATTTATAGAGCTACTACTGTTGGGAATACAAGTACAGAGTAGAGTGTGACCACTTTTCTGCCCATCTCTCAGATCACATAGAAGCAAATGTATAGAAGCAAAGAATCCTTCTGGAGTTTAGGGTGAGGAAACTTCAAAATGCACAGACTCAAGGCAAGGAAAGCCAGAACAAAAATCAGACAACTGTTTAGACAAGTAATTCTAATAGGGAGATTCTCCTTTCCAGATTCAAGAGGTTGGCAGTAAAGAAGAGACATTTTACCTCACCTTCATGACATTTGCAGTTAATACAAAAAAAGTCTAGCTAGCAAAGTCATAGGGAGGACTATACAAGGAATAAGTGATAGATGGCCATAACAGTGGCACAACACTGTGAATGGAAAAAACCCCCAGATTTCAGAAGTGCTGAAAAGCTTCCTTTATGTTCCTTGTAACGCATATACTGCCTGCATACAAATTCTTTTCATGCTCAAGAATGGATGCAGTGATTTTTGTGTGAGGCAGCACTAAAAATCACACTCCAATTCCCAATCCAAACATGAAAGGGCCTAACATTTCCCATTAATGACATCCACCCGAGAGGACAATGAAAGAGGGTTTGTTCGTGTGAAACCTCCCAATGGAATGTCAATTGGACTGAGTTACAGAAAAGCTAAATCAAACACATATCAAATATAAATAAATACAAATCCAGTTCTTAATCAGGGAGTTGATGCTGCAGTTTCCATCCCCTGCAATCAGCTCTTTAATTGCCTCACCTGGAGCTGAGCCACCATCTCTCCAGAGAGGAGGAAGACTGGGATCTCAGCAAAAGACGATAAAGTGTTTGATAGTGTATGATTCAAAGAAATATTCTTCTAGGGAAATTTTAGTGAGATAAGTGAATCCCTTGTAACTGTCCTTGAATGCAGAAAAAAAGGGAGAAGTGAATTGAGAGCCAACTACAAATGTTCTTTATTAACATGACAAAAGCAATGTCCTGTTCTGCTGGAACACGCCTAAACTACCACCTGTCACCAGAGCCCTGACGTCAGAGAGTAAATTGGGCATTGCTATAGTTGATTTGTGATTCTGTGAGAAAAGAAGCCACTTGGAAGAGACATTCAGTCACAGCCTCAGTGGCAAGAATGTCATCTATCTTATTGTATCTCCCAGAAGGGAACCAAGTCCTGCTTATCTCACTGACGTGATAGTAACTGTAAGAGGAAGGAAGGGTCTCCTGAGTATTTTTCTTCTGACATCACCTATTATGATGTTAATTTCATAAAGTATCTTTTAGGACTAGGACTGTTAACTGCAATAAATATTCTGCGTCATTCACTCATCTTGCAGGTTGCCTGCTTTGAGAGGGCACAGCACTACAAAACATCTTCCTGCATGCCTTCACCACCCAAACATTGCAGGAACCCCTACTATTACTGATGTATGCTGTTAGGATATGGCAAATGGGAATTTGAGAATATTTTCCATTGTGACACATACTTTTTTGGCTTGAATGAAATCCCACTGCCTGAATACGTATTTATTTTAGCTTCACTGGTGTCATCTTATGACTGGTGTCCTACATATGACTCATGTCATGATGATCAAGACAGAGTTCTCAAAGAAGGTGGGGCAGACAACTTCCTCAGTGATTCTGCAAGAAAGCAATGAAGCATGGCAAGAGGGGAAGCTCAAGTTTAAGGCAAAAACTCAAACCTCTTTCAAATTGCACTGTTCAGAGGAAATTTGAGTCCCCACTGCGTAGGGACATTGGTCAATGTATCTTAAGAGAGCAAATAGATTGCATACAAGGAATCTGCTGCTGAGAGCTCCTTAGTGCAGATAAACCCAGTAA
>VZRI01014028.1:148692-303440 GCA_013397515.1 Upupa epops | reverse complement strand
ATTTTTGAAACATGAGGCAAATATAGTCACTCAAACTGTCTGAATAAATCTAAATAGCATTCCTGGTGTCAAATGTGGTGCTAAAATATGAAACAATATGGTCATCAAGCATGGAAAATCAAGTTTAACAAACAATAAGGCTCTCTACTTGGCAAAGCTTGCTTGTAGCTTAATATTTAGTAGCAAAACTAGTATTTTTGGTTTTTTAAACATTCCTATTCAAAAATGAATGTGCAATGTGCTTACAGAACACATACCGTAATTCACATGCCTATCAGCACATGTTCAAAAGTATAACTTCAGATGTTAAAATCAAAATGGCAAATCCAAATACAAAATAGCCCAAATGTATCCCCAGTACGTCTACCCGTGTGTGCCTGTGCACACCATACATAGGTAAAATGGAGAATCATAATGACAAACTTCAGATGGGCAAAGCTACTTGAGGGTGTACAGATAGCCAAGACACTGAATGTGTAAGTCATTATTTAATGATACCTCAAAAGAGTTTGTCTAAAGGCATTTAGGGTGATAGAAATTAGTGACCTAGACATGCACTCTGCTTCCTAATGAGAAATGCAGTGGGGTTATTACCTTTTGTTACAGAAGACCTGGAAAAATCAACTCCAAGATAGGAAGTAGTACCAATTGACCTGCTCTTTATGTACCCAGAGTGGTGGCAATGATGATGACATCTATCAACTCAGGTCCAAACACAAAGGAGTCCCATAGAAGTCAGCTAGCATTGCCCTTGCTCACACCTCATGCAGTAGACACCAACGCCTGCATGAGGCTCTCAGAAATTATCTGTTTGCCTTCCTGTCACCATTTCCATTTGAAACTTTATTTTTTGTACATAATTTTCCATCAGATCAAAGATGAATTGTAAGAGCTAAGTGAAGCAATGCAGGAAGCATTGTGGGTCTTCTAGATTCTCTGGTGTCTAATAGGATATAACTGCCAAATTAAACCTTTTCTTATATTGTTGTTTCTTGTAGATTGATGTCTGCTAAGAGTTGAAACAGCAGCTTTCTTCTGCTAATGGCTTCTTGTTCCTCTCTCTGACAACCTACTTTCAAAAAACCTGTAAGAACTTGACATATTTAAGAATTTTCCCAGCTGTCAAGTTTGTTTTAAGTTGGACATCAAGATCAAAAGTCATTAAAAGAGAACAGGCAAAAACCAAACAGACATATGCACATATAGAAACCACCAAGCAGGAGAAAACTCATGGAGCCTCTGTTGAAACAAAATACTTGGGCATGTTTCAGATGACTGCAAGGAATAAGAAACAGGAACAGATGAATACTACATAAATAAAGATCCTAGTCTACATCTATGAAGATCAAAGCCATGAAAAAATGAGTAAAGTGACATAATTGTCAGAAGAGAATTTAATGATCATAGAATTGTCTCAAAAGGCAACAAGAAAATGTACACAGATAAGGCACTAATCTGAATCTAAATGCTTCTCACTGTCAGATATCAGGAAAAGCTTGTGAAAGACTCCTCCTCCTCTGTCGATCATTTTGTTTACAGAATGTACCGCTGATTTTGCTAGTAAAGTCTGATGAGGAGGGGTTGTTGGCTGATAGACAAATCACCAAAATGGATGAGAGAAATAGAGAAATGTATTTTTTTCTGATTTTATCTAAATTGGAGAGTAGCACCAGTCATTGAGTTATCCACCAGCACATGTGTAATTTTTCATTGTTTTAGGATGCATCAATCAGAAAAAGAGGCAGAAGTAAAGAGACCCTTACTGTAACTGGCCACTACGTTGTACTCCTACATTGGACATGATTTTACAAGGTAGAAACAGCTGCTGTCTGGAAGTGGGAACATGATCCAGCCCTCTATTTGCCTATAGAGAGGAGGCTATTGCTGATAATTACTAATTGCAGCTTAGTAAACGTAATGGATAGTCAATCATTCCACTGCAAGATGGAAAAGTGCATTGTGTTTTAATAAAGTAACTTAATTTCACCATTCTGCATTTGCCACACTGCTTGCTTTGATCTCTGCTAAATTGGATCATTACCTTGTTAAACTGAAACCAACTAATTTTCCCAATTGTCTTTTATGAACAGAAAGAAATCATCCTGCTGCCATGGAGAACTATGAACATGATAAACATGAAAAATTAAAACCCAGCTTTTGTTAATGCCCTTGTGTCTTCCTATTTGTGAATGCAGACAGTAATGACTGATTAACGACATGCCAGAGATGGATGACCAGAACAATCAACCTGACAAATGCCTCTCAGGAAGACAAACTGGGCAGAGTGGGAATATGCTTTTCTCACCAGACCCTCACTTTTATTGCAAGGAGAGCGCAAGTGAACTTCTCATGGGAAGGGATATGAAATGATATCATTAAGTTCATATTTGACCAGGTATGGTGTGTGCTAAAGCCCTGTCAGAATACTCTGCTTCAGGCAGGTTTCTTTGTAGCAAGGTCCTTCATCCTTGCATGACTGTAGCTTCGATGACCTGAATTTTGAACAAAACCAATATTGGAAGAGAAGTTTATGTTCCAGGGAAATAGATGAGGATCTTGTAGGATTTGGGAGCCTGAAAAGTTCCTCGCTTCCATTTAAAACCCACAACCCAAGCGCTGTGAGAGTGGATCAAGCGAGGCTACCTTCTCTAATTTAATCAGTGAAAAGAAAACCAGTTTCCTTGCCTCTGCCCACAGGGCCTGCGCTCTCACCTCTAAAGAACTTGGCTGTCTTCACTCTGAGGGGAAGCAGGACTTGATTTACTGTATTTACTCACACCCATGTTGAGCCAACTGTTCAGCAACACCATGCCTCATTGCCTGGATGTGTCCTTCCTTTTGAATAATAAGCCTCTCTTGGAAAAAGCTGGGCTTGTGTGATTTATTTCAGATTACTGCCGCTTGTTGGACAGCAGCTTGCTGACTAGTGTTCCCCTGAGTTTGAGGCGTCTCAGAATTTCTGTCTCCAATGCCTTACTGGCTGGCTGGGAAGCATTAGATGCTCCACTAAGTATGACAGCAGCTCTCTGCAGAGCTGCTGGGGAGAGGCTGGGCGGTCTACAGCAGAACTGCTCTGCCTGCTGTGCTGCCTTCAGAGGCTTTGCAAGCAGCAGGGGAGAGCAGCCCATGTCTTCTGCTCATTGCCTGGAACAGATTAATTCACAAAATTTCTCCAGGCTTGCACTTCACCTACATAAACACTGCTGTGAACATAAAATCATCAGCATGGTATTCAGCACATTCCTTGAGGATAGTGAAAATACTGTTTGATCACTGTGGAGGGTGCTTGGGTCTGACTCCTGAGACAGAGCAGGTACATCCCAGTTGCCTGATTCTAGAGGTTTGTTTTATTCATAGAAACAGGCTGTTGGTGTAGCAGGTTATGTGCCATCCTCCCAGAGGACAGTTTTACCTTAAGTCTGTAATGGGCATGAAAGCACCCCTTCACCAGACTACCCTTTTCTACCATTCTGTAATGGTCCATACCTTGTAGCCATTGTCTCAGGGTACAGAAATGTGTGTTGGCACAGTTAGGGCAAGGTGTCCAGCAACTCTTGTGCCACAGAACAGCTGAGGCAGAGATTCTATCTAATGTATATGGACAAAAATTTGCTGGGGACAAGAAATACAGAAAACTGAGCATTCTGATGCTGACTCAAAACACAGATGAAGGCAGGTTATCTACTACAGCCTTAATGTGAAGGTATATAGAAGCTTGAGAAGGAACCAGATACACTATTGAATCCCCTCAGTCTGATGGATTGTCAGCTCTTGATTTTTGTGTTTGCCCTCAAGGAGTCAGATTCTGGTTACAGCTGGAGCCAGTCTTGCAGAGATTCCATGAGTTGTTTGCTCTAGTTAATTTGGTTCTCCATGGAGAAAACATCCTCTCCAAGTGGCTGTTTCCATTCCATGAGAGTAAACAACTAAGCAAGACTACCCAGGAGGCAAACTGAGTTCTACATCCAGGACTGTCCTGTGCATTTCCCAATCCCTTCCTATGTCAAACTGCGCAGTGACTTTGCTATCCATTGGCCACAGGCCATCTATATGTCTGTCAAACTTCACCAAAGCAAATTGAGGATAATTCAGTGGAGCCAAGGGAATAGCCTTCTGGATTATTCCACTCTGTCTCCTTTGAGGATGCTGATGTTGTTCTGGATTAAAACTCCCAAAAACATTTTAACCAATTTACACACTGATCCTAGCTAGTGGGACTTCTCTGACCATATTCCAAGAGCTCTTGGACATCCATTTTTGTTTACTCCTTGCAGTACAGAAGGATGAAAACAGAGTCCTCAACATTGTCTTTGGTAACTCTGTTTTACAGGAGACATCTAAGAATGAACAGCAAAGACAAAGACTTCCTCTGCTGAGACATGCTTGTGCAACTCACAGTGCACTCAGAGGTGGTGGTTCAGGTTATTGAAAGCACAGAGGCAGGTGCTTCATTTTCTACACAGCTTCACTCTGCTGCTGTGCAGAGAGGTTCACTCCCTCTGTCTTGTTTGACGTGCTCAAAGTGTATCCTTCCAAAAGGAGCCTAAGTGCATTCTGTGTATTTACTTCAGATCCAATAAAGGTAACTTAAGCAACTATCTCCATTGCATTGTGATATACAAGGTAATAAACAACTGAAACAATTGATTAAATGCCATAGCAAAGCCACTTATACAGCGCATACTACAAAGCGATAGAGACACATCTTATTACCAAACGTGCTCTACAAGTGGCTTTTTTTCAAAGCTTTCTCCAAACACAAGAGGACAGTTGCATGAAAAAAAAGCCCCTCTCAGCTCAGAGGGAGGCTTTGGAAGCTGGGTCTGCTGGAAAGCAATCAGAGGGCTTTATAACAATGAAAGAGAAAGGATCTTCCTCCTGGGAGGCTTTTGAGCTTTGTGAAGTTACTTCTGAATCTCATCACGGTAGAAGCCTGGCCTAAATGTCCCAGAAAAGACTTCAGGACATGGGGAGGAGCACAATGCCAGTTGGATTGTGACTCTAGATATTCTTCTCTTTGAGGTCAAAGCCACAAGAATCTGAAAAGATATTGGTTCTTCTGTTTTTTTTCTTAACCTTTTATTCATGCTGTGCCACAGAAACCCCATGAAGAGTTTAAGGACAAAGCCCCACAGCCAACAGTGACTTGAGCCAATGCAGGGCTTGAAGGACACGGAGATAAGGCCTTAACTTAGCCACTAAAAACCTGATTTTGCCTTCAAAGGACTCAACCAGCTTCCATACCCTAACCTTATCCACATTACTTTTGTATTAATCCAGTGCAGGGACACTTCAATTATCCCTGCTTGTATTTCATATCTGTAGACAAATAATAATCAAGAACACACCACTCCATGGCTGTTACCACATCCCTTTTCTAAGAGTATATTCTCCATGCTGGTAGCACACAAGGAGATGACTACAACCCCCTCAGACTCATTAATCTCCACCTTCTCACTCTGCTTCAGCTCAGGCAAAGTGTTCTCCTCTGCTTTAGCAGGGCAGCATTGCATAAGGATTCCATTTGCCATCTTTGTGGATATGAGGAAGTGTTCCAGCTTCAGGGGAATGGGGAGCCTGTTGCTTTCATTGAGACATGGCTAAGAGACACAGATACTGAGTTCTCTTTTAATTAGCAATGGAGTGGGCGAACTTGTGGGTGGATAAGAAATTGGGTATAAATGACGGAAAAGGCTGAAAACAAACTACTTTTGCCTGCTTCTTAGAGTTTTCTGATCTGAAAGGTCAAAGGCTGAAAATTATTTAGTGACAGGGTAAAACCACCTAAATTATTTTCCTCTGCCAATGGTTTATTATATTTATTAAAATTATTTGTCATCTGCAGCCTGGACTGCCCCTAGCCAACATGTATTTTTTAGCTGCAATAGCATTAGCCTGGCAGGCAAAACAGAGTCAAAAATATTCATTGTCATTTAGCAGAGAGAAGATTTATAATAAAAATGGTAATAATTTTGTTTTTTAATTTGCAAAATTTTGTTTTGAAGAGAAGGAAAGATCAAAGTTATAAACTTAAAAAAAAATCACTAGTTTGATATTTTATCTTTTCATCTCTTTGTATTTAATTAAATGGAAAAAAAAAAAGAGAAGGGTTGGAGACATAAGGTAGAAATCAGGGAGAATCTCATACCTCCAGATGTCCATAAAAACACCAATAAAAGTGTTAGGCAAATGAAAGAACATTCCTTTTTTTAAAACTGTGAAGCAACCCGCCCCAAGCTGCTCTTTTTGGAGAGTGGGAGGAATTTTGCTCTTTTCAGGTTCAGCCTTGGCAAAATATTTAATCAACAAATCCAAAATTGAAGCAATACACATCCGGTTCTTAAATGCTCTTTCTTGAGGTATGGACAGTCTCTTGGTAACTCAGGCCAAAAGGATCTGCTGCATCAATTACAGCCTCCCACCCCAGTATTTCTCCAGTAGTAAACAGCAGGGACAGAGGCTGAAAATATAGTTGCACCTTGTTTTGGTTTAGGAACAATTAAAGCCCTGATTCCACATGCTGCCAACTGATTTCCTATTGCAAGCACCCCTCCGGGAAATCAGTAGCGCTTTTGTAGGTTACTTTGTTCATTCTTAGCTGCTTGAATCATATCTTGAGCAAAATTCTCATATGCTGGAGTATACTACACAGATCAGTCTGTTACACATAGGAGCTATTGACTTCAGGTCCACACGTCATTCAGGAAAGTCGTGGGGACTTTCTTGCTAGTTAATGAAACAGGGCATCCTCATTGCTGTGCTTGCCTACTCTGTCTTTCCCAGTGAAAATGGGAGATGGAAAGAGTTAAAACTGTTGGCATGGTGAAAGATTTTGTCTTATTCTATTTGGAGTAGTTTTCTTGCACTCAAAGGAAAAATGATTGAAATCAGTGCTGGTTTGGATCAAACCCAAACACTTGACCATACTGATACTTCTCTCCTCAGGGTTGTTTTTCTGAGCAAACCAGCAAAAGACATAATATTTCATTCTTTTCAGTGAAGATTGTCCTTGTGAATTTGCAGCTGTTACCTTAACAAACTTTGCTGCTTCCTCCACTATCCTGATTTAGTGGGTTGCAAATGATAGCAAATATTCATCAATCCTTCATTTAAGGTGCTAAAGCTCAGAGTATTAGGCAACCTACCGTATAAGATCCAAAGAGTAGACATATGACTCCCCCTTGTGAATTATGGTTTGGAAAAAAGCTTGCTTGCTAGCCCAGTGGTTGTATACATCAGGTTCTTCCCTTCAGGAGAAGCACTAAAGGATGCGAGAGATGTTTTGATTGCATTTTGCTATTTAATCAGAATCCTACCCATTATCAGATAAAAAGCCTATTCAGTAATGTATTTATTGGGTTATTCTGGAGTAAAAAGAACAGAATGAATCATCTCATGAACTTAAAGACCAAAAGGCAGAGAAATGTCACTTTCTGCATTAAGACCAAAACCACAAAGAAGAGAAAATAAGGTTAGCCCTGGGGGACAGTTCCTCCTCCCAGACTGGCTCTGCTGGCAGCAGTTGTGGTGAGTGCAGTGTCACTCAGGGAACGCCATGTGCCAGTCACACTTTGTCACCAGCAGGTTCAATGCCACTGTGTCTCTCCAGTGGTTCAAGGCACCTCAGTTTCACTTTAGCTCAAAAGAGTAGGTGTTCAGCCATTCCCATGTGACACCATAGTCCAAGGTCACCTCCCTGTGATCTTAAAATACTCAAATGTGCTCAAGTGTTTTAGTCTCTCTGGTCCAACAAATGCTGAATTATCTTTTGTACAGTAGCTCAACTTCACCAGGAGAGAAACAGAGCGGCTGCTTGCCTGCCTGCATACCCATCTGCTTTCCCATTGCCCCAGCCTAGAATAAGACCGGGGCACCTACTAGGTGCTGGAAAGCACTAGAGTACAGGAAACAGGCAAATTTAACCCACATTTCCTGCTCACTGAATGAATACAGTGATTCTTGGGTGACAATTTTTACGAGAATAGTCACATCTCCTACTCTGTGCAGAACAGGTCATAACCGAGGACACTTCAGCTGCACAGAATGTCATGATTCAACATGTATGTCTACTCTCAGCCACCTCCACATGATGCCCCACTCAGCCCTACTGGCTCTTTGAGGTAATTGCTCTCTCCAGACCCTATATCAAGGGTATAGGCTCTCACTGGGGGTGAGACATTTTCTGTAGAGGCATTTAAATCCTTTTAGACCTTGGGGAGCTTGGTACCAGTAGCTCAGGTGGGATGTGGGAGGATGTCTATGGCCTAAGACAGATAGACAGGAGTAATCTGTAAGAACATTTGGAAGTGTTGTGTCAGGTGCAGCCCAATGGTGAATTGAACAAGCAGGATTTGGATAACATAATGAGATGCTTGACAGGTAATTTTTGTTCTGTGTTGTGCTATTTCTGCAGTGGCAACTGTCACTGTGAAAACTACCAAGTTTGTTACCATGACATTTGTAATAATTACATCCCACTCTCTGCAGTGAAATGGGGCAGAAATATCGATTGAAATTCTCAGCTTTCATGGGGCTTGGGCCAGTGACAACTCATTTTTAATTGTCAGAGCTTTGGGAGGGAAAAACCTCAAGTCTCCTTTGTCTCAGCCTCAACTGAGATCCAATAAAAAAGTCCTGGCACAGACAGAGCAAAGAAGGATTAGGACTAATTTAACTAGGTAGAGAACAACTCATTTGTTAGCAGCTGCACTGTATAGCTCACCAGCAGGCAAACGTATAGCCCCACTGATTTTCCAGTCCTGCATGGAACAAAGTCCATGATAAAAAAGGTAGCAGCACAAAGGTGCCATACCAAGCTTCTGCATTCATTAACTATCGTTAAAATCTGACATTTTTGTCTTCACAACTGCACAATTTTTAGTTCCCTACCTCCCTACAGTCGCATTAGCATCTGCAATAACATAATTGCTCTGCAGACATTCCTCTAGCGATGGGTAGGCGATTCGAAGGGAATTACAAATACAGTACAAATATGCCCTTAATAAAATTAGTTCAGATAATGGGATCTGGAGGTTTCCTTCTCTATGCCTCTTCATTTCTAGCTCAGTTCTCTTCATTTCCAAGATTGCCCATTTGCCTCTCTGTCCTTATAGCTTTAAGTAGAACTAATTGCGTGGGTGAGAAGAGGAGGATTTGTACCTAAATACTTGAGAGACATAGGCTCATGCTGTGCCTTCAATTATAGAAGCCGTTAATACTGCACAAATATAGCCCAGAAGAAAATTTGGCCCTGATGGTCCTTTAAACACCACTAGTCCATATCCCCAAAGTGTTCGGAGCACAGCTGAATTTTGGTACTAAAGAATTACTAGTAGAAATATTAAAGAATTATCCTCATTTTATGAATACACAGACAACACAAGATCCCTAGAATGGAAAATATTGCCTTGCAGTTGAACCACACTTCTGGATGCACAGGGCAGGATGGGGTGATGGCTGGAGGAAGGGAATAGCTTGAGATGAATCAGAATCTGGTGTAAAGCAAGTGTAAATCCTAAAAACCCCACTCGCATGTGCATGTGCCAGCACTGTGTAAGTGTATATGTACTCTACTGGCAGCTCAAAGTGACAAGTGATCTTACGTAAGTTGCTTGCTGTCATGCTATAGTTAAGTTTGGAATATGGTTAACAGTTTCTGTTAATACCAGATGTCCTACTCTTGTCAGCCTCCATTAGTATTGTGGTGATATTTCCTGTTGATTATCAACAGCAAAACTGCTGAGACAAGGACTCTGCCTTGCTGTAGGACAGGTGGAAAGGAAATCCTGCCCATCTGCCTCTGGGGAAAACATAAGAAACTTTTTTTGGATTATTTAAACAGCTTGTCCATAAATTCCGTATTTCTCTATATTTATACAGCCTGGAGAGCAAACTGAGCTTTTCCCTGATTTACAAGAAGAAGTGTCCTAAGAGCAGCTTCTGAGAGGTAAAAAAATGAGGTGTTACCGCTGAAAGGGGAGAATAGCTAAGAGGTAAATGGCTGAAAATGTCCATCAGGACTGCCTTATGCTGTTACAAACAGATGTAACTGAATGATGAGGATTTTTTTACAGTTGAGTAGCACTGGAGTATTGCAGCCAGTCAACAGCTATTTACACGGTAAACTTCAAAGCAACTTCCAGGCTGGTTCTGGGAGGGAGTAAACCGTCTGCTCACATTCACTGTGTGACACTTGATGAACCTGCTTAGATGACAAGATATTACCAATATCCCTTCTGTAAACAGACTCTTGATGTCAGTCAATATTTGGAAATATCTCCTCTTTAGAAAACTTGATGAAATGAGGCAGTGGAGAAAATGTGAAGAGGATAGAGATGGCTGGCCAGAGCCAGGGCATCCCAGCTCCTAGTGCTGAAGAGGGATGCCCTGGCTGTGGATGGGGCTACCCAGGAAGATTCAAAGGCAGCTGGGGAGAAGGCCTGCATCACTTTTCCTCCTGGACAAGCAGTTAATTTTCAGAGGAACTCCCAACAGGGGATATACATACTTACCCCTTTGAAAAAAGCAGGTCAAATTATCTTCCCATTTATTACAAATTAAAATAAAAAAGAGACCCACAAGATTTCAAAGGACTTTGGGTCACTACAGCAAATTTAACCTTTGCATGCTTTTATCTACTCCCAGGGGCCTCTCCGTCCCACCCTCTATTCCTAATAGTGGAGTTTTTTAAATCCTGACACACACCAATCACTCTGCTGGGGTGAGAGGCAGCCGGAGTGAGAAGGGTCATGTAAAGTGAGGGTGGAGCAAGACAAAAGCAGAAAGCTTTGCACACTGCTTGGCCACCCTTAAAGGCAAATCCTGGTTTTAAGATTATATTTAGTGCCTGACTCTTGATGAAGTTAGAAGCAGAACAGAAAGGTCTTGTGTAAGAAAAGAAGAGGTAGGAATTGTGCTTAATTACATTTTCTACAGGCCAGTAAGTGCCTATGAAAAGCAGATGTATAAAGAGTAATTTCTTTTTAACAACATACAGCAAATTATTATGAACCATACTCACAGCTGTAGACCAGAAAGAATAGTACTTTCCAACTGGACCTGGACAGAGCCCAGAGCATCCAAAATCCCTTTTCTTATATTTTTGCTTGTAAATTGCACTTTGTAGTAGTGGGAAAATGTTGCACCCGACACTGCAAAGTGCTTATTGTCTCTCTCAGGTACTTTAAAAAACATGATGCTGAGTCTTGTAACAAGACCTGAGGGACTCACCCACAGACATACAGCCTGTCACATCTCCATGGCACAGGCACTGCGTTTCGCAGGATTCCCCCAAATAGGTGCTGCTGTCAGGGTTTGAGCTGAGTTATAAATCAGCACTGATAGGACCATTCCGTGAGCACTGTTGCTCTTAAAATGGGATGCATGGCAGTGGTTTGATTCCAAAATTATTACAGTTTACTGCAGAGTGGAGTCCTGAGGTCGCTCCCTTTTCCAGGAAGGAAAGTCCTTTTTTTTTTTCCTTCTGCTTTATTTTTCTCACTTCTGCTTTGAGATTGTGCAGGTGGCAAAGAAATTGTGCGTGACTGCCTCCAAGTCTTCTCTGCATCAGGAATTACAACTCTTTAGAAACAAGAATCAGAGTAGACAACAGGCTGTTTAAAGCTGAGGGCAAAGTGGGTCTCATCTCTGAAGTCCTGTAAAGATCCAATACATTTCTGTTCTGTGTGAGCAACTAAAAATATAGTTTGCAATAAAAAGTAGTTTTCAGTAAAAAGACCCCAAATTGGGGCTGTTTTGCACACAATTTCCTGGCAAAGAGAACAATTCCTTGAGTCCTCATCCTCTCCAACGAACAGGAATGGCAGGCAGGGACAGCAAATTTAGTTGCTGGAATCTAGCAGTTCTGTTAACCGGTGTTTTTCACCTCTGAGATTTCACATTTCCTTATGTTCCTGTTTAGTCTTGATGGGTTTTTTTTAGGCATAATGTCAGGGAGATGACGCCTCCCTAAAGCTGGAATAGGTCAGCTTTGGAACCATCTACAAACGTTGGAAGTTAACTGAAGCTTTTGGATCTGGCTCCAGCTCCTTTATTTACTGGTAATGGATGTGAAGCCATTGTTCAAATTTTTCAGTTTGGTGCTTAGCAGCAGCAGTCAAAGCCCGTGATAGTTAGTTCATCTAATTCAGAGCCTTATTCACAGTCAGGACAAAACCAGCAATTCAGTTCAGGGTGCATGTACTTGAGCTGTCTGGGGAAACAGCTGCTGAAAAAAGATATTTGCCGTTAAACCTAGGGTTCACCAGGAATTATCCTGCTGCTAATAGAAAGTGAACTTCCAGTAAAGGAGTCTGTCTGCACTGCCATTACCTACCTCTATTTATCATAGCTCTACAGGCTGAAAATTCCTGAATGTGCAGAGCTGTAACAGCCTAAGGGACAAATGGCTTCAGATAGGGCTAGGGAGCTTATTTGACCATGGAAACTTAATTAGCAGTGTGCTTAGTTGCTTTTGTTCTCTTTCGCCAGCAGGAGACCTTCTCTATAAGGAGCTTTGCAATACACTACTTTAGTGAACTACAAAAAGGAACTTCATCTCCAAGGATCCTGTCTGCAGTGGGTTGAGGGAAGAGTTTGTGCCTAAGCTGAATTGGCTAATACGGTGCAGTGAGCTGGAATCTGCAGCTGTCTCTGGGCTGTAATGTCCACCTGGTTATCTTGGTACAGGGACCTGCCCAAGGATCAGAGCTGTTCCCATCTCCACATCTTTCCTGTGATGCTGAACTGCTACTGCTTCATGATGCTGTGTCCTTCACATCCTACTTTTCCTGGCTTTCGTTCTTGACCTCTTAGAACAATTTCGGTGTCCACGTTGCAGGAAAGGAAGAACACATAGCAAAAGGGGAAAGCACAGCACATCCACATCTCTGCTGACATACAGCTTGTCAAATTGCTTCTGCAAAGAGATGTTTGCATACTTTCTGCATTGGCCTATGAACAGCATTTCACAATTCTGAGCACAAAAAGATAGAAAATGAATTGTTCTTTGGTAACTGTAGAGAACATCCATGCTTTCTTACTCTATCTCCATTCAGCCATTCAGAGTGTTGTGTTCCATGTGGCTGAAGAGGATCTAGAGGATCATCTCACCTAGTAAAGTCTAAAGAGAAGTCTGAAATATCTCTGGGATGAGAGCAAACTGTCTCCTTGAGCATGAAGTATAGGCACATATTTCTGCACTCTTTTCAGTGTAAAGTCACTTGAATTTGGGGAAAAGTAGTTCTCTGTAAAGGAGAAAATGAGTGACGTGTTATAGGACAGCCATCACAGCATCTCACACAGCTTGGAAGACTCATTAAAAGCTGATTAAAAGTCAGAGCCAGGATGCAGTAGAATTCTGAATCTATAAAAGCAGAATAACATGCTGCTCATTTAACCAGTCAATATTGCTTAAACACTTGTCATCAGTGCTAGAGCCTAAGGGAGAGATACCAGATCTATAGACCTGACAGTCGTACACATTTTCAAGAGAACACAGCAGAGGTATTTATTTATGGAGATTTCTTTCTTATTGTTAAATGTCTGAATGTAACCCATCTCTCATACGTGAAATACTGCAGTTTGACCTTGGAATTTTTCCAACCCTTGCTGCACAAGTACTGTACTGTACTGCCAAGAACTACTTCTCTAATGTGAGGAGGAGTTAACTGGAAAAAGAACACCAAAGAACAGTCAGAATCCCCTCCAGATAATCACATTCTCAGGAAAAGGATAGCTTCTTAGCATGATCTGGTGGATGCCGAACATTTGCACTATCCTGGTGGCACACACTGCTGAACGTGACTGGAAAAAGGCATTTCCACACCAGCAAGAGAAACAGACCTTGCAGCTGGCATTTTATTTTGTTCTGGTTTGGGACAAAACAGTTCTGTAAAAAGAGCTAGTGACACAGATACTGGGAAAGGGATTAGGTGTGGGAACATCAGAAACCTTTTCTTTGAATTAGTTCAGCAAATTCCAAGTTACAACTGTGAAAACCAAGCCAGTTCAGATTGTGAGAAACGCTTGTTCATGGGTACAATTTGAGAGAGGACAGACAAGTACTCAAAGATATAAAAATTTACTTAAAAAATATCTGAGGTAGCTGAGTTGGATGCATCCCCAAATGACCACAACCCCCTCAGAGCTCCAGAGTTATTAGATCCTCTTCTTGCACATGGAGCTCCCTGCCTCTTTTCCCTAAGAATTAAGTATTTCCAATGGCCTAGTGAGTTCATGACGCAGTTACAATACCCTGATTGAATTTCAGTTCCAGAGGTTCTTTACACAGATAATTCAAATAGGTTTTTGCTTTAAGTTTCATCTCTGTGCCTCTTCCTTAACTTGAACAAATTCATGTGGCTTCAGCAAAACCTTATGTCTGTAATTTTTGGAGATACATATAAAACCAAAACTTTTAGCTTGCTCTGACAGAATTTGTGTGCCTACCTGGTATAAAACCTTAACTCAGGTTTTGGGGGCAGGGAATGGATAACATGATGGAAAGAACACTGCAATTTTTCTCAGGCCCTGCAATTGAAATGTAACTTTAGTACCAATGATGTTCATTCTGTGACTACAAGCTCAGTGGAAGCTCTGCTGTTCTACAATATTTGGATTTACAGGGAAGCGGTGGCAGAAGATAACAGTTCTACATGTTCCCTCCCCTGATACCAGTCTCAGTACTGCAGTCCTGTTTGTTCTGTGGCTCTGTCTCCACAGGCAGACACATGGTCTGTGTTTTTAAATGTGTTTTATAGTGGTTGCTGTTCTGATTTAGTCTTACTCCTCCTCATCTCAGCACACTTAAACTGTCAAAGATGGCCGGTATGGTCTATCAGTGTGGAAGCAGATATGCTGCTAAACATTGGGGTTTCAGCGTGAAACTGGTGTTCACACACCAGCCTGCAGGTTGGCAGGAGCTGGAAGGGTTCCCATTATGTGTGTAGCTTATAGGTCGCATAACAGTCACAACTTCTACTTGGTGGTACAACTTCTTACTATATAAAAACCATATAAACACATGATATCTCACCATCATCCCAAGGAGAGAGATTAAATCAGATGGTTCAAAAATGAAGTGTTTTACGCTTTGTCTTACTGGTTTTAGACTATTCTTCCTGTGGCCAGAAGCCAAAGCAGCTCATGAATGATAAAGGACCACAAAGAAAGCCACACAGTGGTCAACATTTCACAGTGAATTCCTATACATATTCTGCATTCATCTGAGCTGAAGCCATGTGGTGCCATTTTTCTCTTTTCTCTTCTGAGTGGGCTATCAAGTTACTACTTTCCATCCTCCCAAGTAGGAAACTTCAATTAAATGGGATGTAAAAATGATTATCATTGACCTCTGCAGCCTGAAGGTTGCTCATCCCAGCTCTCCCTTCTACCACCATGAAGAGAAGCCATAGGCCTAGCTAAATGCACCAGGAGAAATTAGTAAAACAATTGCTGCTTCCAAACAGCCTCTCACAATGGAATCCAGTGAAGTAATGGAACCAACCTGTTACTCTCTCTACTGCCTACCTAATGTGCCCTGTTTGCCTGATGCAGATTTCCTGAGAGACAGTGAGAGATGGGGCACCTGTGACTACCACCAGCTTCAGATGAGATTCACAGAAATAAATTATAGCTATTTTTAGGGAGAAAAGGCAAGGCAAATGCATAGCTAGCATCATCATTATGGTAAACCAAGAGGTCTACTGGGCATCGTTCTTTAGAAGTCTCATCCCTCTGTACTCAATGTGATTATCAAACTCCTCTGCATTGCTCACTTACATTTTCTCTGGTTCCAGAGGTTACTGCTGTTTGATGTGTTTTATCTGAGATGTATCTTTGATGTATTTTAGAAGCAAACAGAAGTACAGAAATGTCCAGAGGAGGACTAGGATTGGGCAAACCCAGAGGAACTTGGATATGTCTGATAACCAGTCAAATTATTTATTTTCAGTTTGAAAAAAGAGACCAAGGTCATGGACCTTTCCCCTGTAATTCAAACCAGGGTTTTTTTCTTCCAAAGGTTCAATTTTTCATTTTTTCATCGAAGAAAGACGATAACATAGCTAAAAGAAGGCTTGCAGACTAAAGCTAAATGATGCTTTCTCTGTAAAATAGAGACATTTTTCCCTTTCTATATTGTCTCCTTCTCCTTGGATTTTCCCATTCTCTTTATTTAGTCTCTCCCTTTTTGCTTCCCTTTTCCATCTCCTTTTCATTCGCACACACCAAATAATGTGTAAACTCTAATGAATATGAGCAGAGTTTCCACTCAAGGATGCTTGATGAGGTCTGTGGTTATCTGAAACTATTTTCTCCTGTCCTCTTAACAAAATAGAGAGCCCGCATTTTCATCACTGTCAGGAAAAACACAAGACATTATCACTTTTACAAATGATATTTGGACAGTAAAAATAGAGCACAGTCGCTCACAATTAAAATATTTACTTTCTGGTAACCTAAGCATAAATCCATTGAAGCCATTTCAGAGTTTAGAGCTCTCCTTTGTTATCTACTTGGAGAGTTAGTGGAATAGAACACAGCAAGAAAAACTCATTTAAAAGAAATAAAAAAATAATCTTCTAAATGAAAAAATATAAAAGAACAACTGGTCAGATTAGAGAGAAAACCACTTTTGGGTTCTGGATCCATGGGATCCAGCACAGGCGAGAAGACTGCACTGTCCTTCCTGCTCATTTGGTATCATTCCGGTGGGAAACCCAGTCCTTCCCTCTTCCCCATGCCACCAGGCAAGGAACTGCTAAATGCTAACTTGTCGACCAAAGAACATCATTCCTATATGATGGCTGCAGGAATCAGAGGCACAGAACATCTGATGTTGTCGTAAATTCAGAGCAGACTTAACGTTGTTTTCTGGTAGATACTGTCTGTTATCCCAGTGCTACAGCTGGAGATCACCCCTCCTCTAATATCTAACAGTATCCCATCCAAACGCTGTGTGCAAGGGCACCTAAGCAAGTTAAGATGGATTAGTTGAAAGCCTGAAGTGAAAGCGTATTAGTTGAACTGTATTAAACTCCTGTGAAGATTCTCTCACTCAAGGTTCCTTTTCTGCCTCCTGTAATCAGTCTAGCTGATATATTAAGAAACACTACTACTAATTAGTTTTAAAATTATGTGACTTGAAAATCAAAGCCACTTCATGTTCTTAGCTGTGAAGATATTAATTGAAACTTAATTAATTAATTTATTTTCAAGCTTTCATTTATTCCTATTTGAGTGTTGCTGCTTCGAAGCTGGTGCTGTATCTCCAAAGTGTGATGCATCCAAATGATTTCATGGTGAACCTGCACTTTGGTTATTGGAACAAAGGAGAAGGGAGAAGGAAATAGAGATGAGATGCGTGTTTAACATTTCTGCATGTTCTTCCACTAGTGAGTCACAGTTGAGACCAGCAGAAGCCCTAATTACTCCATTCGCGGGCTTGAATATGAGCCTTGTGAATAAACTGTTACAGTTTCGGGTATTCCCAAAACTCTTTGGAACCTGTGTCAGAATCCTTGCACTGGGGACAACAACTCTAGGCTACCAAGATATTCTCCCTGTACTCCAGTATTACCCAGAATGCAGATGAAAAACATGTGGAGACCAACATCAAAAGCACACGAATGTTTAACAGAGCTTCAGCCAAAATCATGCAGTAGCTGCTGAACGCCTGGAAACTTTTTTCCATTACCTAGATACAGCAGATGTTTTGCTGAAGGACGTCACAGTAAATGGCTGTGTATGGGCTTGTCAGTGTGGACAGATTTCTGGCTTAATGCTGAAGGTGCTTACTGATGGCTACTCCCACGTGTAGTGAGACATTCTATGAATTATGAGTGGAAGAGAAGAGCTAATGGGTATGAATGGAGTTTTAATGACATTTTACACAGTCATCTGAGAGCATCATCTTCTAGAACATCTTAAGGAAGTACGTGCATTAAGGATGAGAATAGCCCCTAGAGATTCCCGTTATCCTCCTGTTTGTTCTCAGCAGCTGAAGAAGATGCCAGATCTATATCTTTCATAACGTTTTCAAATCAAACTGGGCTAATGGAAAACTTCAGCAACTATTTGCTTGAATATTTAAATGACTTCAGTCTAGCTATATCCATCCTCTCATCTGTTGGCTCTCTGCAAACACTAAAACAATCGAGTTTTACTGTCAGGAGTGTTTGGAGAGAGATAATTTCAAAGTGACATGCATATTTGGAAATACCCACTTTTAGGTTTGCTTATGCATGTATCTGACCTGGAAATATTTGCATATTCATCCAAATAAAGAGATGGGATAATACCATGCAGCTTGTCTGTCCAGACAATAGTAGTGAACCCAAAGCTTGATGTTAGTAAAGTATATCGTACAGATAAGGATGCATTTTCACAGAACCACAGAATAATCCTGATGGGAAAGGACCTCCTAGATCACCGAATACAACCATCCCCACACCAGCATAAAACCTAAATACATGAGTAATTGAAAAACACAAATTAACCCCTTCCATACTGCCACTAGAGCATGTCGCAATTCATTTTGACTGGAATTTGCAGAGAAGGGTCACTCAGTGGTTGGAGGTTGCCTGTTCTCACCAGTCAAACACATGTAGCACTGGGGATATTTTGGTCCGTTGCAAGTTGTTCTGCAAACAGAGAGGCTGAACACTGGACAAATTGTTGATTGTGAATTATGCTTCTAAGGCTTCTTAAAAATGAATAGTCTTAACAGATGTAAAAAGTGAAAGGGAGGGGGAGAAATGACTAATAAATTGAGTGAAACAGATTGTCAATATTTATTTGCATGAGAGATTGAACATGGAAAATTGCCCAAATCTCTGATGATGCCGTGGCTCTGCAAAGCAAAACTATCCACAAAACTCTACATTTAATAAGCCTGAAGCATCCATCGTCCTGATTAACAGCAATGAGAAAGGGAGGTGTGAAAGTCAATGGCTGAACTCCCTTTCTGCTCAGGAAGCTCTTAGTGTCAAACCTGTGCCACGGGACCAAAGCAAGCAAAACTTCATTTTCCCTTTGCTTGATTTTGTGAAATGATCAAGGAACTCAACTGAAAACAGGAAAGAAATACACAGAAAAGGGATATTCCTTAATATGCTGCAGGACAAAAACATATGAGGGAATTTAATAAGATTTTAATAGGCTGAAAATGAATGTGAAAATATCTGTTTAAGACTCTAGGCTGGGTGCCAGAATTAGAAATGCTTTTTCTAGTTGCCAGAAGAAGGCAGAAGTTCAAAGTGAAAGGCATCTCTTTCCCTTTTTCTTACTTTCTTTTTGCCAGTGCTTCCTAGTGGTCTTGTGAGAGATGGAAGACAGAGCTGGAGGAATCTCCTCTCTGGAGGAACCACTTCTGTTTGTAAATACAGGATTTAAATACTGCCATTACACTAAATGCAGTAGTCAATAGAATGAACTGAACTGAATCAATAATTAAGGTAATCTTTTCACACAGAGAGCCAATATCGAAGACACTTAAGTTTTTCTTGGTTTTTTCGAAGAACATCTGTTAGAATATTCTGTTTTAATGTAATTGTACATTTGTATGCCACTGTGTTGATTTTTATTAGATTTTCTTGAGGAAAAATATGACAGTGTCAAAATATTCCATTTTGATTTTATACGAACATTTTGAATTTTGGGGATTAGAAATGACATTTCATTTTGGAAATATATTGCATATTATCAATCAGAAGATAATTATAACACTAAAATTAAATAAAAATCCAAGTGACAGTTTGATTTTTATTACAATGGAATGTTTTGATAGCCCCACAGCAATATTTTTTCACAATTTTAAGGATGTTTCTGAAGTTTTTTTTCCATTAAATTCATTCAGCATGTGGCCCATGAGCGATCTCTTGCTCATTACACACAGTGTCATGTTATCCTTCCTAGTAAAGGCTTCAATCATTTCCTGATGTTTTGATAGCATATATGTATTTTTATACTCCTTTCCTTCCCTGTCATAAGCATCCAGCACAGTTTTCTTCCACAAAACAATCCTAAGGGAGCAGCCTTAATCAAGCCAAAGGTCTGTTGAGATGGGGCAATGCTCTTTGGAGATAGACAACTCCTTTTATCTACAGTTGAAGTGCCAAACAGGACAGGGTATGGCATCCAGCTGTGAGCACAAAGCATCCATGGCAAAGAGCAACAGCAACAGCTTCTGCCCCAGACCTTGAGCTTTGAAAATCTTGAAAATGTTTTAGTGATTTCTAGAAGGATACCCAAATTTGATTCCAGATCTGCTGAAGTGCAACTATGAGTATCTTTATGCAGAAGAAGGCCTGGAATCATTTGGGCTCCATAAATTTGTCCTCCCATTCTTCCCCTGATGCCTTTGAAATTATTGTCAGGGGAGCAGCCCATGAGTCTCTGCAGATTGTGCTGTTTTCACAGCAATCAGTCTCTTCAGCCTTCTGTGCCTGAAATGCAACTTCTTGCAACCAGATCACTCTCCTTTATTGCCTGGATTTCTGCTCAAAGCTAGGAGGTTATCTAAGAAGGAAGCACTTGGTATATGCCATGCAGTTGTTAAATCCATGGCTTGGTTCTGGTCTACAGGGTGAGAGTCACTGCCTTGAACATGTTACTGCATTAGACAAGAGTCACTTTGAGTACATTTTCCTGAATCTCTTCTTAAATAAATCTTCATGTTGTGGCACAGCAGAGCATGCTAGGCACTTAAATTAATTATTTTATCATTTGAAAAAAAGCACAAGATTAGAAGGGAATGAAGCCAAAAGTACTTAATTTTAAAATTCAAATTAAATTTCCAAATAATTTGGAGTTCTCATTTACTCAGTACTAGTTTGATGTATATAAATGGTGGGTATTCGTAAATATGGCTCAGTGAGAAACTGGAAAAGAACCAGTAACAGCATTTTCTTTGTAACCCACCCAGAATCCTAAAGCTCTTAAATATTAGCACAATGACCATTCTGGATATCCATGGAGACATCTAAATCTGAATACTGGTCTTCAGCAGTGTACCTAGGAATTTTCTGATTGCAGGAGGCAGGGATGAATTAAGGATGAAAAGGATGGAGAATTTCCAGTTCCTTCTGTCTGTCTTATTTGCCTTCAAATCACCTGATGTTTAGCTCCAAATCCAAAACTTCAGGCTAGTCAATGATTGTTGCATAAAACCTCAGCGTGGGAGCATATGCATGTGTGCAAGGCAGCAGATGACAGAAGGTACAGAATTCACTGCATACAGCAGTCTCTGGGATTAACCATGTCAAATTGGAAATATTTCATTCATCTTTGATCTTAATAGCTTTGTGAAAGTGGCAGCCCAAATGCCTACTGTCAGAGCATGGGCTTTAGAGTCCAGGATTGAGTAGGATAAAGCAATGTCTCAGCTGCCTTTGATTTTTTAATATCTCTGACTTAATAGCAGCACCCCATCCACCCACTTCCTTGTTCTACTCTAGCCCCAGTATCCCTCCTGAAACCCAGCAATTTAAGAAGAATGGAAGTGGCAAAGAAGAGGGGATGGAGAATGTATATTTTTAATTTAAAAAGTGATCATGAGCTTTAAAATCTTCATTGAAATAGAAAAACAGTCCCAGAGCTGCAATTCTAACATCACTGTAGCAGGGGAAATGCAAAATATTGAACATTAAAAAAATTCTCTTCCCAATTTCTTCCTTTTAATAGTAGCCAAATACGCTTACATCTCCAGGGATGTCCATCTGTAAAAAGAATTATGCAGCCTCCTCGTGGAAACATTGTTTTGAATATTTGTATACAACTGCTCAGCTGTTCTTTTGGATACTATTACTACAAGTAGCTCAGCTGGATTCATCAGTGTGTTGGAACTGATAGGTTGTGCCTGACTGCAGCATCTTCCATGTGGGATTGGAAGTTTAGGTTCACCTTATTCACCCACAGAGATTTTCTCTTTTCTTTCTGCAGGATACGTCAAGAATGATTTGAAAAACAAACAAAAACCAGCAACAACCATCAAATCCCTCTGAAATCAGACGCTTTGATCTGAGCGCTTAGCCTGTTAAGACGATGATCTCCCAGAACAAAAGGCACAAAGGAAATCTTTGTAAGATGAAATACGTTAAAAAAATGAAACAGGGAAGGACGGTTGATCTCCCAGCTATTAGCAAGGACATCCTTACTTTTAGGAAAATACTAATTGTCCTAAGGGTTCTGCAAGTTCTTACACCACAGCTATGTTCAGAAAGCTTGTATAAGTAGCTTAACACATCTCAGTAAATAACCCAAGTATATTACAGAGATGTCATGACTTAGGCAGCTTCTTACTTTTCATCATTTCAATAACAGCAGACTTGCTCCCTTGGAGAAAAACATCCACCTATTTCCCAGCAATTGATATTCTGCATATTGAATTGGCATAAGTCAGTGGGATATAATCTCTCCTCGGGTGTCTAGATGACAGTCTAACTTGTCTTCTTTATTTCATGGAGAAAAGTACATTTAAGCTGTTTATCACATTATCCTTTCAATAATTGCCACCACTTCTGATGTGCAGTGTAGCAGATATCAATCCAAATCATGATGGCGGTGTTAAAGGCAGAAAACCCAGTTTTATGTATTTCTTAGGAAAGGACAATATCAGAAATTTTAGCTGGTGGTAAAGAAATGTCTGCTGAGAAAGGGGGAAAATAAAATCTTTCTTCAGGGTAAGGAGATTGATTATTTTACTGAGTTTAATATTTTTTTATCCAAGCAGTGGAGTGATGAATGAGGAATGCACTGCTCCAGTCTCTGCCCTTTCATTTCAAACTCCTTACTTAGTACTTTTGACAGGAATAAAAACTGGTGCTCTGAAAGGATGTTAGTTGTAGCACCTACTAATATTCAGTCTTTGCTACCTAAAGTGGACCTCTGGGAGCCTGGAGCACAGGAGTAGGAATACATTTCATAACACACACATAGGTGAAGGGAAAGGTGATGACAGCAATAGAAAATATAATGGAATTCAGTTTAATATACCACCTTTCAAATTCCAGGTATCCCAAAGAGCTTTACAATGTAATAAGTTAGGAAAAGGTAGTGGTGGCACAGCAACTCCATAAATAAATACTGTGGCTATTATTCACCTTAGCAATAAATCATGCTCTTTAGACATCAAGGGATACATTTAGCCTAGGTTTTCACCAGTCTGGTGTCTCTCAGGGAGAATTTCCAGCCAGAAAAGACAGATGTACTGAATAAAGAAGTCACATTTCCAAAACGAATATGTTTCAAAGAGTTACTGAAGTTGGTGAAAGAATGAGTAGTCACAAGCATTCATATTCAAACCAACCCATGGTTTTGAGAAACAAATGAGATCTCTCAGGATAATTGGAACCGAAAGATTGTGTGTGTCTGTGAGCAGGTGACACCTGTGGAAGCAGTTTCCTCATTGGTCCTTAAAGGACCCCTTATTTCAAGAGGTGATGGAGACACTCTGTTAGCTTTTATCTCCATGAATATTAATTCTAAATTTAGTCTTGACTGTGTGAAGGCTCGCAGAGTTAATAAATTGCTTGTCAAATCTCCTGTGAAAGTGAAAAGCAAATAGGAAGGAGGGAAGGTGGGCTAAACCTGGTATGTGTCTTCTGCACAGGTCATACCAGAGCATCAGTGAGGAACCGTTGTCTCTGTTCACAGCACGCCTGCATGGGTCTCACTTTCCTGTACTAGAACAAAGACAAACAAATGATGCTGTGCTTGTTCTGAGCAGGAAAGGATATGTATGGTGATGTCTCCATCGGGTCCAAGCCATTCACAGCTCACAAGACTGACTTGCAAATCCTGTGGCTGTCTGACTGTATCAACATATGCAGAATAATGCCACAAAGCAGAGAGAACTTCTCTGAAAGCCAGACATTGTATCAGTCCTGAGTTTCTCCTTTAAGCTGTGCTTAATGATGCATCAACTTTGTGTCATCATCCACACTGGGACAACTTCCTGCAGACTCCCCTGGGTAGGGATGGCTGTAGGTTTAGTTCTGAGAACAAGAGCCATCTGCAGATTGTTCTCCTTTCTGTGTAAGATCAGGCATTTTTATACTCTTTGAGATCTCCCCACTGAATGAATTACCCCCTCAGCTTCTCCACAGTAGCATACAGTCAAGCACAACACTGCTGTGTGAAGAAAAGCAAGACTTTGTGAGTCTATCTCCATAAAGAGAGGAAACTGCACACAAGGCCTATTAGAATGGAGATTTCAGCAACCACATAGGGACTAAAAGGTAACTAAAGGAACTGCAGAGCTTTGCAATAAGGAGTTGTGTGTGAAGAAAAGACTGAACCCAGACGTTTGTAGATCTCAGAGACTTCCATGGACACATCTGCAATGCAACCCTACAAGCTGCAGACGCCAGTGTTGTCTCTGTGGGCTCTCTGCAGGACTGGGGGAAGGTGTGACCAGAGCAAGCAGGGTGTATCATTGAGGTTCCTGGAAGGGCTCACCAACAGAAGAAGCAATGATAATAGTTGTGATGCTTAGCTGGACAGATAGAGCCAAAGGCAGTTGTATTGGAAGAAAGGGAAGAGGAGGAGAAAAGAAAAAGAGGAGGTGAAGGTGACTGCCACTGTGGTTTGGTTATACCTAGAGACTAAATCTAAAATGCATTTCAATTATCAGAGCCTCAGCATTCCACTGCAGTGTGCCTTCAAGTGACTCCTTTAGAAGATTTTGGGGTTTGCAAAGCATTTAGAAATCCAGAGATTTCCTGAGGCAGCAGAAGACTCCCAGAGCTCCATCATTCATCTCCTTCCCCTAATTAGCTCCTCTGTCAGCTTAGCTTCCTCTTTTTTTCAAATCCTTTCCACAGTCCCAAGATCACCAGCAAGCTAGAAGCACCACAGAAGGTGTGTTTGTCCCCTTAATTTATGTAAAACCAAATTGTTGCTTCTCTGCAATGTGATACGATAGTGAAGACGAATAGAGGGCACCCCTTGCCTTTTCCAGTCTGCTGCACTAAAGAGCCAGAATCCATTACCCAGCACACCTACAGTATCTTACATTCCCACACAGATTAATTTTAGGTTGGTCGGCTCGTTGCTTTCACACCTTGTGTGCAGGTGTAAAACTTGATCCACAGTGTTTAAATTTAAATAGGCTGTATTGCCAGTTTCTGCTATGGTGCTGGTAGGCACAAAGGATTGTCAACAAACAGGCACATCACTTTTATTTCCAACCCAAACACAGCATCTTTCCTGATTCCTTCCTCTCAACCTTTAAAAGTATTTTTTTTTCAAATGGCAGTCTGCCAACATTGTGTGGGGATTTGATTTCTATTTCAGGCTCCAAAAGGGAATTCCTGAGATGCCGAAGAGGAGGATGAATACCAAACCCACAGGTGTAGGGTATGTTGAATTGGCTGCAGGATGATTCTCATGACTAATCTGGAGAGTTTGTTTTGCTCTAGAGTAAATATCAAAGACCTGTTTAATGTATAAGCCAAACCAAACGGGGCACTGTGGGTATGTTTTAACTGCAACACCTGTACCAGCTGCCCCCTTGGGAAGAAGGCTGCTTCAAGCCAGACAGCTCTAAACCAGCAACTACAACCTCAAGAATTGAGCCTGAACCAATTCTGCTTTTTGAATACCAACTACTTTGGAACCAAGCTCTTCCATTTAGGGAAGGGGTTAACACCAAAACAATGGTAGCACCAAAAGAACATGGCCAACAGGTCCATAGCTGCATCTGGGCACTACAGTGTTCCAGGCTTAAAAGTGAGAGTGAAGCTGTGGCTGGGTCCTGGAAGCTAGACTAGAAGTACTTTATTTTTAACTAAAGACTGCACTATTTGGAGACTTTTATCCATTTTGATTTTTTTTTCCCTGTCTGAGTCAAAATCAGCTTAAATTTCTAAAGTGTGTGTCATAGCTTAAGGAAAACAGTTCCTTGGCTCTAGTATTCTGCCCTGTACTTACTCTCACAGCCTTCCGCGTTGAGGGGTTTAACAGTAAAGCAGCACACACAAATCTTAGTCCCATCATCATCAGGCAGGGCACTAATGAAGCAAAAATAAGTAATATCTTTTTCTTGGTTTATCCAACTGCAAGGCAGATTGTGACTTCTGTCCTGGGGATGTTCCATGACAGAGTCATCTGTAACCTTCCTAAAATGCAAATCCCAGCTGCACCTCTGTCTATGTCTTCTTTTGGGACCTGGAAACGCTGCCAATTTGTGTGGGAAGAACTCCTGGCTCTAAGCGTTGCAAGATAAAGGACATGCATGTCTTTTCACACTGGTGTCACAGCAGCTTACTGCAGTGATATCTAAGTTGGTTTTCAACTAACTGGTCTAGGATTTAGTAGGAGAGAGCAATTAAGACAGGATGGAGTTTAGCAGAGTAAACGATCCCTTTCTACTGCTGTGACCTGATGCTACCCCTACCCAAGGTATTAAAAAACCCAGCAACCCCTAGGACTCCTCTAGGCTTTTGCAGACACCTGCAGTATATCTGTTGCTTAAATTTAGGAATGGCTGCAATAAAAAGAACTCAGGTTCCCAAACAGAAACGGCATCAGCAAATGCAGCATCACTTCAGCTTGCGGCACAAAGGAGGGCAGTGGAGTTTTATTTCCTGAGCAAGTTTTCCATCATCTTTCCTTCTCCACCTCTGCTGCTGGGGCTGCTAATGCCCGTGATCATTAACCATGAAAATGGCACCCATTTGTCTCCTTCCAGTGCCCAAAGTGTATTTGGACTCTGGCCAATAGGAGCAGCAATTGAAGGTACTCGAGGCACTGCCTTGAGTGTGTATTCACGAGCGAGTGTTAATGCAATTGCAAGCCCAAATGAAACTCTATGCCCCTTCATAAAGAGCTTCAGCCCTCCAATCCTAAATCAGCAATCTAGCAAATTTGGGTAAAACAAAGGGCTTCTTTAATGGAAAGATGCAGGCTTTTTTCCTTTATTATTCTGTTTCTTCAACTGTGTGTGTGACACTAAATGGCTTTAAACAGCCATTTAACCACCCACAGAGAGAAACTCAGTTTACAGATTTTCTCGTTGCATAGTTTTGCTATGCGCGCTCCCCGGAGTATTGGCATTTTGTTTGTTTTCCTGCTTAGAGAAATGGATGGATTCAATTTACAACCCCAACAAAACTGAATAAAAGTTAATTCTTCCCCCAGCCCCCCTGTTTTTTACAGTCTGGTTTCATGGAGATAAAAAAAAAATTACAAAATCAATGAAAGCCAGAAGATACGATGTAGAGAAGACAAATGCCAGAGGAGCCCTCTTATTGCAAGAGTAAGTCTGGAAAGGAGGATACGTTTCTTGTGAGTAAAGAAAAATAAATGAGAATGACAAGAGCGATGAAAGGTCTACATAACACAACCCTAAGGAAAGACTGGATGAGCTGGGTTTTTATGTGAAGAAGAGAAAATAGAGAAGCATGTCATAACAGCAGTTGTCCTTTAAAGAGACAGGGAGCAGTCCCCTCCTAATACACACAACTAGACAACTTAGACTAGAGCAAGTGGTTTTAAGACAGACATCATGAGAAAAGGGAGTGCAGATGTGAAGGTAGCAATGATAGAAGCCCAGGGACCACCCCAGAGGAGAAAAGGAAATTCCACTGCAGCCGCCTTAGATGTGAGTTCACATATTTGCCAGGCATAAGACTGACCTGAGCTGGGCAAAGCTCACTGCCCTCCTACATCAGCAGAAATCTCTAAAGATATGATTTCTTTTTTATCTTCTCAGGGGTAGGAAGCACCTGAGACCCTGCCTGTGTTCAGTAGATACAGTTTTACTTTCCTTCAGAGATGTCTTCCCATTCAACCCTTTCTTTCTCTGCCTGTGCCCTGACACTTTCTGTCTCTGCCATGCATCATCCAGAGTTAAAAATTCAGGGGTTGGTTTTGATTATCTTATTACCATGGTGACCAGGATGACTTTCATGCCATCTGCGCATGGCAAACCTTCAGTGCAAACCAGAAGAATGGTTTGCTATGTTTTTCTGCTTATAACTTAATGGCACCTCTATGCCGGAGCTGGTGCTGCTGCACAATGCAGATATCTTCTAAGCACTAGGTTCTTATGGAGCACCAGAGAGTAGGGATCAGCATGGATGTCTTTTGTTTACCAGATGGAAAGTGAAATTTCAGTTTGAACTGATGTTTCCAAAAAACCCAAATAGCGCCAAATCCAGAGGATGAAAATGTCTTTGTACTCAGGGTCCTGCAAAGGACAACAAGAGGAACTGTATAACCCTCACAGGGCTAGGGCTGGGAGTTCTGTTAAAGTACAGCAGAAATCAAAAAATATAATTGAAGAAAGGGCTGAAAGATTATTAAAGAGCCAACAATCAGGATTGCCCTAAGATTTGGGATATGGTTAGGACTTGGGAAACAGCCTTCAAGCAGAGCAAAGTCTTTAAGATTTGTCTTTCAGTATTGTTAATGGAATCTCCCATGTCCAAACAAAAGACTGATTTAAGTCTTAAATATGCCTTGAGTCATTTCTCTGCATTTAAGTCTTAATTAATCTTCCTTAACTTTTTCTGTCATGTCCTTTGAAAGGAAGACGAGTTTAATTAAAGGAACTGTCAACTTTATTTTAGTCTTAAGAAATTTTTGTGGTAATTTTGAAAGGTTTGGTCATTATAGCAGCTTAAGATGTAGTGGATTAAATGTTCATCTTAAGGACACATCACTCCACCACTTGGAATACTTTCATTGTGCTGAACTACAACATCAAGACTTTGGTATTATAAGAAATACTAGGTTTTAATTATAGCTGAAGTCAAGAAATATCTTTCATTTAATACATGTTAATGGTTTTTAGTCTCCCAGACCAAGCCACAGAGTACAGAAGGCCCTCTTCCAAAGACCCACAATAGCTGCACTTGAGCTCAAGTGGACAGGGGGTCCCAAAGGAGGACCCTCCTTTGCTGGCAAAACACCACTGAAGTTTGCACTTCATATAACACAAACAAACTCACACAGGCAACAGGATGTGGGAATGATGCAGCGGATGAGAATAGCCCAAAGCTATGCAATAATCCACCCCCAGAGAGGTTTGTGGAGCTCACAAGGAAACATGAGTGCTGTGCTGCATCTGCCACTACAATTGTGAGGCTGCAGGAGGTGCTGATGTCTGGGTCTTCAATTCCAGTCACCCCTCACATCAGAAAATGGCAGATTTATGTATAGGTTTGAAACCATGGTTGCACCAGTGTACTCTAGAAAGCTGCAGGCTCTGCTGCAGGACTTGCTGTGTCCTCCTACCATGCAGACCTGAAAGGGCAGAAGTGAATCACCATAGAGAAGAGATTATATATATTTTTTTTTCATGGTCAAGTAGGTGCTAGTCTGAGCAAGATGCTTCAAGAGATGCATCTGAAAAAAGCCTTTTACAGGCTTGTTTCACCCAGCTGCTAAGGAGAATTTCAGCAGGAGAGAGAAACAAATCTCAGGAAGAAAGTAATGGAGAGCTGTGCAAAAGGCACAGATGAAACTGGTTGATATTATTGACTATCTGATCAGAAATTTGCTTCCACCAACTGCCTTCAGAGCCTGGGAAAAGCCCATACCAGCAGTCCTAAGTCCTTATGATCTGCTCCCAGAAGAAATGTGGCATAAATCTCCAGCTCCACAGGGCTGCCCTTTTTCTTTTGGGTTCATTTTGCCTCCATCAGCTGAAAACATTTGTCATTTCCAGCTTTAGCCAAGCAAATTCCAATCCACTCTTGTTTACTTTTGATTGCTTTGTCCTTAATGTAGCATACAAGGATTTTATGTTCTTCTGTTTCATCAATGTAATTCTTTTGTTGCTATGGCAATCTGCTTCAATTTTCTTTCATTCTGGCAATTGTATTTTTATAGTCTCCTGCTCTCAAAGAGATAAGCTGCCTTGTATATCACACAGACACTAAGTATTGCCTCTACACAGACACGACCAACCTTTGCTTTAAGACTTCGTTGCTGCTATTTGCAACAGTAGTTTACTGTTGCTGATGTGGGTTTTATTCCTTTCTGTGGGCTCTGTTTCAAAAGAGCTATTTCCTCAAATTTACTCATCTGTGCTTCTGCTGAGGAGATGCAGTGGTGTGAGAGGTGCAGTCATGTTAGCTCTTGGTGGCTGTGGAGAGCACATGTTCAAGTCCTGGGCATGGCAATAGATGTGAGGACAGTGGTTTCATCAGAGCAAGAGTTATTCCAAATTAGAACAGACTTTCATTTAATATGCCACAAATAATGGCAGTAATCTTCAAGTATTGAAGAAAAGGATTCCTCAAATTTATCAATGCATCTGAAAATTGAATTTTCCAAAATATCTAATTAAAAATCCATCATCTTTGGGTTACAGAAGGAAACACTATGCTTTGCATTTGATAGAAGTGTGATGACAGGAGGGCTGATGGGCAAGTGCTGTTCTGGGAAGAAGCCACATCCAGCGCCATGGACAGACATGTCCAACACCAACGGATGGTCTTGCTCCCATCCAGCACATTAGATAGCCTGCTTCTATTAATCCTAGATGTCCAAGAAAGCATCAATCTTGAATCACAGAATCACAGACTGTTAGGAACTGGAAGGGATCTTGAAAGATCATCTAGTCCAATCCCTCTGCCACAGCAGGATCACCTAGGTCAAGTCACACAGGAACATGCCCAGGCAGATTTTAAATGTCTCCAGAGAAGGAGACTCCACAACCTCCCTGGTCAGCCCATTCCAGTGCTCTGAAATATTTGAATTTTCTGAAGATTCCACAATTCATAACACAAGTCTTATTCAGTAGTTGTCAAAAACAAGGAAAATACATAGAATGACTAACATGATCTCCAGTGAGGAAATACCAGTAACCATAAAAAGCCCAGGATGTCACAATGTTGTGAAATGCTCTGAGAGGTTTTAAGCAAGATCAGGTCTTCTCTGTATAAACACATGTGTACCAAGATGCACTTCTTATCGTAGGGAGAAAACGGCAGATCCAAGCAGAGAGATTAAAGGGTATGTTAAGGTCACATAGGGAAAATGCTGCAGGCATAGAAAATAAATTGAGATCTCCCAAGTCCCAACCATCCCAAGTCAAATATACAAGTGGCTAATCAGCACATTTTTGCAACCTGCTGATGCATTTGAAAATCTGTGCCTATTTTTTTCTCCCCTTAGAAAGCTTGTGCCATTCATTGTTAAGCTCTGGAAATGCTCCATACTGAAGTTATCAAGTCTGTCATCTCTTCAGCACGGTAAAACCAGCCTCCTCACTATCTTCCCCACCAGGCAGAGGGTAGAATAGGAGACAGAATTAACAAGGAGTCATTCTGCTGATATGCCGAGCTACATATTACATTTGCTAGGCCATATGGCTTTCTGATCATCACTAATAAACATTAGGTAGCACTTAAAATTGGATAGTGTATTAGGGACGAGAATCTGAGAAATCACACCCACTTGTCTCTGCAGCTTCCCTGTGGCACACTAAGGTTCTTCCCTGCTGACAGCCGTAACTCCTACACAAACACAAACCACTGCATATTTCATGGATGACATAGTGGACATAGGAATCAATGTTGGCTGGATTGGTTCCATTCCTAGCAATTTAGAGTGGCAGAGGTTTATTATTTGGTAAGCCACAGTCACATTATGCCAGAAGATGACCATTTCTTGAAGTGAGATCCATTATAAACAACAAGAAGCTTTTTTTTAATCCCCTACAAAAAAATCTTGCAACCCAAATAAATCAGGGAATGCAGGAACTAAATCATGCAGTCCCTAGGGAAGTGATTTGCCTCAAACAATGAAACTCCCTAGGATCACCAGTCAGTAGCAGTTAGGATATGAGTAGCACTGCTGTGTGTGCCTGCTCCAGAGGAATATTCCCTGTTGCTCTGGGAGAGAAGGGGCTGCACCAGATGGCAATTAATTAGAAATGGAGCACTGAGAAGCTGATTGAAGATCTGATGAGTGGATAATTTTTTATTGATTTGAACACTGTTTTTTCTTAAAAAGGTTTTTTCTGTGCTTTCCAAAGTAACTGCATTCTTCCTCACCCAGGGACAGTGCAGGTGTGATCCACTTTCTTAGACAAGATCTGAAATATCTGGCATTAATTAATAACAAAGAGAACTGGACACTTTCAGACTGTGAGTTTCAGACGCCAGTCTAAGACAGGGACTGTTTTAGATCACAAGCAGATTTATGCAACTACTGATGTGTTCCAAAACCAGTAACATGATTTCTAAACTGAGCATACAACTGTGTTTGGGGTCCCTGTTTGCTGAAGGTCCTTATGACAGCAGTATTTAAGGAAATCTAAAGGAATCCTTGACCTGCAAGGCTCTGTGTTAGGTAGCTACAAAAAGAAAGACTGTGAGTGCATAACTTGTGGTGGTTGAGGTAGTTTCTGGATACTGTATGGATCCTGGATGTTTTGCAAATGAAAATGGAGAATTATTGCTCCTTGGCCATGAATGCACGTGATGTGGGAATGCAACCTTGAGATACTGTTCTGTTTTCATTCCTTTCCAAGAAATCCACATCCATTGCTAATCATTGCTGATTTATTACACTTAGAGTTGAGCAAATAAGTGAGTGACCAACCTTTCAGTAATGTCCATTCATTTTGGTGATTTAATCACAAGTGTCTGAGCTTCCATCTGTTCCAGTTCTGTAATGACAGGAGTCTGAGATATAAAATCCCTTCCTACTCCTCCCCCTGCCAAATTATTCCTATAAGTAGCTCAGTGCTTCAGAAAAGGAAACATTTCTCTTCATTAGTATTTATTTTCAGCTTAATATGAATTCATGAAAAAAAGAATGGGAAGGCTCACTAACCTGTACATCATGCCTGTCTGTGCTGGAATGAAATATTAATTCATTACTGTGAAAATGTAGGTAAACCTCATTGCTGACTGGATAATGTTTGTGCCTTTGTTCAACCTAGCAGCAACATCTTAAATTTGTAGGAAACNGCTGACTGGATAATGTTTGTGCCTCTGTTTTCTTTTGTAGGAAACCTAATGCTTATTGTTGTATCTTGCTTAAAAGATTTCTTTCTTTCACTTTCCTTCATTATTCCCTTTCCATATAGGTATTTTATGGCTAGGAATTCTTTTTTTCCAACAGAGAAATGAAGTTACTGTCTTTTCACCTACACCCCTCCCTGGTATTGAAAAAGAGAGTGCCAAATTTGAAGTTTCTCTCACTACTGGGCAATTATATTACCTAGATTTTGGTTCCAAGTGAAAACACTCTTGTTTCTCTTTTACAATTTACTGCTGGATTCTTTACTAGTTTTGGAGTTTTTTCCTTAAGGTGGCTTAAGAGATTTTTCTACTTATAATTACTCAATGTCATGTTAAGCTTTTATTCAATCACATCTGTAATGTTTTAAGCTTGGTTCATCTTCCCAGTTATTGCACTACATTGATCTGTGCACACCAAGTACATTGCTTTTGGATTTTTGTTTCTCAATTCCCTGTAGAAAATCTCCACATTATAAAACCATTTCCTGTGGCCTCGGGGAAGTAACAGATTTATATTAGTCTGAGTACAAATGCACACAATAATTTAATAAGTGTATAACTATAAGCACAACTGATGCAGACTGTGGGTGTTGAAGGCAATTTCTGATATGTACTTACCCACTACAGATAGAAGAATGTGAAACTGGCCACCATCAACACCTCATGCAACAAACACCAGCCTTTTCTCTGACTATGAATTGTCAGCTGGGTGCTGATCTTCTCTGCAGCACTTTGTTACACGAAACTGTTCCCATTCCCTTTGTTCAGAGCAAAATGTTATCCACAGAACTCCACACTAACCATATGCTCAGTCCCAAAAGGCCCTGAACTGGGCTGATGAACTGAGATGTTGATGCCAGGTCCCTTTGTCTTACCGTGTTCCCTCTGTGGATGCACACGACTTGGCTGAAGCTCTCTGCTCTGATACTCTCTCCCTGCTGCCTTTACTGGTTGCATCCCTCCCAAGCATCAATTTGCATCCAATGGAGGCATCAATGAAGAAGCAAGTCAACTGAGGGCACTACAGGGCACTTCATGTTCGTGCTTTGGTGATACCCTGCTCACATCTTTTACTATAAAAGGCAGTCTAGGGCTGTTAAGCTCCATCCTTTGGTGTCTCAGCAACTACTTAAAAATGAAGTGGCATGGACCTGGTGAGTTGTAAGCAATGGCAAATCCAAAATGTATGTCAGTGCTCAGCACCTTACTGAGGTCCAGTTGAAAAGTAAACCGCAGTTGCACATGCGCTCCATCACTAGAAGCCATGTCAGTAGTCACCAAAGCAGTCTACTGGAAAGTGTAGGCAGATCTAGACTATTCAACCACAAGAAATTTCCTGTTCTGTGCTGGCTAAGGAGTATTTGAGAAGGTTTCCAGTGTAAATTTGAGAAGAAATCCCCCAACGTGGATGGGTAGACAACTCTTAAAAAGTCCCGTGGAAAAAAATGTATAAACTTACATTTTGAGTAAAAAATGCTAATTCTTTTTTTCTTTCAGTAGTTTCTATCTCTGTCTGTGCTCCTCAACCCATTTTTCAACTTTTCCCAAGAAGATATACAAATGTCCAAACGGAATGTTTCTTCATTCAAATTTCCTTGGAGCAAAGGAATTGTGAGACTGTTTCTTGACAAGAAATCTGGCTCCTTCAGTGGTATCAATTCTGCACATCGTGGTTTGAGATCCAATTGAAATATGTTAAGTGTAATACCACTAAACTTCAAGGATCGGCTCTCAGTTGGCAGGAAAGCACTGTGTTCCTTGGTTAATTAATTCGTTAACATCACTATGTCTGAAACAAGAACAGAGAGAAGCATATTTACCTATGGCAATATTTGGTTGAATTAGGACTCATTTGTGCTATACAGATGACTTTTTTCTCTTCCTTTCGCATTAGAACTTACATTGTGGTACAAGAAAAAAAGAAGGAAGAAAGTGAAAGAGAGAAGAAAGGTTTTTTAAATATATGCTCATTTGAATATTTTGCAGAGAAAAGTAGTCAAAGATGTTTTAAGTACTTCTTGAAATAACAGCAGCTGTGTCAGATACACTATCTCTTAGAAATGACCAAGTTTTTTGTTGTGGTTGGGTTTTTTCCTGTTTCCTACAGAATTTGAATTTTCCTGTGATTTCATTAGCCATCCAGCCTTCAACGCTGCCAAGTTTTGTGTTAAATATTAGAAGAGGAAGTGCTGCTCTGCTCCCTCAGGATTTGACAGAAATTTGTTTTTAAACTAAACACACTCAGCAAAAAGCTTTAGAACTTTTTTTACCCCAGTTTCATCGTTACAAGCTTTGTGATTCTTCCACTGTAAACTGATTTTTACCCAGCTGTAGCACTTCCTCCCCCCAACTGCACTGACATTAAAGCACTTGACTGAAGCAGTGAGACAGCAGTGTGCTCCTGTGGGAGGGACGATAACAGAAGTGATAGTTCTTAAATTAGAGAGTCTGAAGGGCAAGGGATCAGCCTCAGGAGAATTTTAGTGATTACAAGGAAACACACAATGGCTGGCTTTCTTGAGCCTGCTACTTGCCTTGGAAAAGAAAGAAAACAGGGAGAGTTGCTTTAGGGTCAGGCTTCCATCAAATGAAATGGAGCTGCAAGGCAGGCTCAGGTGCACCAGTGCTTTTCAATACTGACTTGGTTGGATTTTCCTCCACATTTTTAAAAAACAAATCTGTGTTCCAGTGCTTTTCCAGACTGCTGTTAGATCAAATATTAACTTTAACTTGATAGCCTTGCCAATCCCAAACTCATATGTTGTCTTGTCTTTCACCTTTCTCGGTTTATTTCGCTGTTTACTTTTTCCACAAAAGAAGACGTTTACGATTTCCAAATATTTCCATACACATTAATGTTTCATGGTAGGGAATGCACTGCTAATAGGAAACTTCAAAATGTACCTGCTCTGCTGCTACTCTGATATTTGGCATCTCTGCCTGTGCAGCTGAACCTTGTCTGTCATGCCCAGCGTTGCCCTGGGGGCTGCTGAATTTGAGATACAGCCCTGGTCAACATGAGAAAGCTCTGAGAGATGAGAGATGTCTGGGGACTCCTAAAACCTCTGCCTAGTGCCTGGGCCTGGAAGGAGCTTTAGCACTTGGTGCACACTACAAAATATCTCCCAGCACCCAGCACTTTCATCTTGGTCTGCATCCGTTAGTAGCTGGAAAGAGAAGATGCAGAATGTGCCATGGCAGCCAAAGCAAAGATGGGACTCTGAGCAGCCCAAAGTGGGATGTTATCTGTGCAAGTGCTCTGTTCCTCATTCCTTAGCACTTATTTGCAGCTCCCTGGCATCCAATAATTATTGTCCTGGAACTTTTCCAAAAGCACTTTGCTGTGTGTGAAATTCAGCTAGACATATTCTGGATGGCACAGGTTCTGGCTGGCTGAATATCACTTGTCACATCAGGTCTCTGGCAGAAATTCCGAACTCTGAGTTCTTGGTTCTAACAAATCTTCTGCAAGTCTGTCTTGAGTTTTACCATTCCACCAAACTTTTCCACAGGACAACTCATTCACAAGAATTTGGAAGAAAGTTCAGAAACAAAGAAAATTATAGTCACATAAGCCCTAAATTCACATAGGTCTCCAGCATTGGCTTAGAGTTTTCAGGAGGATTTAAATGTCTTCAATGTTGTCCTGAATAAGAACCATTCTATTTCAAATACTTGTTGAAACCTTTGCAGTAGCATTACTACAGTTATTGTTTCTCTTCACCATTTCAAGAAAAAGTAAGGAGGATGAGGGAGGGAGAACAATGGAACATGGAATTTTAGAGTGAAAATATAAATAAATTATGTCATCCTGTACAATTAAAAATGTTATTACTGAATAATAAATAAATACTAAATAATATGTAAGTTCTTTTTAAAAGGTTAACAGCTGATTTCTGTAGGGAAGCCATGAATTAAACATCATGCAAAACAATTAAACTCTGGGAAACAGAATTTCTGATATAGTGGTCAACAATTAAAAATGAATGTGTTACTCTGCTCCAGGGAAAAGCAGTACTATGTCAGGCTTTCATGCTATGGGGGACAAACATATCGTGCGACTCCAGATGGAAAATTTTGCAAAATATAAAGCAAATACACCATGAGTGGCAGAGACTTATCTGAGACACTGCTACACAAATGATGGAGGTTGCAGTCATTTCTTCTGGAGAAACACGTGCTCCTTCCAACTGAAGTTCTCCACCTAAACTCATCTGCAAATACAATTCTTAACAGCATGGACAGCTTTACATGAAAATCCTCATTCAGGTCTGCCAACAGGGACAGGTTTGTCTAAAAATCAGCTACTGGGAGTGTAACCAATACAGTCTCCTTTCATAAACAACATCTATAACCAGAAAACTACAGTAAGGAGCGGGTTTAGTTAAATGCGTATTGGATTTGATATACTTCCTTGCAGCTGTCTCTGAGCAAAATATATTAAACACGGTACTAAACACTGCTCTAACATGACCTTATAGCTTCTGAACTAAAGTTCATCTCTGCACATCTATCTCCTTTCCTTTTCAGCATGTGCTAGACTTCCCCAGGAAGGTGTGCTGGGACACCACACATGGTAAAATCCTATCATATAAGCGAAAACCAAATGACTTCTGATCTCATCATTAATACTTTCATAACTTCATTTCTGCTGGAAGCAGCCTGGAGAGATGTTCTCTTCATGTGTTCACCTCAGTGCCAGCAATCCACCTGAATGTGTTGTCCTCTTCTGGCACTGGCGTTGCATGAAGAAGCAGCATCTATTATTGGTTGCCTGCGCCTGCCCATACCCGTTGCTTGGGAATTGTCTGAATTGTTTACCATGGCCAAGGCACATTTGAACAGATGGGAAATATCTCCATTCCTGCCAACAAGAGTCAAGAGATGCCACTAAAATCCATTTAGAAGAGACAAAAAAAAAAATAATTTGAAAAAACACCTAGTGAAGAATTAACTCAGGTCTGTTGCAGGTGAAATCTGTCAGCTCACGAGTCCTTTCATAGCGCTTGTACCCAATGGTTCCTTAGAAAATTATCTCTGCCTCAGGTGTTGATAAAAAGAACCCCAGACAGGCACTTTTCTTCACTGATAAACTGGCTCTAGTTATATCCTGTATATGTAAGGAATTGGATGTGTCATAGCTGCAAGCCGAAAAGAAACACTGCATTTTCTATCTGGTTTGCATCAGCAATGCATGCTATTATGGAAATTATTTTAGACTTGGCAGAGTTTTTCAGAGAGAAGCAATCAAGATATAAAACCTCGCAATGGTTTGGTTCACACAGCCGTTTATTTCAGCTCAAGAAACCTCATTCCTTTTCCTTTGTGACTCTGTAGGGCTTCATGGTTATCAAACACAAACCAGTGACTGAAAAATGGGTCATTGCTTTGCAGCACATCCATTGGAGATGCCAAGAAACTTTTCCAAGATCTTTCACATAGTCATTGCTTGTGGCTTGATTACAGTGAGTCACAGAGTTGTACAGAGCTGGCACCCCCCAAACATTAAACTTTCAAACAAGGTACTGTCAGTAGTATAGTCAAACACATTTGTTCTATATAGAATAATCTGAAACACTTATCCCCTTTCCCTTTCAGTCCTCTGCATTGTTTCCACATAGCTGGTTGTAAAATGGCTGTAGGGAACATGCCTCCTCCTTCTCTTCTGTCATGTTATAGAGCTCATCTTTTATTTCCAAGGACAGCAATCCAGGGTTGGCATATGCAGCTTTACATCAGTGACTAACTAGCCTGTGGTGTTATGCCACCACACCCATAAACATCACTTTTTGAACTGTTTTCTGCCTTTGTGCCCTATGAATGATGTGATGTTATGTGAGGCCATCTACAAGCTCTTGATAGAAAAACACCCTCCCCTCTTTTCCATGATGGTGCTGGGAATCAGAAGATGATTTTCAAGGCTGAATATGAAAAGTGATTTTTCTTGCTTTGGGATGAACATGGGGTACCACATTCCCTAAGGTAACCATGGGTAAAAGACTAAAACACCCAAGACTGAAAGTCCTCCAAGAGGTGGAGCTGCACCTGTCTCAGGGAAAAAAAAAGTCACTGAAATGAAATTACTCAGTTAATTCCTCCTCCTTTTTTTCGTTTGGGTTGTTTGCTTGTTTTTTTGGGGTTTTTTTGACAGTTAATAGACCCTTGTCTTCCCAGCTGGGGTTTTAATCTCTTTTTTAACAGGATGTTGATTGCTGATAAAGATATATAATCTGCATCTACAACTGTATGATAAGTAGGGTTGAGGATTCTGTTTATGAATGACTGGTGAGACAACCACAACTCTGTGAAAGGAACTGTCCCCTTGCCATGATGATCTGTGACCCTCAAATGCCACTGAAGATATGAACCAAGAGTTTAAGTTACAGAGTGCAAATCTGGGAGGGATGAATTGAAATCAATGAGTTCTGCAGTAATTCTGTCTGCATTAAAGCACTGACAGATTTCACTACATCCTGGCAATCCTGAAAACAGCACTAGAGATCCCATTTTTTATGTCAGTAAATAGTCTGCCATAAAGTAGCTATGATGTTAGAAATACCTCTTGTGTGTTCTTATCCTTGGATAAACACAAAGCAACATTCCCATCATCCCCAATCCTCTGAAGAGGCTCAGACAGGTCCTAAGTCTGTATTTCAACCTTCAGTATTCCACTTATTGGCACAGGCCATATTTCTTAATTCATTATACTAAAGAAAAGATACTCATCACTCTACTGGAAGAAGGTTTGAGTGGATTTTGAGCCTGGACTAGTAGATTTCCATTCCAATTTTTAGGACTAGATTTGCTGTCCTGACAGGCAGTAGGCGTAACATTTTTGTCTAGTCACTCAGTATCCTGTTTTCTCCTGAATTGAATTTACTGTCTTACGTACTCATCCTATGACTAACAATGAGATCCTGGCCAAATTTTCCATCCGTTGTCCAATTCTGAATTCATACCCCTTTACTGTACAGTGTAAGTACAGGTGTAAATAGAATACAGAGAACCTGGTCCTGGGACAGGCACTGGGGTCAAGCCTAAGTGGGACAGGGAAAAGCAAGTTCTTGTGAAGACAGAACATGGGCCAAGAGGACTTTGCAGTCAAGTGAAGCTGTCTGGAAGTGGGTTTGAACAGCCCACTCTCAAAGCTGTGGTTTTCACAAGCTAACCAGACCAATCCACCTCCAGAACAATCTCTTTTCCAGTTTTCTATCAAAACAGGAAGTGATTCTTTAATTTAAATGAGATCAGAAAACTGCTGTCATGGTATATGGGAATTCATGATATGATTGTCTTCTCTGAATGAGCTTGAGCAGCATAGAGGGAGTACAATGCAGTTCATATGATGTAAGGGTGTGTTTGTGTTTGTGTTCGTGTATCTGGAGCTCAGGGACACCAGTAAACCTTGCAAAAATTCAAAACATAGGTGACACAAGTAACACTTGGTGGGAAGTAAAGCGCATGTGGCCTTCTTGTTTATTCACTTTAAAGCAGGCATTTGGAAACAGATCAAAGAGTACAGCAAACAGCACTTCTCTCAGCAACTATGTGATGCCCCTCACCAGAGGAGCTGTGCTTTCCCTTTGGCTCTTCTGAACACTTTCCAGTGCTCCCTTCAGACCTGATTCTAAGCACAGCTGGAATGTGTTTCCCTGCATAGCAGGAATGGGGTAGAACTAAAGGATGCCTCAACATTTCTTTGCAGCCAGCCAAAGTCTCAGAGGAGAACAACATGTTTAAACCTTCCAGGAAAAAAAAATCCACAGCCTTTTCAGTGCTTTTATCCTATCCCAAACAGTAGTGCTTAAAGTCAAAAGATTCTAATACTGACATCTAGCAATAAGGCCAAAACTGAGAGCTAGATTGACCAAAAGGTGGTCCAGAAGCATCACAGATTTTAGTGTATCCAGTGCTGAAATTAAGCAGCAAAAAAACATAAAGACCTTTTGTGTGAGTGAAACTAATCAATAAATAGAATACTGTATTTTATTTGCAGAAATATCCATCAATCAATTGATTACCATAGTTTTGGTAATGGGAACCCCATAAACATTGAAGATAAAAACATGCTTTGGACAATTTTGGTACCCTCCATGTGTAGGTAGTAAAAACAGATAACCCTTATTTATCACTTGGCAAACTTCAGGTAGCCTTCAGGTCACAAAGACAAGAGCTCAAGCTCTTAGATAGTTGAAGTTAAAGGAATTAATTCTACCCTTAAAATTTGATCTACCCTTGCACTGTTACACTAAAAAGACAATGTTATACCACATGGCATTAAAGGCTTAAAGTTAGAGAAAGGGATTAACCAGCTGGATCTACTGGCAATTGCTGAAAGCAATGAGGTAGAACAGCACTTCATTGTCCATATGCATACATGATCCACAAGATATTTATCCCCCTCCTATTTTATCCTCTGCAGACATCTCAAATAATCAAGCTGCATGGTAGTCAGTGAACATTTTAACTCACTGCTCCAATTAATGCCCATCACTCTAGTAGAATAAGCCTAATTCTCTCTGGGAAAATATCTAGTGCCCAAGTCTGTAAGACTATGCTTTCAAATTCAAAATTTCCATATGCTGATTTTAGCTCTAAATGTCATAATTATACAGCTCTACACAAATTTCAAACCATTTTCTAAGTGTGGCTGAGTTTATCATCTTCAGTTACCTCCACAATTGTTAGGGTGCCTTTACAATCAAAAGATAGGAATCTCTTATTTGTAATCTCTTATGTACAGCAGTTGTCTTCCCAGTAGGTTAAAAAGGACCGTAGGTGGCTCATTCCTGAACTCAGCTATCTAGATGCCTGTATGTTCTTTTTTCTCCTGCTGCAAAAATATTTTAAAATCTATTTACTTCACTTAGATAAACAAGTTCATATATAGGTTAATATGAATATTTCTCTGGATATGAGTGTTGTATGAACCTATTTACCCTTCTCTCAATCTCCACTACACATGAGAGAGTTATGAGCCTTGAGAATAAACAAGGGATTAATAGAAGTGGCCAGAAAAGAGAAGGAGGAAGAAGGGTTTTCTCTCACATCCAACAGCTCTGCAGTGGTTTCTTAGCCCATGTGCAGAGAACACTTAGATATTCTTGACAGAGTCTGGTGCTGCATGAGAGTCTAACTGCTTCTCTGCATGACTGTGTATAACGGATTTTTAGCAGCACTGTGACAATTTCCTTAAGCATTACCAGCCTGTGACCCAGGCTTATATTGAGCTCTATCCTGTCTGCTTTTCTTTTGGTTTAAGTCTGCAACAGACTTCTGTACCAGCCCTGATTTGTGCCAGATTAAATGAAAGCTGACTTGGCAGAAGCCTCTTATGAATGTTGTGCCCACGAGGTGCCTGAAAGGACACAACTAAAACCAATCCTGCAGCTTCATGCACAGCTATTCTTGTGGACAAGTCCCTTTCTCAGGAGTCATGAAGCAAAAGCACTAGAAATAACCATCCCAATTCCTGAAGGGCAACCCTCATACAGATTTGACCCAGTTCATATGGGGATACCAACTAGTTTGGACCAACTAACCAGAAACTCATTAGTGAGAATAGTTAATGGAAGTTATTGATTACCAAAAAGCAATAAAATTAATCTGTAAAGAAACACATCTTTACAACTAGAAAGACAAGGTATAAAAATCAATTTGATACTTAAAGTACATACATATTCTCAAGTTTGGACCTCCTTTGTTGTGATTCAAACTACCTGTGTGAGTGATGCTGATACAGAAGTTATTGAGGTAATTAAAGGTGCTTTCCATCACCCTGTCCATGTGCTTATTATCTCAGAGTTCTGATTAATTCCTTTTTTAAAAATACCTTTGAATCTTTTCATAAAGTCGTGCTACTTTGTTGCTTTGCAAGACTATATTTGACAAGGGCATGAATAAGCAAAGCAAAAAGGTGATGGAGCAGGAATCACTGGTCACAATGTCAGACACCCCTCCTCCTACTTCTGTATGTCCTACAGATTTTAAAGGTCAGAAAGGCATGGAACCATGCCCGTGTCCTAAGAAGAATACACAAGGAAGGTTAAAACAAAGTTCTGTGGCCAATGAACTTGAAGAATTTTCTTCTTTTTGCTTCACAAAGCACTGAGCTGACTGGGCTACGTGGGCCTGAGTACTTTATGGTTAACATTTGCTGTGATTGGTTGAGCCACTGTGTGAAAGCAAAAGGAAAGTTCATCTTTAAGATACATATTTTTAGCAACTGACCCATATGGTACAAATTGCTGTCCAAAATGTATTTTTGTGGCAAGAGGCTTTAAAGAAAATATACTACTTTCTTTGTTAAAAAGAAATTCGCTTTAAATGATAGGCAACATGGTGCTCACCCACACAGACCTCACAGCCCCATAAGTTAATGGCAACCTCCTTGTTGCCATTCTTTTGGCAGGAAGAGGCCAGGGTGTCTGATAGCCCTGCCCCAGAGAGGCAGTACCTTGAGAACATCACTCTGCCAATGGCTAAGAGAGGGTGGACCCAAGCTGACTCCTTGAGTCATATTTATGCAACTGTTCCTTGAGCTTCCCCAGACAATTCTACTGCTTCCCTTGGAAACGCAAAGACAGGAAAAACTGATTACTGCCTTGGTCCTCACAGCAGCTTCATGTCACACCTCTCTGTTGTGGATGCTGTGCTAAAACTGTTCAGAAGCTGTGCACTGCTTAAGAGATGCATTTTAGCTGCCCCTCTCTTAGCATTTATATCTCTGTTACCCAGCAGGTGTAGTGTACTCAAGGCCCCATCAGTCCTCTGGTTTGCTTTCCTACTAAGCTATCAGCCCCAAACTGCAGCTGTACTACCTGTCTGGACTGAAATCAATCCAAATCTTCTGTGCGTCAGTGTGGGGGCAGAATTGCCTTTGCTCAGCAGGCTACAAATGCACTCTTCAGTCATTCAAAGCTCTGCCTACAGCCAGCTCTAATTATACTCTATTTTGTTTATGCTGTAGTGGCTGGACTGGTATTTTTTTCCTCCTCTCCACTTAATCTACCTTTGTCTTTCTAATAATATCTTCCATCTAATTTTTTATAGCTATTCCCCTTTCGCTCAGGTATTACTACTGATAAGGATCTAAAATTGAGTCTGGGTACTGTGGAGGTGTCAGGGGTAAGTCACTAATTTGAAGGTTAAGTTTTTAGATTTTAAATACTATTGATATAGGTGGAATTTCTGTGTTGTTCCTGCTCCTAGTCACACTGCAGTCTGGATAGAAAGGGAACACAGTGCGGGGGAACTAACATGGGTATGTGCCAGCATTTCTTCCTGAAATTTTGCAATCTCAAAAGAAAAGTGACTGATAGATTAACTTTATTTGCCTGGCAGGTGGTACTTAGCACAGGGAAGTTGCATTGGACATGCTGTAACTGAAGGGAACAAATGGTCAACAAAAAGCACAGGAAGAAATCCATTCCAAAGATGCTTTAACATGCCATCTCAGTTTGCAAACACTGCTTGCTTATTTGTCTCTTTTTGAAACAACAGATCTCCTCGTGAGATGTCACAGCAATGTGACAGAACAAAGAGGCATCCTGCAAGTTGGCAAGCAGTATCACTGGCAAAGCTCAGTGAAGGAGGTGATTCTGCAACACACCACGGCAAGCCGTGCGATGGGAGATGTGGATGTCTGTATGTGTCTCAGTGCCAGGACCCATGTCAGATATGAGAGCTAGAAAGACTTGTATCTACGTGTGAATGAAAAACTTATGCTTACAGCTCTACCAAAGATAGGAGAGGGAACTTCACCTCGATCTCATATCCCTGGAGGAGCTAATTTATCCTTCTCCTGTGTTCATGATCCTTTTATCCTAGAGCTGTAAAAAAGGGGAGCATGAGGCCAGTTATTTCTCCTTCTGCACCTACACAAACTCTAGTGAAACTAAATATTTGTTTAATCTGTTTTTGAGAACTTCCAGAGGGGAATCTTCAACACCTAGCCAAGTATTTGGTCTATCTTCATCCTTCCCACTGGAATGCTTTTTGTTTTATTTTTCCTCTCCAGTACCTGGCTCTTAGCACTTGACTTTATTGGATGTTACTACCTATGAAATCAGCACCTGGTCCTTATGTAGGAGGCAAAATCAGCACCTAAGCCAAATGAAAGAAGCTATTTTGCTTCATCTGTTGCTTTTCAACATGAAACACTTGCCAAGAAATGAACATCTTTTTAATTCTTTTTTTTGTTTTTTTGCACACTGAATGCACGATGTGCAGGCTATGAGAAAAATTAGCTTACATATAAAAATACTTTCAATTGTTGTATAGAAGCTTCATGTCTGCCAGGGTCACAAAATGAAGGAGACATCATTCTATAGAGTTTTGGCATTGCAAACAGTAAAAATCACCCAGAATTCTTATGTGGGGAATCTCAGAGTTTTGTTGCCACAGGTGTTTAATTCCCTCTTGAAAACCAATAACCAAAATAGTCCTTTCAGTGAGTTCTACCAAAATAATTCTGTGTATGTAAAGCATATCAGAAATTTAAGTGTAAAAAAGAATTAAATTAAAATAGAAGTGTTATGGATTCCTTTTGGGCACTACAGAGAAAACTGTGTGGGTGTAAAACAGAGGAATGAGGAACCAGGAACTGGCAACACAAGGGAGGTTCCAGCACATGGAGAATACAGAGATAGGAAGTGTTTAACAGGAAGAAAAAAAAAATAGAAGAAAAAATAGACTCCAAAACCTCAACAATATGTTGGACTGCCAAACCTCTAGTGAGAAGCAGCAACTGAATTCCAACTCTTCAGAGAAGTTCGGACTAAGTTAGCCAGCAGCTCATCAAATAATTCCAGTGACTATTAACAGATGTTGCCAGGCAAGAATTAGATACCTTCAATTCGAGTAGACCAGACCTATTCTGGCAGTGTCCACAGAAGAGCAAAAAAATTTCACTATAGGTTCCCCTAGAGTCAACTGTGAGAAGTAGCAGGTTAGTTTGTCCAGGGATCAATTCACCATAAGATGGGTGCTGATCTCAAGGTATGGTAGATCTTCATCCTTCTTTTTCAGCACATCTGAATCTATCAGTGGTAGAGAAGGGCTGCCTGCTCTAGCAGAGACAGCTGAGGACGTGTGACAGCCATCACACATCAAGTGGGACTTCACATCTTTCTCTTCCCTTCCTTCCCTCATCCCTCTTCTGTTCCCTCTTTCCTCCAAGTTACTGCCAGTCACTTCCAGGCAAAAAGCTCTTATAGAATGAATTTGTTTTGATTTACATCATAGATCCTTCTTTTTCCCCATTTCTGTGATCTTCACTGTGAAAAAATGACACTTCTGACAAGCAAGCCTTCTTCTTCCCCCACTTCCCCTCATTCTGTGGATGTTTTCTTAGCCATTTAATCTAACATCGCGTACCATTTAGGTTTGAGAGGCTGGCATAACTCCTGAACGAGACAGAATGTGCTGCTGTGAATGGAGAGATGGGGGTGACAGAAAGGACCATGAGGAGGCTCCAAACTCTCTGAATTACTCATCAAGAGGGTGGCAACATAGAAGCCTAGAATATCTTTCTTCTCCATCTCCTTCCTCCCAGACATCTCTGACACATGACTGTCAATACACCACTGAGCCATTGTGCATGTGTGTGTGTGATTAGAAGAGAGACAAAGTTCTGCTGAAACGCTATCAAGCAGGTATTATGGATGTGTCTATCAGGCTCTCTGAAGACCCTTTCATATAATTAGCAGGTAGGAACTATGCAAAATACTACCTGGAGAGGGATTGTTATTCCTCCTGAACCTGCGTCTCAGAAAAGAATAGCCAAACTTTCTAGATCAAAATAAACAACTTGATGGCAAAAAGAAAGAAAAAAAACACAAGTCCAATGTTTTTTCACATCCTCTCCTAGTTACATTTTGCTGTCAGTTTGAAAAGCTTTGTGCTAGAAACGCTGCTGAATCACAGAGAATTACATGCACAGCTTACTAGAAATTGCAGCTGAATTTCAACCCAAACAATTCTACCTGAGTTCTGAAGGAATTTGACTAGTTTTCTTTGATTTTTCTCCAGCTCTTAATTTCATTCAGTTTTAGGTTGTTCTGGGAAAAGCATCCTCAGCTTGCCATTAGAACATGCTACCCTATACTTTTCTTATGTTTAGTCTGTGTTCCTGGATTTTCTTTCAAATTCACAAGGGTTACAAATTCTCTCCCCCTAGTTTATGGTAAATCTGCTGCTCAAATGTATTACTGCACTTCTGTGGATTGATGCATAAAGACATATTCATTGTGATAAACTCATGGGGCTCATCACATCAAACATGTGGGAAAAACTCTTAGAACATCTTTTCCTTTGAAAATAAAACACAACAAAGCAACACAAGAGCAGCACTGGGTCATCACCTTCCAACAGTGGGCAGATCAAAACGAGCGGGATTTTAGTAGCACTCTCCTGAATGTCACAGGTACTAACCTGTATTGATCCCAATCTGATCACTTCATGGCAGTTTCTCAGTAAGCAATTCCTGGCAGCTGCCTGGCAGCAGCCTTGTCTAAGAGACTCCTAGCTCTTCTGCTGCAGAGCTTTCCATTTCTCTTTTATTCAATTAACTTACAACAAACTACTAAGCAGAAAGCCTGAAGGACTCTGCTGTTGTGTAGGAAGGAGCTTTAAAAAAGCAAATGCTGGCATTTCCCAGGCTGTGCTACAGTGGCATCAGCCTGTGGCAATGCTACCACTTCTTAACATCAACTCATCAAATGCTCGGCTGCTGTCTAGCATTTGGAAAAAACCAAGGGTTTTCTACTTGGTATGTGAACCTTGAGAGAAGTCCTGCTACGAATGCAGTGGGAATGCCCTGCCTCTTGCACTGGTAGATGCAAATCAAGTGGGGAAGCAACTGTTTGTCTCCAGCTGAGGAATAGATGGATGCTGAGCAGGGGTGGGTACAACATTTTAAGGAGGGGGAAAAAACCCAACCAGTGAAGAGGAAAAGTGACACTTTTCTGATGGCTTCACAAAAAAAGGAAGAACAAGAACTTAATCTTGTGAGGTTTACGAGAGATTTAGCTTCAGCCCATGGTAATTTCTTTCATTAAAACCAAAGAAAATGATTAACAGTGACGGCCAAAAACTTTGCTACAAAATTCAACAGAAGATTTTCCTTTTCTTATCACACAACACTCAATAAACAGACCGGAACAAAAAATTAAGGAAGCTCTCTCTTGCTGTATTAATTTTGGCTATTTGAAGAGAAGTTAAAGGCAACTGTTTTGAAGTATAGATGGAAATTAGCTTATTTTTTGTGCACAACATTGGAAATGGATGGTGTGATCTTTTCTCCCAGGTGTGTGAGGCTATAGAAGAGCCTAGGTGGCTCTGACACTACTTTCATTACCCACTGCAAAAGAAAATAGATGTTGTGTAAACTAGAAGCTTGTAGGCGCAAGTGGCAGATTTTCACATGGGCTAAACATATGTTCAGTTTGCTCAGAGCAAGCAAATTTCACATTTTGCTACCAAAAAAAAATAAATAAAAGAGTCTTATCTTAAGGGATTGAAATTTCACTCTAGAACACTCTGGGAACTACTTCCAATCTTCCATTCTCTGTCCTTGGATGTTCAAGAGGGTGTTGTGAAGAGCAACATGAAATTATGGCTATGTATGGATAGTATTACTATTAATCTTGAAAATATCCGAAGCATCCAAGTTTTCTTGTGGGTTAAGATTCAGTGTCAAACCTGAAGTCTACTGAAAGGCAAGACCTGAATGAAACTTGAAAGAATCAGTGTTTGATAGAAGAACAGGCCAAGGGAAGTCTGCAAGTGGATTCAATTTACTTCCATGATAGAAGATAAAACCTAAGTTCACCCATCTCAGGAGAACAGCACCACAGATCTCCCCTTCTGTACATTCAAAGGTATCTTGATGTTTAACCTTCAAATCACGTTGCAACAACATTTTTCCCACAGCAACAAGTTCTTGTACTTCAAGCCAACCCAAAACTACGTAAGTGAAAGAAGCAAAATAAACAATGTAGAAGAAAATACTCAGCTCTTTGATAACTACTCCAGGGTTTGGGGGGGGGGAGGTGCTAAAAATTATGGAGGATCCACAGGGGCAGTGGCTTCTCTCTGGGTGCCTGGCAAAATTTTGAATCTTGTTCCAGTTATTGCCTGCATTCCCTAGCTAGCCTGCTTTTCAAAATAGGATTGAAAAGCCTGCACAACTTGATGGCTAATATTGAGAACACAATCCAAGTATGATGGCTCAAACCTTTGAATTTTTGTCTCAGACTCTACTAGCTCAGACAGACAATATGATCCAACAATTTCAGTACCTTGAACCTGTGAGGATCCAGCCCTGAGAGAAGCCTGGATACACAAAGACCTTGCTCCAATTTTTAATAAACACTCTATACTATCTTTTGGCCTAAGCTTGACTTACAAATTCACGTGTGCATAAAGCAAAGCTGTCTAAGCAAGATATGCTGTGAAATCAGGACTTTTCTATTCATATGGCAGTTTTCAAAGCTTTTTTATGTCTGTGCAATTGGAAGCTGTGGAAAGTGAGACTCTGTCATAAATAAGGTGAAAGTAAGGGTAAACTAGAGGGATTTGATATTGTATCTAAAGCCAGATTTCATTTCAGGGACTGACAGCCTGAAACTCTTGTGCCAATTTTTCCATTTCATAATTTTTTTTTAGCTGGTTTCTCACCACAGGAATTTTGTGATACAAAACTGAAACCGTGTGACTGTCAGATTCAGCATGACACAAAACCAGCAGTGAACCAGCAGTGAACCGAACATCAACACATCCTTGTGTTCCATCTCCCTGACTTGGCACATGGTCACACAGAAGGGCATCTTGCTTTGGCCACTTAGTGCTTCTGCAGCATTCATTGCTTCTTGGCATCAATTTCACATTCAGTTTTTCTTTCTTCCCCCATCCTCTCACAATATCTCCCCTATGTGCAACGCTGAACTTTGGCTACATGCTTGCTTCCTCTGTTTCTCACATCTTGGAGCATTAAGAGGAGGTACTATGGGCTATTGCTTTGTTGCTGGAAGAAGACACATCAGTAATGCAAAGAGCTAATTTTGGGAAAAGTTGAATTGGCCTTAAGAAAACAAAAAAACCTGAAATGCACTTTAAATATTTGTAGGCAATTATGGAGTCTTGGTAAAAGGCCTATCAGGAGTGGGATCTGAGCTAATGATGATAAACCTTGCTTATGTAAAGAATTAGTCGAGTTGTGAAAATGTTGGAGAAGAACAAAGAAAATAAATAGCCCCTTCTAGTTTCTATTTTTATAGAGTTTTTTTAGGGTAGTTCTGCCACACTGTCAGCTCACAAGATGTCATGACAGATCTCCCACCATCTTTTCCTTCATGATATGCACTTGCTGGTTAAACAGTTCTTCCCTTCTCGCTGATATAAACCGTTTCCTGAGGGAGTGGATCAGATTTGCAGGGCAAGTGATGACTGAGAGTGACATTAAAACAAAGGCTGTACAAAGACAACTATGTGAACATGAGGGCATTCTGTAGTAATTCCTAAATGACAGATCAAGGAGAACGGTAGGTGTGGGAATAAGCTGCAAAGAAGTAAAACAAGGTTCTCATAGCTGAATTGGGAAATAACCCTAGAGGATAACTAGGTTGAAAAGAAAGAAGGTGGGACAATATATTTGAGTGACAAATCAGAGGGGGCTGGATTCAATATTAGAGCTCAGCTAGTTTATGTTAGCCAGGCACAGCAAGAAGTGGAGTTTTGCAATGTGATTATTGATCTCATCCTTTCATGCTGCTCAGTGCTGAAATGTCCTGAATACAAGTGGGGGCTTTTAATGGATTCCAGCTATTTCAAAGAAAACTTGTGAATGTATGGTCATTTCTGAGCCACCCACACAACCACCCCATGAGACCAATACCTGCAGCCAAAAAAATGAAAGATGATAATAAAAAAAAGGAAAGAAAATATAAATTAAGGAAGAAAGAAAGATTTCTGTACTTGGTATTTGCTCTTACTCTGACAGTACCATGTGCCCAGATCCCCAGATCCTTCTCATGAGTGATGGAAAATACCTGATGGATTTTGACATGGAGGAACCATCTGGGCAGGGTCTGAACACAAGAGTTGTAAAAGCCATATGAGAAAGAGATATTCAAATATGATGTGCTCCTGCCATCGCCACAGACAGAGAATGACTTGCAGGAAAAAAGGCGGTGACAGCTCCACAAAGATATTTGCATGGTAGAACACTGGGAGTAGCCAGTTGGGGAAAAATTTGGGGTGAAAACAATTGAGCTACTAGTCTGGTAGAAATTAAGCTTCAAGATGCTCTTCAGTTGAAATCTATGATTTTGAGTATGTAACTTGTTATAATTGTCTATGGATACCTGAATAGTCCTGAGATATGCTGTGCTCCGAGATCCACAGAGATTCAAAACAAGACAGAAGTCTGTGAGGTAAAATCGTCAACCCCAGTCCCTGACCAAATCACTAGAAATAAAAATGGATTCTTCTCAGCTGATCCAAAGGCTTCTCTTTATTTCAAAGTTATTTAATTGTACCCTTGCTGAATCTAATATCCTCATCTTTCCCTCACTGTCTCTGATGATAGAGTCTCAGATACATTGATGCCCAGTAGACATCTTAATTTTCCTCTAGAAAGGCTTAACAGAAACTCTTGTCCCTTCCTCTCCATTTCCTGTCTGTAAAGCAGAGCTAACTCTGCTTGGCCTGCTGACTTCCTTTCTCATATGATTTTCTTTTCAGTTCTTCAGGGCAAAGATTCCCTCATTTGAAGACTTCAGCAGCATTAAAAGGTAAACTAACAGCTACTCTTGACAGAAAATGTGGCTTAAATGGAGAAAATGGTAGTTATCCTCTCTTTTGGAAAGTGAAGCAGCAAGGAGTTTGCTATTTTGTGATGTTTCAATAAAAAGGCTTTGAGGGCTAATGGCATTCTTCTTTCAAAATCACTGTGGGTTTGCTATTTTCATGGAGAAACCAGTTTGTGGCCATGTCTCTTGGATTACCCTGCATTACTTCCTGCAGAAGCAGCTAAAATAGTTCAGAGAACAAATTTTGTTTTGGGTTGGGTTTGTTTTTTTAAGTATTTCTATTTCTTTGAGGAAGTAAGTGCCTGGACATTACTTCACTGCAGACACTATAAATAGCTGATTGAGTATCTGCATATACATGAACTTAGTGAAGAATGCACTGCCACAGGATCAATTTGAAGAATTAAACTAACAGAATATCAGCTGTAATGGTTTAGCAAGAGGGTCTAAATCAGTTTGGGTTGGTGACTGTAATTCTAGAGCAAATCTAGCTCTCACCAAGAGTTCAACAGGCAATGAAGCAACTTTGCTAGAAAGACAACAGTTTATTGAACCCATCACCAAGAAGAATAGGAAAAAATTCCCAAATAAGTAAAAGAATCAAAAAGATAAACCAGAAATTGTACCACAATGCCTTTACACACACTCTGAGAGAAATAGGAGACAGCTAACACATCTTGACAGCCTTAAATAGGGTAAGAGAGTGTACACAAACACTCATAACCAACAAGCCACCAACACACACACTCACACCCCACTTTCTAGAAGAGAAATATAGCAGAAAATATACATTTGGTGTTTGTGGAAAAGTTCCTTTTCCTGATCTTCTTGCAGACATCAGCACTCTGTGATGTCTCCAGCATACTTCTAGCTCCCATCGGCTAGGGGCTCTTCTTCGAGTCTGTAGCAGTGTCAAACATGGAAGACACTACAGGGTTCCAGACTCTCTCTCTGTTTGCCAAAGACTTAGTAGATCGGTATTTGTGATCACTCTTTCTCTCTCTTAATAGAGACTTCTCTCAGTGACAAGAGTATACAGGATCTTTGCCAGCCCCTGGAGACAAGGCAACATGGTGCTGGTTATGCATGGCCACGTCTGTTACAGTGTATAAGCTCTTCGGGGGTCTCATCCAAGAGCTTTCTACATGCCTCATGCAGAGCCTTTCTTCTCCCCTGTGGTCAGGCACCTAGGGAGGTAGAGGGTTAAGAGCTCACCTCTGTCTGGCATCTTCAAAGGCATTTGTTGTAGAAGTGGCTATGTGGAGGAGTTGCCTTGCTTCAGCCCACTGCCAAGGACAGGAATGAGCTGGTGCGTCTTTTCTGTATCTGAGCCCTCAGTGAAAGAGGGGAGGGCTGCAGGTTCACCCCCACAGAAGGAGGTTTGTAGGTACGGAGACTGTGTGGTCTCTTCAGCCTCTCTGCGTTTGAGCACCCATACAAAAGAGGGCCATGGTTTATCCCCACAGCAGAGTTACAGCTGGGCTTCCACCCTTTGGTGGCAGGGGATTGAGAGCCATTGCTAGCACCAGCTCCCCACCCCCACCCTCCTTGTGTGATGAGAGGGAGCTTTCTCCTAGTGGAGCTCCCTGTCTGTGAAGATGTTCCATAGCAGGAGCAGGAAACAAGGCGAAGATGGCAACAAGAGAAGGGAAGGAAAGAAGGAGGAAGTACCTTCCCTTTAGGTCCACCAATCACCGGTAGAGTCCAGACACTGACTCAGGAGGTCTGCTAGGAAAGCTGCCTCCAGCTTCAAAATACAATGCTTTTTTGGCATAAAAGCATCACGAGTAATATTTGAAAATTTGATAATTTTCAAACCAGCACACCAGCTCAGCTACAGTTTTCAAACTGGCCCATTTCCTTGACTATAGATTGAGGAAAAAGAAATGGAAATATGAGCAAAAGATTTGTTTGCAGTAAGATCAGTCACACCATAAAATAAACTCAGAAAAGGAAGTGACATGAACCATAAATTCCAACTGCTTAATAGAAAACAAAGCAAATCTGACCCAGAGAATAGAGTTATCACAAGGGGTGACATCACTGACACACAGAAAATGCAAAATTCTTCACAGAAATGCTGATTTCAGTAAATATTAATCTCTCCAGGTTAAAGTATTTGGAAAACTTAGCTGAGCTTAAAGGCAGTGGCAAGGGCAGGACAGAATAAATGAATAGGAAATTGAGGAGTTTTTTTTCTTTTATAGTGGTTAAGAACCAGAGAACCAGGCTGAAACTATCTCTGAAGATATGAAGATTCATATCCCAGCTGAACTGGTACAATTTTTCTATAAAGAAACAAGTACAACCACAGTGCAACAAAATACCACAGAACACCAACAGTTCTTGAATTTTCTTTGTCCATAAATCTAACTCATTCAACTACTGCTAACTGCAGTTCTTGACTGTATATTCCTTATCCACATCACCAGCAGAAGCTAATCCATCCCAATTTATTTATAACTTTATTAAGTGACTAGGGATGGCAAATATGTTGTTTTCAGTTTGTTGAGACTCCCAAACTGAATGGAAAGCTCAACAATTGACTATCTGTCCATATTAAATCCTTTTGAAGTGCAGTTGAGACAGAAGGTCCAGTGAAAATGGACCTTCCATGGGTTGAAAGAAGGAAGGCCTTCAGAAATGAAAAGAGCACTGAGGTCGTATGCTCTTAAATCCTCAGCATTTGTTCATTAGTCTTTCTTGCCAGACAAATGATCTAGAGTTACCATGGGATTTTTTTTTTAGTGTATAAGAAGTTATGTCTCTCTGTTACTAACTGTTCTGCTATTCATCCTCAATAAACATTCTCTGATGTTTATCTTTTTACTTTGCCTGCTGTTTATTTACAAATATAGATTTTCTTCTCTCTCCTAAGTAACCTTTGGAGCAAATCATTCAGTAAGGAAGGGATAGCCTGAGGTGGCTGAACCTACAATTCTTTCTTCTCTGCTTGTCTGGTTGGAAGACTGCAAAGAGGAAAGAACAGACCAAAGTTCAACTCTGTTTATACAGCCTCTGTATGGTATTATTCATCTACATCTCTTCTGAATTCATCCTGAAGTCTTCTGAAATCATGCCTGCCTTTGGGATGAGGTTGCCAAAGAATAGTAACACTGAGATTGCAATAATAATAAGGAGAACAAGGAAAGAGAGGAGATAATGACAGCAGAGGAATACAGAATGCGAAAATTTAATTATTGATTGACAAGAAGATACACATTTCTACCTGGAGACAGAGAAGAGCCCCTGGGATAACGAGGCACCAACAGAAATAAAAACCAATTAAGGTAAGTTATTGGACCTTGGAATTTGTTGCATATTCTCTTGTAAGTCATAGGTTCTTTTTCAAATACTCTGACTGAGCACAGAGCTATGCATTTCTTAAAGATTACAAAGCCTCAAGACACACTCATGGCTCATAATGATCCCAAACCATATTTTTCAGGAAGCTGGGATGAGCACCGCTGTATGCTCACCTTGCTCTTTCACTCTTTTCTGAGCAAGCTCCCTTGCTGCAGGACAATGTACCAGTCTACTTGGAGCTTGTGTCTCACCCTGAAACTGTTACTTTTTTAACTAGAGGAATAGAGATGGGAGTTCATAATCCAGCTAAAGGTGTCACATGAAAATGCTATACCTAAAAAAAATCATTTCTAATACTAAGTGAACTGTGAAATACAGTCTCACTGGAATGTGTACCGCTGTTCATGACCAGTAGAGATTTCTTGGCATAGCTCCCTGAGCTGGAATCAAACACCAATATAGCTACACTTTTACATTACACCCATTTCTAGAGAACATGTAGGTCCTTAAATAAGCAAAATTAAAAAAAACCAGTCCAAACCAAACCAATATTTCTATGATTGTTCTGGGTATCACTGCTGATAGAAGAATGCTAATAACATAGAAAGAAGAAAAAATGAACACTTTTGTTGCTGGGGATTGGAGTTGAACAAATTATTTATGATGAATAATTTATCTAAGCAAATGAGAGGCTTTCTGCTTGCTGAAGACTAATGTTTCCCCTAATAGATACATATTTGAGTATCTGAATATCAGACATTCTACAGTATCCATGAGGCTGTGGCGAGTAGCTCCCTGACAGCGGCAGGCTCCATGGGTTGATCTCTGTAGGATGCAAGCACAGTTTTGTTAAAGGATGGAAGTCTTCCCACCCGCATCCACAGGGGACATCTTGGGGCCAGAAGGTAGGTTGGGAGTGGGGAACCATTCTGTGCAGCCCTGTGTCTGTTCTGGCCAGCTGAGTCTTCAAAACACTTCCAGATTGCCCATGTATAATTCAAGCCCTGTGGATACCAGCTGTGACAGTCTGGGTTGCTGTTTGCAAAGAATCATATTTTAGTGGGAAATGATAAGCTATTTTGATGCATCTGTACATTTTGATAAATTGCCAAATGAAGAATTTGGGCTGGTCAGTAATGTAAATCAAAGGTCTGGGCCAAGACCCAAGAATGGCATAAATTTGATACAGTTTCATTAACTAGATTATTAGTTCCAGTAACAACATTCAGGGATGATCGAAGAAGCAAACTCTGAGACTCATTAGCACACTTGCTCTAGAAGATGTGGAAAGAGATAGTCTGTCTCTAAATGCAGCAGCAGAAGAGTGGAGACGAAGGATGATGTGAGCCTGCAGGCCACATCATTGTGCTGGAACTCTCTGGCAAGTCAGGTTTTTCATGCACACATCGACTGAGAATTTCTCATGAGTGGAGGGAAGAAAGAGTGATCAAGGGATATGATGAATGACAGTGACTCAAGCTCCCATATTTGGGGTGGAGGCACAAGAAAGACATGAATCACCCATCATGCCAGTCAAGAAGGTCCAGCTTTCTATCGAGAAGACTGAGTTGAGACTTAATGGTTTCCAAGATGAAATCAGATAGAGGGATGCAGAAGACACTGCTTCTAGAAGAAAGATGTTTCAGCACAGGTGAGATAAGAGAGAAAATAAACCAAAAGGATACAAGATAAATGAAGTTTGAGATTATTGTGGAGAGGGGAGGGAAATGGGAAGGATGGACAGACTCTTCCCACAGTAAAGCTACTTAAGGATGGGGAATCCTTAAGTGTTCTGTGTTTGTAGTTTCTTCTTTCCCAGTGAAACTCCTGAAATCCCTCTCATGATGGTGCTGAAGAACCTATTTAAGTAGGAACTTTCACGAGCATCCAAGAAAGAGAAGCAACACTGGAGGAGGATTTTTCTGGAGTACTGACTTTACACAGGCTTAAAAATGTGTTGCATGTTACGATGATCCTTGCTAGTGGGCAGTGCAGGAGCCAAACACAGGCACTCACCAGCATAAACCCAGGACTGTGTCCCTCTGCCACAGCAGAGAAGGGCCATACAAAAAGAAAGTTTAACCATTCTTAATGCTCTTTTTGTCTCTCTTAACTGACTTTCATTTCATGAATGCTGCTACCAGACTGATTTACTCTAAGATTATTCCAATCATTTCCTACATACAGAGGGGCGTAAAACAGGAGGCTGAGCCTAAGCCTAGCCAAAGCCTACTCTGAAGCAGGAGCTTTCACCAGCAACACTCCCACAATCATCAAGCTACAGTAAGGAAAAGGTGGGGTAGTACGATTATGTTACCATGGCCTAGATCCATGGCGAGAAGCTGATAGGAGAAAATCCGCCACAATGTTAAGAAAGTCGTTTATGCTTCTGCAGCCACATTTCCTTATCTATTTGGGTTTTTAGTTATTATATCAAACAGACCATGATGAGAGTCACAAGTATTACAAAATGGATGTGCAATCATTAAGGGCAAGTATTCTGACTAGTTGACAGGGTCTATGATATTTCACCCCAATGCTCTGAGTCTGTTAACTGGAGTGTAAATCTAAGCAATAGAGCAAAAATAAAGGGTGAAGATATTTCAGGGGGTTTAAAACTACTCCTGGATCTCACCCCTACTTGAAATGCAGTCCAGCAGATGTAAATTCAACAAAAATTGACTGATGACCCCTGCCCGATCAACCAAGTATTATCAGTCTCTGATACAAGCAGATCACTTTGCAAGAGATCTATCTCCATGTGTTTCCACTGAGTTCTTGCTTCTGCTGTCATGCTGACCTGAACAGAAGAAGCTTTATTTGCAGCTCTCCAAACTGAGGTGTCAAGATGTAAGGACTGGAATCCTTATGCCATGATGATGCTTGTTACATCTTGTCTCCTTGGCTCCCAGACCTCTCTCTCATTATGAAGAGTGGCTACACACTCTGCCACTGACACACTATACAGAAGGGGTCTCTCGTCTTAAGTCTCAGTTCTTTCAGTGATCCCCTGACAAGTGCCCTCTGGGACAAAGCCCTTTCAAAGCAGCCCCCATTTCTGATCCTCCCTAGCAGCCACCCATAAACAAGTTGTTGTAGCACCTTGTAGATCGCAATCATGTATGCCCTGAGGCTTTTTCCTGCTTTTCAGGAGCATCATTCAAGAGATGAATTTGTTGTGACATGAATTTTGGTCAATAATAGCCATAAAAACATGACAGAGAGTAGGAGAAAGAAAAAAGAATAGCCAGACTGGTGGTCATTTTTCTTTTGTGGAATTTCTTAATAACAGTATAAGATACATTTTACATTGAGAGAAACTTCAAGTATCTAGACATATAGATAACACAGGGAGCAAGGGTTTTTTTCTTCTCCCTCTTGCTCACACCTCTCTCCCCACGGCCTCACAGTATTTAAAGGCCCTAACATGGTTATTCTGTAGGGGAATAAATCATGACATATGATATGAAGTCTCTGAACCTTTCCATGAAACACATGTAGTTAAATTTCTTTTCTACCGTAGCAAATTAGAAGTTAAATCGAACTGTAATGCATAGCTACAAACCTATTGCTCTTTTCACAGCTGTGCTTCAGGCTCTACATTTGTCAGCATCCTAGGCTGGTAGACATCAAGGAGTGCCATATAAGAAACAAACTCTGCTAGCTAGAGTCCACGCATGCCCAGGGTGGGATACCAGCAGTCAGGAAATAAGTGTGTCCAGGTCTCATGGATTTCCAGAATGTGAGGTCAACTTTAATGCTCAGTGCTGTATGTGTGTAAAGATTTAGAACAAGAGTAGTTGAAAGTTAGGTCTGCTGAGTGCAATTGCATGGTTATGTCTGGGTGGTAACTAGATGTTCTGGTTCTAAGAGTAACATCTGCACAAAGCACAGTCTTTCTATTGTGTCCTGTCTATTTCAGTTGCCCCAGACATAGAACATAACCAGAAAAGCCATAAGAAGACCATTCCAACAGGTTCTACGCTGTGGAACAAATATCCACATCCCTGTCCCTATACTGATGGAATGTTACCAGACAGCTAGGCTGCAGCTGCCGTTCCTCTTGCCATTAGAACGGTTCATCTGCTTTTCTGCAATATGCTACAGCTCACAAGTGAATTGAGGATGGGTTTGTTTATCTCCAAAAAGGCACTAGGCTGACATTAGACAACTGACAATTGCAAGCTTTGTCTGTCTCCTCTGTCAACATGAGAAGCTGTTCCCCTCAGAAAGTCTCCTACTATCAGTGCAAAGCACCAAGCCAAATTGGTTTACCTTTTCTGTAGTGATACAAGCACATAGAGTTCACAGCACATGCAGACAGGGTGCCAGCTGTAGGTTTCCTGAGTGTGACCTGTGAAGCCACTTCCCTTTCCTGAGCTGGTAGGAAGAGGTTTACTTGCTAACAGTGATGTTTCATTAAAACCATCTTCAGACAAGGTACAGGGGATGGGGTCAGCATTCCTTGGTGGCCAGGTCAGGGCTCTGTATCAAATTACCAGAATATGAATTTGCCATGAAAGCAATTGCCATCTTCCCCTCCATTTCTTCTAGTCAAGCAGAAAGGCATAGGAAGTTGTGTGACAAGCAGTATTAAAGGAAAGTGAATATATTATAACAAGCCCTTTATTTCAATGTGTTGATGATAGTCAAACCAGAAAGAAGGACTAAAGCTCCTTGTCACAGAGCAGGATCATCTCAGCAGGCCTAACAGAATAAAAATTCAATTCTGCCAGTAAACTGAGAATGATTCAGAATAAACATGGCAAGGAGATCTTAAAATAAAGAAGTACGGTAACTTCTTGCTTAAGGATAGGGAGGAGGCAAAAATTAAATACTTTCATTAAATTAACTCTCATGCCAATGAGACTTTTGTTTCATTTCTAAAAGAAACCCATGTCTTTGTTGTGATTTTTGTCTTGAGTGGTAAATACAATGCAGAATTCCAGAAGCCTCAGAAAAAAAATGCAATCAATTTCACATAGCACTGAGACAAATCAATATGGAAGGAGTCAGAACACCAAACAAAAGCAATGGGAGAAGAATATTACCCTATTTATATGGCCATAATGCATAGGAGAAAAAGATATTTAAAATTGGAAAGCTAATTTCCAAAGCAACAAACAACACTAGTCAGTAATAAAAAATAACATTAAACTAATTCAGCTGAAAAATATCACAAGTCTATTATGATTATAACAACCCATGTGATGGTCATTATTGTCTGCAATATAGAAACTTAAGCTATTTAGGCGTCTTTTTCATTTTTCACTTGTCATTAACAGGAGATCAGAAATTTACCACTTAGCCCTCATGATATCACATGATATTTCAGATTCATTTTAATTTCTAAGTTGTATTTTTATAGCCTGGTGATCATGAGAAGAGTGGGAATAACAAGACTTTACTGAAGAACGGCAGATCAGATTTGACTGGCAGCTTAAGAAGCACAGAATCAGCATTAAACAGGTTTCAGTGTTTAGAGCTGTGTCTCAAAAGTTTGACTATGTCCTAACAGGAAAAAATCTCGTTCTTTTTGGTTTTTTTGAAGACCGTTTTGGTCTCTACTCCAGGAAAAGTCATCTTTGCCCAGAAAGCACAAGCTGAGCCAGCCAGCTGAGAACACACAAGCTTCCCAATGTATTTTAGCAGGGTAGAAGCAGGCTCTGTGAGTTTCAGAAGTTTGTTTTGCTGCTATCTCTTATTGAAGTCTAAGTCACTTTCTCTTTTCCATAAGTTGAATAAAATTCATAGTAAATTATATTTCTTGGCTGCAAGCCTGGAAAAAATATGGATGGAAAATAGAAAAAAAAAGCCACAAAAAACTGAGGTGGGAGTAGAACTTTGTTCTTTTGACATCATGTTCAATGAATCTGAATGTAAGGTAAGTAGTATATGTCCACTATTGCAAAGTAAGAAAAATTACCATAGCAAACTGCAATGTGTTACTGATATTGGTGTAGGAATATCCATACTGAGTCACTGGAAATAGAAAAACAAAATCACCCTTAAAACCCCCAATGAAGTTGTACTTCAGCCAGGAAGAGAAAGGCTATGGGTACATTAAACCAAATGTTAATCAAAGCACCCGCTTTCCTTATTTCAGTACAAGTGAGCCAAGTAAACATCCAGCAAAGAAGTTAATATTCATCTGGAGATATATTAAATGAAAATAATCACTAAGTCAACAAACTGAAACCCATAGAAAGTTACATGCACATTTCTATTCTGCCATCAACTCTGCTTTACCTTTGGGCCATTTCATATCTGCTTGAGTTATAACTGGTGTAATAAATGGGTTCTTAGGCTTCATATTTCTATGCAAATTTGCACTGCCAAATTACTATTCTTATTCCAACTCCATCACAGAGGAAAAAAAATAGCTTGAAGGAATTATTTTTTTTCAAAACTTTATGATAAAAAAATGAGGGTTTCAATAGACTTGTCATTTCAAATACCATTTTTCACTCTCATGGAACACAAGTACATAAAATTTAATAGAAGTAGATCCAAAGCTTCTAGAGAAATTACACTAAAAGACCCTGAAAAAGTAACCCAGTCTAGAGAAGTTTTATTTTAGTATAAGAAAAAGTAAAAGGAACACAGGCCCTGTGATTGATTTTCATTGACTGGCTTACAAAGGTGATAATTCGTTTTCAGTTTTTCCCTATTTACTAAAATCATATGAACTGAATTAATTGTAAAGCACACTATTTTCCTTCCTTTGGAAAATTGTGATATTCAAATCAAACTATAGTTCAAGCACAGCGTGTTTCAATGCACTTTTTAAAATGAGAGTCATGGTAACTTCAAAGGGACTGCGTAGGTGCTTAAAGTCCTGCGAGCACTAAGGGCTTCACTGGTTCAGAGCCCTGGAAAGCTGTGGAGGAGAAGTACAATGCAAGAGCTGAATATGGTAATTTTTCCTGGGTTTGCACCATTCTCTTACTTTTCAAAAAGGAGGAAAATTTCCATGTATTCTTTCTGCAGTTCATGACAGTATATAAAAGCATTTGCAACATGTGCAGCCAGTTGGCTCACTGAACTGGCTGAGAAATCCTAGCCTTATAATTTTGCCTATAGTAAATGCTGACAGAAATTTCTCTGAGACTGTTCCACTGCAGCTGTCTCATTGTTCTGTTTTAACGTAATCAGCACAGTGAAGAAGAAGAAAGGAGTGTTAATTTTATATCAAATAAACTTTAATTGAGTCTTTCATACTTTAGTACTGTATAATAAATGTGTATAATGGTCTCTTGAGTTAGTTCTGGTTGTGTTAACATGGTGTCTCAAAAACTTTTTGTGGGTACTTCATGGTACCATTCAGCTTTGTGCCACTGTCTTGCAGCCTAAGCAAGAATGATCCTGGGGACACCCTCAAACACCACCAGAGATACCCCTGTAACAAAAGAGGCTCCTGGATAACGAGCAGCTCTTCAAAATAACCAAAAAGGTCAAGGTGGGCACTGCCAGCTGAGAATGATGATGAAGAAAGAAGAATTCACTTGAGACTAGTGGCATGACTGACAGCAACCCTTCAGATCTGCCAGTAAAGTAGCTAATAATCCATAGTGAAAACCTCATGGTTTTGCTTTGAGGATAATGGATTATTGCAGTTTGTTGCACAGGAATTCATCTCTGTCTCCATTTGGCTTTTTCTCTCATTACAGGTAAGAAGCATTTAATGTTGGAGGGATTCTGAGACAGCTAAACTTATCTTATGGATAGAAAATACATTACCCTCCTGAAACAGGGACTGGATTGTCCAGAACATGTGTTTAAAGCACACTATACCTAGCCCCTCCTCCTTCCAAAAGCCTGAAAACCCCTGCCTTTTTTTATACCATTTTTAGTAGGTGATGCCCAGATGGCTTTCAATCCTTAGAAATCACAGGCAAAACCAAGCATTCTCACTGTGTAATTTTTTAGTTTCCATACAACTTGTACTGAATCACGAGCATAGGAGTAATATGGATAAAGGTCATGTTGTCTAGTGTCCATATCTCTAGGTGGAATATACTAGACTTAAAGTCATAATTAAGCTGTTCTTAAAAAACCTGAGGATGGAGACTAACTGTAACAGGTTAGAGTAAGGGTCTAAATCATTTGGGTTAGTGCCTGCAATTCAAGCACAGCAACCAGCTCTCGCTGAGGATTCAATAGGTTATGCAGCAATTTTGCTAAAAAGAAAAGAATTTATTGAACCCATCACCAATAAGAAAAGGAAAAAATTCCAAAATAAGTAAAAGAATCAAAAAGATAAAACAGAAACATATCACAAGGCCTTTACACATACTCTGAAAGCAATGAGAGACAGCATAATAGATCAGTTTTTTGCTTTAGATGAGAGCCCTGAGAAAAGAGAGTATACACCAACACTCATAACGACACCACATATACACACAATTGCACCCCATTTCCAGAAGGGATTTGATGCTTGTGAAAAAGTTCTTTCTCTGGTCCTCTTGCAGACGTCAGCACTCCCTGATGTCTCCGTTATACTTCTAGCTCACTTCGGCTTGAGGGCTCTTCTTTGAGGCTACAGCAGCATCAAATGTAGAGGATACAACAGAATCCCAGATTCTCACTCTGTTTGCCAAAGGCTTAGGAGATCAGTACTTATGATCTTTCTCTCACTCATCAGAGGCTTCTCTCAGTCTCTCTGGCAGAGCATACAGTATCTTTGCCAGTCTTCAGCGGAGACAAAGGCAACATGGCACTGGTCACATGAAGCCATGGCTGTTGTGGTAGACAGGCTCTCTTCAAAGCCTGCTACAGGGCCTTCTCCTCTCTTTTCTTCTCCCCTGTGGTTAAGGCTCCAAGGGAAAAAGAGGGTTAAGAGCTCACTGCTGTCTGGCATCTTCAAAGGTGATCCAACTGAGAGGTGTGGGAGCTGCCCCTCTCTTCTGCATGCTGCCAGAAACTGGGACGAGCTGCCGCTGGCTTTCTGCATTCGAGCTCTCAGACAAAAGAGGGCCATAGTTGCCTCTACAACAGAGCTGCAGGCATGCTTAGACTTCATCCACCAATCATCTCTAGGGTCAGGACACTGATGCAGGGGGTCTGCTGGGAAAGCTATCCCCAACTTCAAAATAAAATTAACACTTGAAAATTCAATAATTTTCAAACTGCAACGCTAACCCTCCGGGATTAATTAACCTTCCAGTTAGCCTCATTTTTTTCAGAACTTCTCAGTGTTATTTTATTCCATGCTAATTTGTCCTAGCCCAAGCAAATAGACGACGTTGTACATTCCCTCTGCTTTCTTTTTTGTATTCTTTGTGCATTCTCCCTTCTCTGGATGTTGGGGAGTTCCAGTTCTTCTCATCATCCTGGTTACAAGATCTACAATAACTTGACACCAGTTACTCCTCATGCCTTCCAATACGTAGAAATTCAAGACAAGAAGTGGTATAACAACTTCCAAATCAAACTAGAATAAAATTACAGTGAGAATGGTACAATTTGTGCTTTGTTTACTTACTGGAAGAGACAAGACTCTTCAAAGAAGCATCAGCAGTGCAATTGCCAAAAGAAACCTGTCACTGCTATTTATTATTAGACCAGAACAAAAGAAGTGATTTACCTGATTAGTTTGATCTTTGTCTGTTTAATTAATAGAACTAATTCTTTGCAAATAGTCCTTGGTTGTTAGCATATTCCCAAGCACATTGTAGCAAGTATTAATTACTTCAAATTCAATTTGTTTTGCTTGATTGATCAGTGCTCTGTGGCTTTGTGTTTGAAAGAGGGCAAAGAACCAGCTGCTCAAAGAAATGCAAGTTTGCTTTGTCCAAATATCCTGCAATCATCAAACTTTGTTCTTCCCAGAACGTGCCTACAAAAACTCTTTGCTAGGGTGATTACAGAAAATGGGCACTACAAAAGGAAACAAAGTGAAAAATGCTCTCCTGGTTTTCTTCCCTACTCTATTGGCCAATCCACTTTCTGCCATCATCTTCCAAACCAGTTCAGGATCTCACGGCACACAAATGGGTACATTATGATGAGAAAATTATGAAACCAAGGAGTAAAGTAGAACAAAGTAAACAGCTGTTGCCAGTCAAGGCTGGAGAAGAGAATCGGAATTAACTTGGAATTTGTAAATTTAGCAAATCTATTCTAAGATTCTGAATCATGAATCACTCTCCGCCTCTCTAACTTCCGATAACGCCTTGAAAAAAGTTCTGTTGTCTTAACCCTGGCCCTCCATCATCTTTTGGTAAAAAATATCTCACACGTGCTGTTTTTCCAGAGAAAAGACCTTGGACCAAAGGTCTAAACAGGTACCACAGGCTGTTGCTTTTAACTTTCAGAACATTTTATTATATAATCTATTTGGCCTATGTGGTAATGAGCTATTAATTTACCATTCCATATTCCTCACCACTCATTTTGTTTCTTTGATTACCCTTACAGATTTAACTTTCCCAGCCCTGGAAAAAAATGACCCAAAAAATCAAGAAATTTGGCAGGACCCACAACCAAGCAGCCTAGTGCACCCAGCTGGTTCTGTATTGAGAGCAGCCTCCACCAGAGATGTTTGAGAACACCAGCCCAATATAGCAAATAATGTAGGAAAGCAGAGAGGAATTCAAGAGTTTATCACTGAGAAAAAGTGGCTCAGCTCCTGTTCTTTACCTCCTTTTTTTGCCCCTTCTTTTATTTGACTTGCTTACCCTCTCCCTAGATCAATGATTCCTTTTGTTTCTTGTTACCCCACCCACACATTTTTTCCAAGCATTCTTGGAGATGCAAGCCTCATTCTCTGCAGTATCTCTCTCTCTTCTATTGATGCTCTTTTTAACCTTCTTTGTCCTCTTTTCTCTCAAACTCTTTTTAGCCTTTTGCCTTCTCTCATAGCACTTCTCTTCCCTGTAACCTGCCACTTTCTGCTCAAAAAGGAAACGATAAATCAATAGTACGCACAGTGGAACTGCTGGCTTTTTCATTTTATTTAAATTCCACCCTCGTAACAATCAATTAAAAACTCCACTATCTCAGCTGGAAGGGAGTAAAAGTGCATACAAGCATTTTCTTCACATGCTGTGTGAGGGCAGAGGACTCCAGTGCCTGTACACATGCAGACACACACAGCCCAGTGGCATATGCAGACACAGGTGGTTTGTCAAAAATCAGTCACCTCTTGAGGTTTTAGTCTCCTTTCATTGCCAAGGGAGTGAGCAGAAAGTAAAAGAAATCTTTTTCTGTTTCCATTTCATATTTTGTGCTGCTCCAAGAGGCAATTTTCCCCCCAGAACATTGAGTCAGATGACAGAAATTATAATTTGTCACACAGCAATATTGATTTAAATTCTTCCGCAAAGCTACTGAAAGGTCAGACTCTGGACATATTACTCATATCCTCTTGGTAGAAACATTTGGCCATAGCAGCACCAGATACAGCTTTTCTTTTGTCCCAGGAAAGGATTTCTCCCTGAATGGACCTACAGTCCTGCTAGCTGTAGCAGCAGCTCAGCAATAAGAGTCCATACACCCAGGTATTTGCTGTGGGGTAGGCAGGAGCCAGCACTGACCATCAGCTTGATAGGAGTGTCATCCTGATCCCTGCAGCATGCCCCTGACTATTATACAAATACAGTCCAGGTAGTGTTGATTCAACTATCATTCATAAAAGCAACAAGAAGTTAGACTAAAAAGATCAATGTCTGTGATGGCAGCCAGGAAAGAATAGCTTTGCATTCATAAGGCACTGGACCACTAGTGGAAACATTTTCTCTGTTTCCAGCAAATGAAAGAACCCACAACATCCAGTGTCTGAGCTGAGGCTTTTTGGTTAAATGCCAAAACCTGGTGGAGCTTAACTGGACCCTTGTTTTTCCAGCAGGGTAAATACGAGTCAGTGTGTTTAGCAAAAGACCAGACTTGCTCCAAGGGAGAAAATGTATTTTAGGATAAATGATTTTTTTACAAACTCATGCTCTTACTTTACGATTTCCCATGACAGAAGCCTCTATGATCCTGAAGTCCAGGTGCATCTTACATAATTATTTAGTACATCCTACTAGAAAGATCTACAGTTGCTGCTTGCTGCTGAGGCTAAATTCTAGCTGGTCCTTTGATGGCAAATGAGAGGCATAAATCAATGGCAAGTGATCAGTAATTATAAAAAATTACAGTATGCTTTTGTGGTGTTTTTAAAAGAAAGTGTCATTTTGCTACTCAGCTTGACTAATTTCTGGCTGAATCACTGTGCCATGTTTGTAGATCATTAAAGCCACGCTCACAGCCATTTCTCACCACTTTGCCTTGTTTTCAGTAATGAAATGAGGATAAACTATGCCTTCTCAAGGCTTCTGTACTACCTTCTGAATTGCTTGAGGTGGCATGAGGTTGTCAGTGTAAAGCCAGCACTCAGGTTGTATGCAAACCCAACCACCACACACAAAGCAAGGGTTCTTACTCAGCCTCTTAGCCTGGCGCTCTGGGGGAAGGCTTGGGGAAGGGCACTAATGTTTCAAAGCACCATTAAGCTGCTCAGTCCCTGGCTTGTTTCTTGAAGACCAAGCAGACTCAAGGAGTTTAAAGTTGGAGCAAAACCACATACAACTCAATGAACTCCACAAAATGTTTCTACAGTGTGAACTATTCAGATAGCTTTAGTTTGGTTGGTTTTTTGGTCAGTCTGTGCTGAAATAAGAATTACATAGAACATATCTGTGCTTATTTCCTCTTTGGAAAAACAGACTTCAACATGCTTTTTTTTCTATTTGTTTCTACTCTGTTCTAACATCATGGGAAATTTTATTTGAGAAATAGAAAAAATAATTGAAAATAACCAACACCACAAAACAGAGTTACCTCTTGAGGGACACTGAATCAAGCATAAAGCAATGACACAATCCTTTCTGTGTAAAACTAATGTTCCCTATGGCCTCTGGTTTAAGCCAGCTCCATGCATAACCATAAAATATTATCAGCAAAGTGGATATTACAGCAACCATTAGGCAGCATTTTCTGATCACAGTCTTTCTCCATTAAGGCCAGGGTTAGACAGTAGGACAGAAAGGTATCTAAATGCTATTAACATCACCAGCTGTCTTCCTGAAATGATTCTGCTATACTAAAGGCAGCCAAAAAGCCAACTGGATTACCTTGCTCTCTAATAAGCATATTGGTATCACTCCAACCCAAGACCTTGTGCTACTTCAAGAATTCAGCACTATTCAACAGCTGTGATCACTCAGTCACACATGAATTTTGGGCAAGATCAGCAGTGCTAATTGCGATGGAGGCAGTGGGTGGAAGCAGTTTGTCTTTTACACTTCTTTTGTACAAATTGTTTTACCCTTTGCATAATTCCATGACTCATTATTTCTACTCCTGTCATGTCTAAGGGAATGAACTGGTTTAGATTGGGACCCTGTGTTATTGGCGCTCTCTGCTCACATAACAGAGGAATGTCCTCTAGGAAGCTCAGAGAGAGAAGGCAAAAAGAAAGATTTTGAATTCCTAGTTATAAGATCAAAATTCTTTGTCACAGAAAACCAGGGAAAATAATTCAGTAGGAGACTGTTGATTGGTCTCTCCTATCTTGAAGCTGTTTGCTTCTTTCTTCAATCTTTGCATAGTGGCTCCTTCTACCTTGCATGTGCCTGCTCCCTTCTCCATCCCCTGTTATCTCTCCAGCGTACTTCTCCCTCTCACATAAATTTTTACTATGAGTTATGAGTTTCACTACTATAATCTTGTTTTATGTTCTGAAGTAGTAAATGCTCAACTGTGGTTGAAATCATCAGCATCTTTGCTAAGCAGGATCATCAGAACCCCTAACGGTTTTAGGATCTTAACTCGAGTTAATCTGCTTGACAACTTTGAAATCAGTCTGCCATCTGGTACGTGAATATATCCAAAAAATTAAAAAATCCTTTGGCTGTGACTAAAGAGAAAAACAATAGGTCTGTAGCCTTCTCCTTCCCTCCTCCTGCCATTAATAAATACAGAATCTGTTGTTATTTTTATATTTTAGTAATGTTTTGATGGACCAGTAGCAGCAGGAGTCATATGTCACATTAAAAAGCTACAAGAAATCTAGCAGAAGGAAATGAAAGCCTTTTTTGTTGTTATTATTACTATTATTTTATTCAACAATCATGACTTTTTTTCCTGCACTTTTTTGTCTTTCATATCAATTTATTTGAGGACAGTCATGTCAGGCCGTTTTCCTTTCAGGCTCTCTTTATATTTAGACAATTTCAAGCGTACTGGTGATGATTAGAAACCTCTAACTTTAGACAATTTAGTGTCTATGTTGAGTGCCCAGTCTAGCTAGGATTCCTGCAGAGTTTAATTGAAAAAGACTTATACTCCCTCAGATGGCAGTTAACCAACAAAGACTCATATGTGTCCTTAATCCTCTCAGACAACTTTTTTATCTGCTGATTTTGAGAGCTGGGCCTTCCCAAAAGTCCCCCTTCTGCACCACAAAGATTAAAGACATTCTTGTACAGTTCATTGGGAAATAACCATTCAATCACACCGTGAAAATACTTCCACTGCCCACACCACTCTGATTTCCAAAGCACACATTTAAATATAACCCAGCATTTCTGAAGTAACACTGTGGGTGCTGTCCCCACAATATTCCTCCATCAATAAGGACACGTGATCATAAATTAAATGAAGTATGCTCCATGGCAACCATAATGAGCAACATCACTTCAAATGCTGCCAAAATGGCAACATCTCAAATTAAATATTGCAATGCGTTATCTGTTAATTAAAGAGCCAGGGTTAGTTTCAAAGGGGAACTACTAACGATTTAAAAAAATACGGAAGAGATAATGTATTCCATGCATTGCTAATTACATAGGCATCTTCTAAAACAAGCCAAAATTAATTATGCATCAGAGTCCTGTCCCCCCTTCCCCAGTCCACCTCACCCCCTCAGAATAAGGGCATAATAGAATTTCTTACAAAATTTGGTCACAATAAGGCATTGTATGGCCTGCGTATTCTGTGCTACATTATACACTGTGGTAGAAATGGGCTTCCATGGTGCAGTTGATTCAATGGGAAAGCTGCTGCTAATTAACACTGTTAATACATGTTAATTTAAGATTTCCCTTTTCCATCTAATTGATATCTGATTAAACTCAGAGTAGGTTGTTTAAAGTGTTCATTAAATAGCTAAAATTTCCTCACAAGTTTTGTGTTTTATATAAGGCCACAATCACAAAATATGTAGTTCATGTAATTTCCAAATCATTATAGAGTAATTGGACTTATCAGTTACATGCTAATTAAACCAACTGAATGCTCTTTCTGCAATCAATTGACATCAGGGAGATACACCGTACCCATCTCATTATGTTAAAATGGAATAGCTACAGCATTTAAAACACAGCAGACAGAGTGCAAAGGCATGTCTGCACTGTGGACTGTACCTGCAGCTCTTACAGCTCTAAGAGTGAAAAATCCAGCAATGTACCCAGAGCAATCAAATGTTAGGGCAGGATTCATAATACTTCCCATCTGTTGATTAACACAGGTATTTTCCCTGCACTGTGCTCAGTTTTACTAGTACCATACTATGACTAATAACAAACTTGACTGGATTTCTATATATATAGTGTATACACAGTCGATTCAAGTTCACAGCGTCCCAGGAACATGATCTACATTCACTGGCAAATTGCACACACAGAATATGGGGCAAATCTAATTCTGAAGACCCTACAAAACTATCTGCTTGGCTGCATCATGCTCCTGACATGCCACAGTAAAGAACTTGATCTTTCCACAGGAAATAAATCATCCATGAAGAAAAGAAACCAGGGTGGAAGGAGTGACACTACCCAGATTTGGATGTGCTTTCCTTACATAATGCTGTATCTTGAGAGTGATAAGGAGAGGAAGATTTGGTGCCATTGCGTGATGGGGAAGGAAAAAGTCTTCTGTCCCTTATGGGATTCAGTAGGTTTTGATTCGGACCACCGTAACTGGAAGAAGAAATTGAGGGGACACAAAGTGATGGCAATTAGAAGTGTTCCTGGTAATTAATGAGAAGATAAAAATATGAGAAATCATCAGCCATTTTAATGAGTTTTTCAAGCTTGTTATCTGTTAACACTTCTTTTCTCTAGGACTATTCTTAGGATTGTGTCTGTCTGCTAAATTTTGCTTTGATGGCTGGAGTCAAGAAAAATTCAAAATAATTCTCTTTCAGGGAAAAAGGAGGGAAAAGCAAAAGAAATGTAAGCAAATTTTCCCTTTGGTGTTCTCAGAAAGTTGGGTCTTTAGTCCTTTCTCTCTTAGTCAGAAAACCTGCCAAGCTACATGGGAGGTTTGCCTGAACACAAATGGTGGGATTTGATCATAAAAGCTTATCAAATGGGCTGGAGAGTTGCTCTGCAGGAACACAGAATCACAGAATAATCCTGGTTTGAAAGGACCTACTAGGTCACCAAGTCCAACCATACCCACACCAACAAAAAACTAAAGACCTGATTGATGGAAAAGCAAAAAATAACCCCCTCTGAGCCTGCCGCTACAGCATGTCACACAGCTCTGAGGAACCCTGCTGCTCCCCAAAGCTCACAGACTGGGGACAAGGCAGCAGCCCACAGTTTATACCCAAAGAACATGTTCTGGTCTTCCCCTGCACCAAAATAAGCATGTACAATCTAGGGAAACTTACATTTCTAACCCACAGATTAGAACCAATTCAGTGCCTAGGTGAGTTTTCCTTGGATTGTTACTTTTCTTGTTTATTATTTAAAGAACATGGAATTCTACAAATAAATAGTAGATCGCATATCTCAAGCTGACGTTCCTGTAGCGCTAATTTACACACATTTTCTGAGTTCAGAGCGAATTTTATGTTTTTAATGAGATCCTGGGAATTAGTAGGAAGATCTAGAAAGGATGTCATAGTCAATTATGAGTGTGATGCTCTTAAAATAAATTAAATATGGACAAGTACTTGCACTCATTGCAAACAAATCATCTTAAAATAGTTAATGTCTGCTCAAGAGAAAGCTCATTTCTATAACCTACGTGAATAAAATCCTTTCAAATATAGTCTCTTCCTTAAAAAAAAGACAACATTTTAAACCATGCCCGCAGTTATCATCAACTTCCAGCACAAGGAAGATAATTATTTGCCTGAAAGCTAAAAAGCTAAGAGCTTTATTTTTCTTGTTAATGCCACAAGACTAATTGTTGAACTTTACAACACTGTAACAGCAGTTACATCACCTCACCTTGGGTTTTAAAAAAATTCTCCAGACTTCTTTTCTCCAGAACAGAATATCTAAACAAATTCTCTGAAGTCAGCAAAGGTCCAGGGTGGTGGCATCTGCCTGAAATAAAGCATAGCTGTGCCAACTCTGTCTGGAAAAGCTGCTGGTTATGTAAAGACTAATCTGAATTTTCATGCTACTTTACGTCTCCTGGGCATTTGAATGTTAGTAGATTGGGCAGCCCCTGCTCCTGGCCTGGCAGCAGTTGGTGGTAACTAGTTGTGTTGTGTGGAGATCAGGGGAAATCTGCTCTCACCCTTCACCTTTTCTCACTGCTTTCCTTGCAGAACCAGAGTTGCGTAGATTAAGGTAATCCCTGAGTTTTAAATATCACTAGGTTTCTTAAAATCAAGATGCACCTCCCTGATTTCACTGCAGTAGGAACTGCTTTATACGTTTAAGTGGAAAACAGTATTAGAACTGACACATGCCTTCTTAAATGGGATTCACCCCAGAGTGATGAGAGAGCTGGTGGATGAGCTTGCTGAACCACTCTCCATAATTTATCAGAAGTTGTGGATCACAGGTGAGGTCCCGGATGATTGGAAGCTGGTGAATGTGACCCCCATTTACAAGAAGGTTCAGAAGGACGATCCAGGTAACTATAGACCCGTTAGCCTCACCTCAGTTCCGGGCAAAATTTTGGAACTGTTAGTGCTGAGTGCTATCACGCAACAACTGCATGATGGCCAAGAGATTAAGCCCAGTCAACATAGATTTAGGCAGGGTAGGTCTTGCCTGACTAACCTGATCTCCTTTTACGATCAAGTAACTCGACTGGTTGATGAGAGGAAGGCTGTGGATGTAGTGTACCTGGATTTCAGTAAAGCATTCAACACAGTCTCCCATGATATACTCCTAGCTAAGATGGCAGCAAGGGGCTTTGACAGGAATATTCTGAGCTGGGTCAGGAACTGTTTGGATGGATGAGCCCAGAGAGTGGCGGTTAATGGTGTCGCATCTAGTTGGCAACCCATTAGTAGTGGTGTCCCCCAAGGGTCGGCGTTAGGTCCAGTCCTGTTCAACATCTTCATTGATGATATTGATGATGGCTTTGAATCCATCATCAGCAAATTTGTGTATGACACCAAACTTGGAGCCAATGTGTTGATTTGTTGGAGAGTAGGAGGGCCCCACAGAGGGACTTGGACAGACTGGAGAGGTGGGCAGACTCTAACAGGATGAGTTTTAAGAAATCTAAGTGTCAGGTTGTGCNNNAGTCCAGAGAAGAGCAACTAGAATGGTAAAGGGGCTGGAAGGTCAGCCCTACGACGAGAGGCTGATGGAGCTGGGTCTGTTTAGCCTGGAAAAGAGGAGGCTCAGGGGTGATCTTATTGCTGTTTATAACTACCTAAAAGATGGTTGTAGACAGGTGGGTGTTGATCTTTTGTCCCTGGACACTGGAGACAGGACAAGGGGTCACAGTCTTAAGCTCCATTGGGGGAGGTTTAGACTTGACATTAGGAAAAGGTTTTTTACTGTAAGAGTGATCAGATTTTGGAACAGGCTGCCCACGGAGGTGGTTGGGTCACCATCTCTGGAGGTGTTTAAGATTAGGCTGGATACAGTGCTGAGTGGCATGATCTAGATGTCAGATGTTTAGGGTTACTTGGTTGGTTGTATGTTGGGCTGGATGATCATTAAGGTCTTTTCCAGCCTCATCATCATTACTGTGATTTGGGTAGCAAGTCTGGAAAGAGCTGCAAAAACAGTTGGAATCTTATATCACTATTATTATCCTTTCAATTTTTTTTATGACTCCCATAATGGCACACTGATTTTATTTGTGTACTAAATTTGTTTTAATTAATGTCCTTTGTTTTAATCTTTCAGGAACTATAGACTTTTAAATTACTATATTTCACTGGGAAGCTCCAAGAACATCATCTGCTTACAGGTATTGGATGTAATAAGAGATATTGCTGCTATTAGTGCCATTACTGGGGCTATATGTTATGGTGTGACTATCATTTGATGTGTCTTATGGGAACAGAAAAGCAAAATGAAACCAAACCTTCTCCCTTTCTGGCACTTTGCCCTTCACTGCTTCTTTTTATATATTTTTTTATTCTTTTCAATAATGGATTGTTTTAATTAAGAGGAAGGGAAGATGACATTCCCAGTAACACTGTCATCTTGAACCATTCATCAGGAGGAATGTGACTCATTTCAAGCCAGCTGGGACCTGCCTAAGTGGAAATTGGCAAATATTTTCATTTTTGACCTGTATAAATCAGTATTTCCTTGGTCTGTTTTATATTTGTACCATACTTACTTCCTCATGCAAGCCTTTGCACTCTTGTATTTGGCAACTAAACCCAACTACAACTATCTTCAGCACAGGAGAATAAGGGAATTTAACAAAGCCTTGTAAAGAGAAAGTTGACTCGCATTTTACCTGATAAAACTCCATTTTTAACTGTCAAACAATGGGGAAAGAAAATCTCTGCTACAGTGTGGCTTTTACATGAAGTTTCAGCTCAGGTTGTTCTCCACTTTCAGAAGCTAAAACCAGGTAAAATATACTGTTGCAGTCAAGATAAAATAGATTTTAATTTAATAATTTTTTATTCCTCTCAAGGACTGTTATGCATTTTCCTGTAAGTAATGAGATCCAATACAAATCTACATCTTAAATATAACACTGCGCTATACAACTGCCTGCTGTTTCCACTTTCCACTGTTATTTAACAAATTGTCCTTCCTAATACAAATTGCTCTGCATTCACCTAACTTTGTTCTCATTGCTGTTGTGCTGCTCAGAAATCTGGTTTTGTCAGAAGTTTCTAGCATGAATTATAGCATTCTAGCATTAATTTGGGATGAATTCAGGTAATTCTGAGTTGTCCAGCTTTCTAAGGCAGCCTACATGGCCATAAGGAGCAGCACGAATTCTCATTCCAGTCCAGAATGGCTATTTCTCTCTATTCCTGCTGATGAGGTTCCTATGACAATTACAAGTTATCATTTCTATTTTTTTCCCTTTCTCCTCACCAAGAATCTTTTTCATCACTACACAATGTATAAAACTGACAAAACTACCACTGGATTTAAATTAAAGGTTGTTGCCAATGTTTCACCTTCAAATGAATGTAGTTTTTAATAAATTATATCAAGCCTAGGAGAGGTACCATCATGATTCACTCTGGAACATCTTGAGTGCTGGGGCATGCCAACAGAAATAATTAACTTCAACAAGGCTCTCAATTAAGATGCAGCATGCACGATTAAAGGAGTTTCAGTTTTGAACAAATGGTTCAACATGTTGGTGTCAAACGGAAGTATTCTCCCTCCTCTACTGGCTTGGCAGCTGTTGGACTTCATTATGAGAAGCAAAACATAGAAGTGTGTAGACAGGTGCACAGCAGCATTAAAGACTCCATAACAAAGCAGAACAACAGCTTAATTTTGCTGTTAACAGAACAGAGACAGAAAAAGACCATCCATCCAGAGCCATAATTAATGCCAGAGCATTATTTAAGAGTAAAAATAATACTACATTTAATGAAAAAACTAGCAATTCACAGCATGAACGCTGCCTCCAAAAATAAGGGAATCACCAAAATAAAAAGTGATTTGTGTCTGTGGTGTCACACAAGCCTGCAAGGATGTTTAAAAGGAAACTGTGTCTTGAATTGGCAAAGCAACAACTCCCATTTTCGAGCTCAATGCAAAAATTAAGAGAGTTACTATTGATATCTAACTCTTAAAGAACAGTTTTCTGATGCTAAATATGCATTCAAAGGCTTAATTCTCACTGAAATGAAACTACCACCTTAACCTACAGTTTTGGAAGTGTAAAACAGCTTTTGGTAATATATGGACACATACTCACCTGCAAACTGCTCAGAGTCTGGCATTTACTGGAATTTAGCTACTTTGTGCACATGGGCTTCATCAGAGGGCCCATGCCCTAACACGTGTGCACTACTAATGGGTCTGGAGACATTTGGATGAAAAAGCTCTTTGTGTGTACAAACCCATCACATTTCTCTAAGGTTAGTGGGATACAACAAAGCAAACAATCAGAAGTTTTTCATCCGAAATCACTTAGTAAGGAAAGAGAAATCAGGTAGTTGTCCATGCAGTTCACAAGGATGAAGACCAAACCAGGATGCCTTCTGCTGCCCAAGGAAACCTGAATAATAAGATATTAATGATGTTAAGTGCCCTGTTTATTTTCCCATAAAGATGTGATGCTTGCCCACAAAATATTGTCTTTCTTTAAATGAAGCACCTTTCAAACAAGTTCATTACAAAAACTGACAAGTCAAGCTAGTGTGTGAGACAATGTCAAATTATTCATCATGAACAAATTACCAAATTAATAGTTTCCCTTTCTCTCCCTCTCTTTTTTTTTTATTTTTTACATTGTTTGCTAAATGTAATTATAGTGAATTTGCCAATTCTCATTGACTAAGTAAACCGCAAGAATTTTTTTCTCAAGGTGTGCTACTGATGTAATTTGAGGCTGTCCCACTAAGCCTATAAACTAACTTTCAAGACAAAAACCATGTTAGGATGGGAACTGTAAGATGAGCAGTACTTCTGCTTGGCTCACTGACTGTACCAAAACTAGGAACTAGGTTCAGGTCTTCAGGAAGCTGCTAGACTAGCAGCGAGGAGCAAATTAGGGATGGTACATAAATTAGGGAGGCAAGTAAAAAGCACATAGATGACTTATGGTAGTGTTTGAGGATCAGCACTGATTAGAAAATGAGGTTGCAGCTGGATTATACTGACTATGTGATTTTCATTCTCCAGACTTCTTGAAGACTCCAGTGCAGGGTTGTTCACAGGGGCTGTGAGATGATTCTGTTCTACTGAATCTTTTCTACTGAAATGGTCTAAATAAGAGAGGTGAAAAGTGTGCATTTAGCGGATACCAAAGGAATAGATGTAAAAATAATGGCAAATACACCAGCCTTCAGTATTCACAAAAATGCAGTAGCTAGAGAGATGCAAACAGCAGCAAATAAAATGGTTTCATACATGCCCTGAAGCTGGCTTTCAAGCAATTTTCACATATCCTATTCACAGCATCGAGCTTGCTGGCTCTGAGTTTTAATGTTTATGTTTGTTTTTCTTAAATGAGCAATTAGTCAAATCTGAGTTAATGAAGCTTGCTTAGTCATCCAAGGTCTGTAATACTTCGCCAGAAGTCAGCATCTTTGCAACCTTTGAAATTGAGGGAGTCTGGCATGACAGGCTTTGCTGACTGGCTTCTCCATCATCTGAAATCCCTTTATCAGCTCATTTCAGGAGTCTTTTGAAATGCGGGAAAGATGAAGAAGGAAGATATTGTCCTGTCCGAGTAGTTCATATCAGTTCCTTTAAACTAAAGATTGAGAGGCTTAATCATCTCTATTTGAGATGACAGTGAAATATACTCTTGAATCAATAATGATATCGGGAAGGAGAGATGAGGAATATGTCTGAGAAAGCACTGTTGCTGTCCATATGGCAATCTGGAATGGGGTTAAGTCCACAGTAAATTATCACACATCTGGGGTAAAAACCTGAAGTGCTGCTCTGATCAATAGGAGTTTGATAGCCTGGAACACTTTTAAGGGAAACAACCCCCCTTTTTTCACTGGTAAAGTCCTACTGAAGAAGGATTTAGAGATGTTGTCAAGGGCACAGTTTGAAGCAAAAAGACAAATGTGGTGTCCTGATCACAACGGCTATTGCCAATCTTCAGCAGGGAAAGGAATCTCCCAGGAAAAGAAGGAAACCCAAACCTATTAAACTTCATAGACTCGAAGCAGCCAGTTTGTCAGAACTTCACTGATGGAGCTATTAAGAAACCAGCACAGAAGCATCATTTGACATACATACTCACCAAAAAAACAAAGGCTTGAGTCTGCCTGGATACCAAAGCCAAAGCTAGCATTAAACATTTTAATTACTGTTTTCATCAGCATTTTAAAAAAAGAAACAACACTTTTGGAGAAAAATGGAGAATTAAATAATTCTTCCAAACTATGAGTCTGTCTTCTCTCAGCTACTCGTAACACGAAGCAGTTGGCATTTCATTTGGCAAATGTGGTTGAACAATCAGTCCCCAGAACCAAACACATGGACTTCCACAGAGAAATTAAGAACAAAATTCTCACACTGAAGGCTATTACAGACCCCTATTTTTAGTGCATTATTCATGGAGATGTACAACCAAGACACATGGATTATAGGATTCCATGCTCACATCCTCTCTCCTGGGGAGAGAGTCTGAACAAAAGTTGATGTAATGTGCCACCTCCTTTCCATAGCACCCTTCAGTCTCTGCATGTCTCCATCTGTTCCAAGGCCATATATTAAGTCACTTTTTGTAGTACTTCCTCTTGCATGAATTCTTGCACATGGTGAAATGTGCCTTGAGAAATCAATTAGCTCAAGCAAACTAACCATGTGGCTTCACACCTACCTTCTGCACTTACTCCCACCTTCATTCATCTCCTAACTTCTCGTGAGGCCAGTGTCTCTTTACTGCCAAGCAATCACTGACTTCATGAAAAAAAATTTAGCAGTCCTGTATCACAGGCCAGGATGGTGCAGAATGTAGTCAGGGGCTCAAATCTTTTTCAATTGTATGAGAAAGAGAACCTTTCTAATTTGGAAGCTTAAGAAGAATTGTGCTTTATCCTATGTCCAGCAGTTCAAACACCCCCATCACACAGGTTAGCACTTAATCTGCCTTGGGTCAGAATCAAAAACTGTACTGTGTGAACATGGAAATTATTTTACTTTCTAATTCTGGGATTTTTTCCTCCACATGTAGGAACAGTCAAGTACTTTTGTGTTCTATTTCCTATGGGATATAGAATTTGTGTAGGTCCATAAGAAGAGGTTTATCTCAGAGGGGAAAAAGGGTTCTGAGGCAGGAATTAGCATCTCTCATTCAGAGGACTTTTAACTAGATTTGAAGTGGGGTGGGATAGTTGATGGGTGCACAACAGTGGGGGAGAGCTCTGATCTTAATGAAAACCAGGGCACCTTTCACTGTCCTAGGGTGATATTAGAGTGCTCAGCTCACTCCCTAAAATGCCTGTACACCAATACATGCAGCATGGGGAATAAGCAGGAGGAGTTAGAAATCTGTGTCCAGTCAGGTGATTACGATCCGGTAGCAATTACAGAGACCTGGTGGGACAGCTCGCATGACTGGAATGAGGTCATGGGTGGCTATGTCCTTTTCAAGAGAGACAGATCAGCAAGGCAAGGTAGTGGAGTTGCTCTTTACATGAAAGAGCAACTGGAATATATTGAGTTCTGTTCAGGGGTGGATGAAGAGAGAATTGAGAGTTTGTGGGTGCAGATCAAGGGACAGGTTGGCATGGGTGACACTGTCATGGGTGTCTATTATAGGCTACCAGATCAGAATGAGGAAGTTGATGAGGTCTTCTACAGGCAGATGACAGCAGCCTTAGTTACAGTTACAGGTCCTGGTTCTCACAGGGTATTTTAACTACCCTGATATTTGCTGGAAGACCTACTTAGCCAGCCATCCACAGTCCAGGAGGTTCCTCCAGTGCATTTGTGACAATTTCCTGATGCAAACAGTGGAGGAGCCCATTAGGATCTTGTACTCACCAACAAGGAGGGTCTGGTTGAAGCAGTGAAGGTTGAGGACAGCCTTGGCGGCAGTGACCATGAAATGGTGAGTTCAGGGTCTCGTGTGGTAGAAAGAGAATACCTAGCAGAATCACAATCCTGGACTTCAGGAGGGCCAACTTTGGCCTTTTCAAGCAAAGAGGTAATCCCATGGGACAGGGTAGTAGCAGGTAAAAGGGCCCAAGATTAACATTCAAAGACCACTTATTTGAAACACAACACAAGAGCAACAAGAAAGAAGTCAGACTCCAGTAAGGCACAGACTCTGACATAGCATCCTTGTGGCCAAAATGAGGCAGTGTGGACTGGATGATTGCTAATCAGAGGCAAGGTGATTTCAGACAAATCATATCATCAGTTACTAAATATACCAACTAATATTTGCAATGAACAGATAATCAATGTGCAATCTATATCTTATCAAGAAATATAATGAAAAGAAGCATGAGCTTCCGCAACAGTACATTTTCCATCTCTCCTGTCTTACACTTATCTGATCCTATGTGTTAAGTAAGGTCCTTTTTCATTTTCATTTTTCATTTATTCTGTAAAATAACATCTGAAAACTGCAGACCTCTCAATTTGCTGCAACAAACATACTTATTCCTAGGTCTGGATATCTAAAAGGTATTTACCTAACACTGTCAAATAATAGAGTCAAGTCTCAGCTGCTCTGTATCTATCAGGATTCACAGTTCCACACAAACCTCAGACATTTAAAAAATATGTCAATTTTTGTAATTTTCCTTACAAAAATAAATGGGAATAAAATTAAAGAACATGATTGTGTTCCACAATTTGTGTAACCATAAATGTTAGGAGCTAACATTCTCATAGCAGAGATTATGTATCATTCTTATGGGTTATGGCATCCACGAACACATCTTGGAGGTTAAACTGAGTTTAACCTGATTTCTGATGTTTGCAGAAAAAGGATATAATCCCTAATCCACTGGCTTTAGTGACTCTTTCCAGTGGTATGGTGTTGGCAAGATTTTGTTGCATGAGCTATTTTTGAAACCCAGAGTATTTTTTATAGAAGCTGCTCTCTGAAAACTGCAAGGGCCAAGGCACGGTGAGGTACTGCAGCCATTGTAAGGGACCTTTGGGAAGTCACAAATCAAGCCCATCTTCAGCCACCAGACAGACACCCGTATTACCAAAAACCTGAGAAAACATTGTAAAATGTTACCCTGTCAACCATGAACACAAAGTTAGAAGAGTTCCTTCACAAGTCAGCTCCTGCAGATTCACTGGGTTTGACTTTTATTTATTTCTTTGTTTGTTATCCTGTCGCAGCTGGATACAAACCTCATAGTTAAAGCATTCTCTGGGGCAGCCATACCAAAAATAATTAACTGAGCAAAGCTGCTACCAGTGGAAAGGAGATGGATAGTCATGCATTTTGCTTGTCTGCTAAGCACCCTCTGAGGCTGGGATAAGAGCAGCAGCATGAAACCAGCCTGTTCTCCAGTGGCAGATGTTTTCAGATTTTTTGAGAGGTTTGGGAAATGAAATGTGTTTTCTGAGAGCTCACAATGAAACCATACAAAGAAGGGCTCTTATTATACTGTAATTCCATACTACACCAGGTTTGGAAAGGATTCACTTCACTTGTGCCTCCAGAACAACAATATTTTTCCGATGGATCTCATATTTTAAAGTGCCCTCCCTAATGATGGCTTCACACAAGAAATAAATCCCTGAAATGCTCACCCAATGCAATTTTAAAGTGTCAAGCCAGGAGTCCAAAATTCAGATATAAGCAGACTGCAGAGGTGGCTAATGAATTGCTCTGCCCTCTCATCAAGCCATATGGTTGTGACACAACTGAAATGCAGATTAACATTCCTGTTTTACTCCAATCTCAGAGGACACTCCAGTCCACCCTAGCCTCTCCCACCCCAGAAAATTAACAGATAAGGTTGAGCACACAGAAAGCTCCCAGACCCCAGACTAAGAGGAGCCAGCAGCAGACCTGGTGCAGTTGCTCTGGTAAAACCAATCTGCTAATAAATTTACTTGCAGCAGCTGGAAGTGAAAATGTTTTGAACAAGGAAACGGTCTTCTTTTTCTAAGACCTGGTCACAGATCTCCTGGTTTTATTTGTCTATCCAAATAAAATGTCATTGTTGATCTATCATGAAGTGCAGATGAATGATAGATGAATGTTCATCATTCCTAATAAGGATGAATTACCTTATCATTTAGACCCTATTTTCTCAGCATCTTACCTTTGATTATTTCATTTTCAGTTCTGAATCACAAATCTAAAAGAATTAATATCCAGCACAGTGTTAGGCTGTAATCCAGCATCTTGATTCTAGCAGAGCAAGAAACAGAGGAAGATGCAAAATCTCAGCCACAAGCTTTTCTGGGCCCTTCCTCCAGAGGTTTCCACTGAGCCCTCAAAGCTGTGGAAGGCTCTGCCTGAAGCCTCGTAATTTATAGTCCTGCCTACACACTGGGTTTATTGCATTTATGGCTTGAATATTTTTATTTGTATCTATTCACTGTTCAGGTCAAAAGTTCCTAAGTTCTTGTTTTTGAGATCTCAGTTGAGCAATTGAATTGAGTCTTGGCAGTCCCAGCAAATTTGAGAAAGAAAATTAGAGTTTTATACTTCTCTTTCCCTTTCCCACCTCTTCACTGGGGAAAGAGTATAAAAATTTATTGTATCTGGATCTTCCTTTGAGGTAGCTGATTCACATATTTGCAAGAAAATTCAAATGTTTACTTTAAACAGTTTGCTCCAGCAACCTTTTACCCTCTTTCTTTTCCCTCAAGTAGGAAGTTTGGTAACGCAAACACATAAAATGCTTTAGTGAAGCTTTCAAAAGGTAGAAGAAAACTAGTGATGAGAAACAAACAGTTTATGATGCTGTTTGAAGTCTCACTCCTGGCTTTGCTGGGCAGATAAAGGTTTTAAAACAGCAGTATTAGCATGGTAGCCAGAGTCTTATATAAAAAACAACCATGTTTTTTCATGAGCATATCTGCTGCTTGCAGAGACAAAGTAAAATATAGGGACACTAAGCCACTGGAGAGTGCAAGACTGTTAATGAAGGATATCCTAAGGAGAAAGCATGCACAAATATACTACTGAAATGATTGAATATCTGTAACTTTCTTCACTTGCGTCTTCCATAAGAGCCAAATATGCCAGAGGCCACTCTGAGCATATCCTCACCACATCCTGGAAATTGCTACTGACACTTGGCAAATTAGAAACCCATGACTGTGGATGCTGAGGGTTAGATTTTTTAAAGGGGTAAAATCACAGCAGGGAACAGAAAGTTGTCCCTTGAATCTTAACCTTATTTTTTTCTCCCATATCAGTCAGTCACTTTGTGAGCTCTGATTTATTCCTATTAGAAAAACAAAGCAGAGCAAAAGAAAACACGAACCAAGCATTCATCTCTTACTGATCCAAATTCTTTCCCTTAGCTCATAATTTTACTCCTTCAGAGAAAATGCATTTCTACCCAGATTTCAGCTAAAACGCTCCAAGAGATGTATTCTATACATATATTCTAAATGCTGCCATGTGCTTCCCCCTCTATTTGAAGAAAATGGAAAGAGTAGTAATAGTAAAAAAAGGCTAATGGAAGAAAAGCTGAGTATTTCAGAAATTTATATTCTGCTCCTCAAACCCAAGGGAATTCAACAATTCAGCTTAAACTGGATAACATTTGTTTTTCGTGGTTTTCATTTTCAAAACCCTGGAATATTTTGAGCTTTAATCATATCACTAAAAGGAGGCATTGGATCACAAGAGCATCACCTACACTTGAACAAAGGCTTCTTATCATGGAAACCTCTAACCAGTATCATCAGCTAAAACACTGGTGTTCTCTTCAGTATTACAGTCACCATGATTTTAGATTAAGATGTCAGTGAATAACCACATATTTTATGCCAGAAAACTATGGTAGAAGGGTGTTAACAGGATTTGTGACTGTATTCAAATCCTTAAAGACTGTGAGAAGGCAGAGCCTCCAACACCATTACTAGAATTTTAGAATCAACCCATAAAGTGTGTGTCTTCAGTGTGCTAAAAATGATCGTGATTAACAATCCTCAATGATGGAAATTTCCTCCTATTTCTTTTTGAGGGATTCTTTTGTAGTTTTGGAGTGGGTTTCTTTTGTGTTCTTTTGTTCTGGTTTGGTTGGGTATTTTTTGGAAATTACCTAAACAATTCCTTCACTGTATTTTCAATGTTATGGATAACTCAAACACAAAATGATCATAAATAACATGTTCAGTAGGCAAAACAAATGAGAATGAGAAAAATGAGAACTCAATGTTAATAATTCCTAAAAGAAAGTAAAGCAAAAAAGAAAACCCTCTGGTTTTCTTACCAAGCCCTGGTAAGTGTTTGAAAAATAAAGATATAAGATACAAAGTATAGTCCCACTGTTTGGATTCGTTAACTGAATCGATGAGTCCCTGTTTAAATGCGAGAATTTGCTTGAAATAGGACATTAATTTCTCTAATGAAATAATGGGAAGGAACTGAAACAGCATTGCAGTTAAGGACATTTTCTCCTGACCACACAGGGGCACTTCCTTGTTTTCCTTTCTTCTCATTCCTATGAAAAACACAAGCTTTCTGCAAAGTAATTCAAAACTTCCAATTCCTTTGAATGTTTGGGAAGGGAAGACACAATGGGAAGAAGAAGAATATCCCAACAGTACTGTATTCAATATTCAGTGCAAACTTTACTGGAAGAGGATTTCCAGTGCTCCTCACTTACAGGAACTACTCAAAGAAAAAAGAATTTAGGGTGAGCAAGTTGATTTTATTGGAGTCTTCTTCAGTGCATTTAACTGTAAGAGAATGCTCATTCATTTACAGAGAAATGCGTTTCCTGGGCTCAGTTTCAAAGGAGGTTGTGCTTCCAATAATTAAATTGTGTACAGAAGGCAGTCACTTAAATGCCATGCTGTTAATTTTATGCAAAACAGAACCCTATTGATTTCCTGTACTTTCCCAGACTTCAGCTGAAGTTACACGAATCCCATCAAGAATATGAAAAAATCTTTTTCCATTAACTGGAAGTCAAGAAAATGGTGCAGAATGTTTCAGCCTGCACTAAGTCCATGTTTTAGAAGGAGCAAGGAGAAAACAGGAATGAGGCCATTTCCTGCAGCTCTTAAACTTCCACCTATGTTTGATTTGGTAATCTACTTGGGAATACATCCTATCTTATTTCTTTTTACTCAGTCTATGTAATTCCCCCAGAGTGTTCAGCAATTGCAGCATTGCCAATTACAAGTCTTCAGTGACAAAATATTAGTGAGCTCACGCTGTTTCTTCTAACTTAGCTCTCTCTCAATATTGTCACTACCACTAGTGTCAAGTGCCACTACATCAGTGGCCAGTTGAAGAACATAGAAGACATTATGTGATTAGAAGAAATGAGTACACTGGCATCAGCAGTCTCCAAAGTCTTCAGGACAGCTGACCCTATTGTGACCAGCACTTCACTGACCTGCCATGGCAATGCAAAAAAACTCAACAAAAAAAGCAAGAAAACCTCTGCCTCCTTCTGCAGAGTTCAGTAGTCACAGCCCCTGGATGATGAGAATGTAGCTTGCTCGCACAGTGAAGTCCACTCAAGTCAAGGGAAATATTTCAATTATCTGAAGTGAGCTGTAGATTGGAGATGTAATTGAGGCTTCCTTTCTCAGTGTTATTGCAACGTGAATGCTGACCCATTGCAGCAATCAGCAGCAGTGCCCTCAGGAACCGCAATTATTTCAATCCATTGAAATGCATTGCTCCATGGAAGTGATTTCTCTTTTAGGGCATAATTTATTTGTAAATCATCCAGGGTGAGTCTCTGTGTTGCAAACATCACAAATGAATTCTGTTTCTCAATACAGTCATCCAATAGCCATTCAAATTGGAAAATAAAAATGTAAGATTAGAAGAACTTCTGTAATTCTACCCTTCTTTTCTTGAAACTCACATAAATGTGAGCAGTAAAGAATACCAAAATCATGGCTTTATAAAACATACCTTTTCCTTTTAAGAAAAGGACAAGGTATTTGTTCAGCTATACATAAATTTCATGATGTTACACATGTTTTACAAGAGATTTCAGGCATTTTGAATGGAAAACCTTGAGAGACTGTCCAACTCCTGCAGCAATTCAGAAATGATACCACAAACAGTCCTTCAGAGGAGAAGAGAGTGGCCACAAATACAGAAATCTTAATGAAACGTTGTCTTAAGTCACCTGCTCCCCTTAGAGGTGTGTTAGTAATGAAGACAGTTCACCTGATATTGCATGACCTGTCAACTGAGTTGGGTGGGACACATCATCAAGGTCAAGGAAAAGCAGTTTTTTCACAAATCTTACGTTAAAGAACAGAAGACATTTTTCTTTTTGGTTTTGGGTTTGATGTTTTTTGTTTGGGGGTTTTTGAGGTTTTGTTAAGGGCAACGATAAAAAGTCTAGACAAGCATTGTCTCTCTGGAATATCTGATGTTATTGCAAGGACTGGATGTGCAATCCTAAGTTTAACTCTGTCTCTGCAAAAAAAGTTGGGTTTTTTTTCCTCATGGGCCGATTAGAGCGATATCATTGTACTTTAAATCCAATCTGTACAATCAGCATCAGCAAAAAAAGGACTTACCTAACTTAGCAGAATCTATTTAGGCTACCCAGAAGTGACTTGACTACAATGCATAAATATATTCAGAGGGAGAAAATATCAAGTGGTAAATGACTCTTCAATATATCATAAAGTCACAGTTACAAGCAGTGGATGAAAGATAAAGCTTATCTCCTTCAAATTAAAGTAAAGTACTAATTATTTAATGAGTACAAGGGAAAACTGTTAGCATATGCAGGCTGGGGAGTTTGTAGCAATCACCTTTGTAGAGACTAAAAAGGCCCATTCAGAATAGTACGCAGCATCAATAACAGGAGGAGCTGTTTCTGCCTTGGGACAAGAGGATGGGCTTGTGATACTTTCCTGACACTCCTTACAGCCTTCCTTTCTCTTATGAATCCAGCAGAGAAAGCTCCAGGGCTCCAGTAATGATAATGGCTAGAAGTATGCAGAAGCTCACCTCAAAATGTACTAAATTTACCTGTCTACTCCTTTCAAAATTCACTAAATTTGGGTAATTTGGTAAGACTGGTGCTGGCCCCTTTGGACTCTATAGCCAGCAGAACTTGATAAATAACATGAAAGAGATTAAAAAATGGAAGGAGTGTTTTCCCAGATGCTGTGAGATGCTTTTAAGACAAGCTTGGAGAATCCTCTGCTCTGGGCCTGTGTGAGCATCACTAGAAAGCTGAATTTCAGGAACTGCACTTGAACTTACAGCTCTTGCTCATTTCTGTAAACAAGCAAACAGGTTGAGGTGGCTACTTTATGAGAAATGGCAATTCAGACACAGATATAAGTTACAGCAGTCCCAAATACACATTCTACCTTCATAACCAGAAAATAATAGTTCAGATGGCTATACTCCTGTAGCATCCCTCTTGACCTCCATTTGACACACTCAGATATTTACAGCAAGCACTATAAACCCAACTCATTGGGAAAATGAGGAAAGAATCATGTAGCTTCACCTCTTCCCATTCAAATATTCATTTGTATGATTTATAAATAATGAGATATCAGAGGTTACTTTCCTTCTCTCATTGGGCATGCTGTTCTACCAAAACCACTTCTGCTACTGCTTTTCATTTATTGCACTGAAACTGAAGATAAACATTTCTCCTTTTAGTCTGTGTATTCTACAGTACAGACTTGAATATGGAAAATTAAATATTCACTAGTCATAACCTTAAAATGGGATTAATTTCATCTGTACTTAAAATACTGACAAATGTTTTACAATGCTGGAATGAAAATACTGATGTTGATGAAACGTTGGACAAAAGCACAGCTCAGTACACTGTCTGTTTCAGTGGTGTCTATGCCAAAGTTAAAAAGAAAAAGCCCTGTGCTTTGAAAACTCAACCAACAGCAGTGCAAGCATTCCTAAAAAAGGCTAGAATAGCAAAATGCAATTCTGCTGCTGGTAATTTAGATACTGGAACAGATTTTCTGAGCATAGGATACACATGGAGTTCAGAACTCTATTGTTGTCCATGTTAACTGGAATCTCATTGTCAGGTAAAGCACCTGCCCTATTCCTTCAAATCTCAGACCACTCCTTTGATATAGGGAAACAGTATTATCGAATTTGATCTGCAAAGAAGGTTCATGGACTTAAAATTTCAAGGCAGTGTCAAGAGTTGAATCAAAGTACACCAATCTATGTCACAGCTGAGCTCATAGACAATTGTGAGTCCCATCTTTGCATGCTGGAAAACTTGTAAATTTTTAATTCCTAAAAATCTCAGTCTACCAGAAGTGAAGTTTCCCCAGTTTCTCAATAGCACTGGTTTCTACTTCTTTCATAATGTGCCTCTCTCATCTTGCACTAGATATTTCAAAGTCTTGCCTAGCTACCAGCAATATATCACTAATAATACTGAGAGGTGAGAGAAACTCCATTCTAATGTCTTTACTTATGCACAAGAATTTAAAGCATGCTTTTAAGAGCCATGTGTGTCTGTAAAAACTCAAGTCACAGGAATATCAGCCAAAAGGAAGCTGAAGGAGGACACTCAGGTGAAGAACTAAATGAATTTTTAAAAGGCTGAGCAGGTGTTTTAGGAAAGAGTTTCATGAGTTTATCCAGATTCCACTAAGATTGTGAGACTTGCAGTAGAATTTATTTGGAAAATAATGAACCGAAATATCAGCCCTACCTCAAGTGTTCTCCAAAAGTCTCCTATTCAATAACTTCCTCTAGACTTCTTACTTGTCTCCCAATACCTGCAGAAAACATAGTGCATAAAAAAATGCATAAATGGACAGAATTACCATGACTTGCAGAGATTAGGAATTACTATTTTGAAGCCTCGCAACCCTCCACATTCATTGCAAAGCATATGAAAAAATAATGTTCATTGTAATGACTCTGCTACTGCTCAGGAAAAACATCTTTCCTGATACTGACATGGCAGATATGCAGCTGACATCTGCTCAGCAGTTTTAGATTGCTTTGCTGACACATAAAATTGAGTTTCACTGTGAAATCAAGATGATATCATGGGCTATTATTATAAGTTGTTAAAGCCCATGGTAATACTTTTCCGTCTTTTTCAATCAAGTGGTTATCTTCTTTGCTCTGCTCTCTCCCTCTCAGTCACTAGCTGTGAGTTTATCTTCTCATAGAAAACGTAATTTTTATTGTGCTTTTAAACTGCTGTAGCTCTCAATAAAACTAATTAACATCTTGCAGTAAACTGGTTCCCTGGGTCTCCCTAGATTTCAGATGAAGCTGACCTATGCACAACAGGGTCATCACTTTAGATGGAACGTGCTCATTAGTGTCTTCTAATAAATGAGACTACTGGGTAGTGTTGCATTCCACCTCCCAGAAGGTATTGTAGGGGAGGAGGGAATTGAGACAACTTTGATTTAAGTACATCTCATACCTGTATGCTTTTTCCCTGTTCAGCAACAATTAAAAGCTGAGAAATACTGAGCAAAAATAATTGAGAAGCTTACAGCCCTGGGACATTCCTGTTCAAAAATTGGGCTGACCTACAGATGCATTGGTTAGCAGCATGAAGTCCCTGAACATCCCTCTGCTCCTGGCACACACATGCTTTGAGAATGCTGATTTTTATCCTCAAATCTGTAGTGTCAGGGGCCAATGTGCTCAAATAGAGCAAAGAAGCAGTTGAGAGATTGTTCTTACATTACACCTACTCAGGGTGTACATAGCCCATCATTACATCAAAACTCGAATGAAGGGGAACTAATTAAGCTGCCTGTCAGTTAATAGTCAGAGTTAAAACCTCTTTAGACCTCCTAAAGCAGTTGATGAGGCAAGATATCTCACAATTGTTCTTCAGTAGAGTAAAGAAAACACCTGAACATGGCCTTTCCAAAGAAGCTAATCTTCTGCCTCTACAACAGTTGAGAGTTACTTGAGAAATTTATGACAGATTATTAACACCAGAAACACTAAAATCATTTCCAGGTGAGGAAGGAGCACGAGGATACCTCAAGCTTGTCCTGAATGTTTTTGCAATGGAAAAGTGAAGGTCAGAACCAGGACAACCTGTACAGGAGGAAGACCAGCTGCAGCCTAATAACTTACCTCTTCATAGGAGATTTATGTCACCAGAGGAAGCATTTGTGAGTCTGACCTTTAGGAGCTGTCCAGAAGAGGGCCAGAGAACATTTCTGAATAGTCTATAAAAGGAAAAAAGCCAAACCAAACCCCTCGTAAGTCTCACTAACCCCTCTAAAGCACTACCTGTTCCCTCCTTGCCAGCCTCTGGCTATTCCGCTTTGGGGCCTAGTAGTGTTTGGAGCCAGATTTCTCATCTCTAGTGACTGTCAAGCTCAAAGAACCATAATGACAGATCCCACCTACAAACTCTCTTTGACAGAAATTAACAGCCATCTTTCTAACGTAAATACCAGCAGCACCATTTTTTCCTCCAGAGAGATCCCTACACAATCCCTGTTAAATTGAACCAGGAAGCTGCTCCCCCCATCCCTTCCCAGCCTCCAGTTACCCACAGGCCCTCCCCAGGAATTCAAATTCCCTTCCCGTAGAAAAGGGCTCATACAAGCTGTAGCTGAAAAGGGACCACTTAGAGACCTAAAAATGAAGCAAAAGTAAGCTCCTAGTAAAACTATGACCTATAATTTCCTGAGGGACAAAGAAAAAGCCTGAAACAAGATGGGTACCCAGTCACTAAACTACAATTCCCGAGGGGCCTCAGGCTTCACATCGATTGACCACCTGAATTTCTGCTCTAAAGGGCTTTGTGGCTAGGTAAAGGTCCCTTAGGAGAGGGGCAATTTTGTAGATTGCTCTTGTTACTTCACTGAGTAAAAAAATTAAGGCTTTTTTTTTTTAAGGGCCTATAATCTTTAGTTTTCTTGCTTTTTCAGGACATGACTACAATTTTCTGTCATTTTGCCTTTAACAGTTTAGGGTTAGGATTGGACTGAAATTTGCTGTTGTGATCTGGAATGGAGGAGTCAAGCAGCAAAACACTCCAAGAAGAAAACTCTGCAAGCTGTTTGCAAACCAGCACACGTGTCTCTTGCTTCAGGCTGCTGATCCAATTATGGTCAGGGTTAGCTAAGGTTTCCAAGGCTCATGTATTTGTCAGAGCCTACTTGTAAATATAGTTGGCATCTGCATTGGAAAAACCCTAGCAGATTCATTAGATGCTCTAATAAAAGAAGGAAGAAAACAGCAGCTATATTGAAAGGGTTTTAATTAACATTATTGTCCTCTCCATAAGCTATTTGGAAGGAGCTTGTTTTGAATGTTTCCGTAATGTTTAGATTATGTCTACTACATTTATTTTATTTTTTTTCTGGAAACTGGAAGTGGGAGTGTCCTTCTGAAAAATGGTTTTTATTTCTCTGCATTTGAATATGCTGTATGGAAGAAAAAACATGGCATTTAAAGTCTTTGGGACTAGGTTTATATTCTCAAAGATACTTTGCTGCTCAAAGAATCAAATATTAATGCTCTGAGCTTTTAGGCCCTAAATACTAAGGCAGATGATATCTTCAAATCACACTACTTAGCTTTCTAGCTTTTTTGAGTGCAAAAGTCTCTTTTTGTACCATAGAGAGATTTACTATTTTGACTGAAAAAGAAAAAAAAAAAAAGCAAGCACACAATTAGAGTTAGTTTTCACCAAAGGCTCCACAACAGCAATCTACCTCCTATGTTCCTCATTGTTTAACAAGGCACCTGCTGGGAGTTTTTATGTGTGAAGGTTAGGTATATTTAGAAGTAGAGTCTGATTTAAATACACATTGTTGTGATGTGACGTACTCAATTATAAATGCAGAAATGTGATATAAAAACAGAGCTCCTCCTAAAGAAATAATATCTAGGCTTTAACTTAATTATTAAGCACTTCCAAATATACACACTTAATTAAAGCATCAGGGAAACCTCTTGTAGACTGCAAACAAGAATCCTCTGCATTTTTCCTCCTAAGTGCTCCTTCCTGATTCTGAAACCTATTTCTCCATATAACAAAGGAAGCGTTTTAGTGCTGCTGGTTTTACTGATGCAAGGAGAACTAATGGCCAGGATGTTTTAATCTCCCTCTGCAAAGATGGAGGATGCTGCTGCTTTTAATCTCATTGCTGCTATGGCATCAAATAGGTGGGAATACAGAAAAGGACTTCCAAACTTGGCAGCCACCTCTGCTATTTGTGACTCCTGCCATGCCCTGAGAGAATAGTCCAGCAGCCTGGGCTGGGGGAGATGTGCTGGTCTGAGCCAGAGCAGTGCACGGGCATATGCTGTCAGAAATGAATGTTGATTGCCCTGGCATTGACAGCCCAATAAAGCTGATTGGATTTTAATTTCTTGGCACTGGGAGTTCAGCCACATGGTGCACAAATTAAGCAACTCTACCCAGGTATTGCTCAGGGTGTTTAGTGATGCACAGGGAGATTTTCACTGTTTCAGCCCAGGTTGCTCCTTTCTACACCATTACCTCCCTGCCAGAAACTGGTCATCCTGGCCCAATGGTGATTTCTCAGGGCCTGGTAGTTATTTTTCCTGCAAGTTTGGCTTCTGTAGAGAACATCACAGCAAATTCGGCTTCACTTCTTCTTTTCTGTCTCTTTGACACTTTGCTACTTCAGTTTATAAGGCTTTTCCAAGTATTAGTTGCAGGAAATGGTGGATAAAGGAAATGCTATATAAGCAACAAGGGGGAGAAATCAAGTTTAGAGCAGCAGTAACATTGCTAATGCTGTAGTTACCATAAAAGCAAGGAAAATCTCACAACACACAGCCTGTAGTAAAAGAGGATGGCAAAGTGCAGTATTGCCTTCTGGTGTGATAAATAGTAATACAGGCAAGTTGTCCTTCCCATGTGTTTTGTGCTTTGTTTGTTAAAGCACTCCAGGTGAGCAAAACATAACAGCCCTTCTGCATGGCCCTTGCCCAGGATTCACACAATGCAAATCTCTTTCTGTAAAGTTGATAGAGAAATAGAACTGCTTGTCTACAATTAACATCTACTTGTTAGGTTAGCTTAATTCTAAATTATTATAAACTCATCTTACTCTAAGATCCATTAACTGTGGAGAGTTATAAAGTCACTTTAAGGCATTTAGAAATGTTTCCAGGAAACTAGAAGTCACTTTCTCTGCTGCACATTGAAACTTCGATGGGTGTTTTAAAAAATAAAGCATCATATATATGTGTGGGTTTTCTTTCTCCCCTTTTTGTTTTATCTGTTCTGCTGGCTAAGCAACTATGCCACTTGCATTTCTCAGTTGGAGAAATATGAATTAAGATTCTCTGTACTGTTTGAACACTTTAAAACCCAGGATCAATTGTAGGAGTGGGTAGCAATATATAGATCGCAGAAAGGACCTGGAGCTGGGTAGATCTGTGTGCTGAACAGGTCTATCTCTGCCAGTTCTGAGTGTTTTACTAACTTGTCTAAACCAGGAATGTGAATTTTTACCTTTCCTCAAGATACAGCTCTGGTCAGTGAATTTGTATCTCATAAATCTGTCAGACATTTTAAATTGGTGATCCTTAGGTTTTGCTGATTTGACATACAGACTATCGAAAGGTATCTAAAAAACCTTGGGTTGATGCACTGTGACTTAGGTATGTTCCTGCTGATTTACTGCTTGCATACCTGCAGAATTAGGGCAAGGATTTCAAAGTGTCACCACAGTACAGGTAAAAACATGCTCCCTAATACTATAGGAGAGCTATTTTTGTTTTGTAGGAATCAGCAACTACAAAACCATCATATATAACATGAGGGATCTCATGAGCCCATTTAGATTGTTTCCAGCTGACCTCTTGAGGTTTCCAATGACTGCCTACATCTCAAGCCTCTTATAGTTCTGAGTTTAAAATCTAGAAAACTTTGTCTACATTTTCTTCATATCTTGAGCTTTTGATGCCTGTGGAGATGACACAGATATCAACATGGCTATTGTTCAGAGTTACTGCATGTGGCCAAGAGATAATCCTTCTACGCTATAACAGTTGCAGTGCTACTGTGCATTTTTAACACTGATATCATTTCACTTTTAGAGCATTTTTATGACAATTTTTGTATAAGTAGGGCTGAGAAAGAAGAAGAGAAATCAAAGGATAAAGCAAAATTAAAGAAACCTTTGGAGGTTTCTAGTTCAATCTCCTCCAAGGTAAGGCTACAGCAGCTTAGGGACAGATGAAGTTGCTCTGTGCTATACCAAGTTGTGTTCATAAACTGCTAAATACAGTTTCACAAACACTCTGGACAAACAATTCCATGACTCAACTATGCTCAGACTGGAGGAGGTTTAATCTCCATTCAGCCTGAATCACTTTTATTTCAATTTATATCAATTATCTTAGCTTTTCTACAATTGTGGGGGACCTCTCTAATCTCCATGGGGAAGTGGTGAAAGGAACACAACCTGTGCTCCCTCTGCCCTCCGTGAAACACCCCAAAGCAGAGCAGCACTTGAACACAGAGGCATTGCCCTGCACCCCAAAGAACTTCCTAGGGCAGCTGCAAATTAGCAGGTCTCACAGACACTGTGGGCACTGCAACCCAGCTCTGAAAAAACAGTGTGTGATGTTTTAAGTATCCTAAGTGAAAACTCGTCTGGGAACAGAGCAGTTTTTCTGATCTGCTGCAATCTGTGTATACTGCAAGCTGAATTGCCTGAGCATGGTAAGAATATTTGAAACCGATACACAGACAGCAGTGAGGTGAGGCTACAGCAGCTGTAAAAAGTCTGTTTTGGCATTTGGCCATCTCCCACACATAAATAGCAAAATAATTCATCCATCTCTAGACTCGGGAATGGCTGGTTGGTTAGCCTCAGCTTAAACTTTGTGAGTCTAACTTGGCTTTATAGTCAATGGCCTCGACCAGGCTGAGGTCAAGCAAAGCACTGGCTGGCTGTGCAGACAGGCTGTATTTTTGTTTAAATCCAATACAATGACAGATGCTATAGAGTTCACCTGCCTGTTCATTCCTCACTGATAACAGAGCTGTAGATGGCTCAGAGAGCCTCTTTGTTATGGATTTTTATTTTCTTTTATAGTCTTAAATATTCTTACAGCCTTTGTCTTGGAATCTTGATGTACTTTCGTTTCTGTTTTGCTGCCTTTTGAACACTGCCAGTTGGAAGGAGTTATTATTGTTCCCCTTTGCTAAGTACAGCTCCTTACTCCTTAGCAATGGAAGTATAACTAAATTAAAACTAAATTAGCTAAAAATTAATTAAAAATAAGTTAACTAAATTAAAACCCTTCTATTCTTTTGTTTTCTTTACCTGGGTATTCATATATCTTGGGAAAGCAACTCAGACATCTTTAGTGTATGTGAACCTGCAATCAAACTCAACCATTTCCCTGTATTTGAATTAATTTTGGTGTTTTTCATTGCTTTCTGAGAAGAAGACAAGCATTGGGTGTCAGTAAATGTTGTAAAGCAGATATCCAGCTGTGCAGTGATTTTCTGCTCTTTTCATGCTTTTATATTTGACATTACCTGAAAAGGGCATTTTTCTCTTTTTGCTGAGAGTATTAAATTGGGATAGAGTTTTTGTTTTGCTGAACTCCCATTCCTTATGTTCACCAGGTATTTTCCCTCTATCTTTGTCATCACTAATTTTGATCCACCTGACAATCTTATCTTCAGAGAAATAGAAAGAAGATTATATGGGCTTGATTCCGTCTGGTAAGCTGCAGCAGATTTGTGTTTGCCTTGCACTGGTGTGTTGCCTTTCCACACTCGGTGGTATACCCATGCCTTGTTGAAGCCTCCCCTGTTTTCCTTCCTAGTCTGAGATAAACAGATGTTTGGCAAGATGTTCATCTTAAAATTATTAGTCAGCTCAAATTCTTGCCCCTGCTTTCTGCTGCGTGGTGTGTTTTGGTTCAGAGTTTATTTCGGTTGTTTTAGGAAGCGTCTCATTGTGAGTTTCTTATTATTCAAGCTGACAGCTTTTACACAACAATAGGGCAGTGAACAATGGTCCATCAGAGCTACCAAGTGCAGGAAACAATTTAAGATGTACTGGGTAATGAAGAGCAAACGGACTCTCATCACCACAACTACATGGAAGCTGCTCTAAAATTTTTCAACAACTCTGCAAGAGTCCAGCTGCAAAAGAAATAGAAGAGCAGAAATAGAAATTCTTCATTCATCAGCAGTGCCTCTTTCACTGCCTTTTTCACTTTTTCAGTAGTAGTCAGATAAGCAAATATAGTCCTCATGCCAAGGTCAATGGCATATTTCTTCCCAGCACCAGATTGACTGTTTGTGTGGTTAAGCAGTGGTCCCACTCACACTAAATACTAAGAACAAGGATTTTTTCTTACATCTTGATATTAGATATATATAATATTTCAGTAATGTGTATTTGCAGAGTGAATGGAGTTTCCAGTTCAAAGATACTGGAGCTGTAGAGGAAGATATCCCTTCTTCCTTGTGTGCTGATGTAAAGGTAACACTAAAATGCTACCAATGCTTAGGGCCAGAGAAAGACCATATTGATTAGGTCTGGAGGCTAAGTCAATGCCAAACAAGCTCCAACAACAGTAAATCTCATTATTCTAATTACACATGTAAAGAGACAGAGTGTTTAAAAGCTTGATGGATAAGGTAGAATACAAATCAAGAAGCAAGATCTCTGGTTTGTGAAAGGATAGAAGAAAGGACAATAGAGGTGAGAACACATCAGATAAAATAGTGAGAAAAAAATTTGGGCTCATGAGCATACCTGGCATAGATAATGAACTAATTCAGAAGCATTTGATAGCTAAATGATAGAATAATCAATAGGAAAATGCGTGATCTGACATCTGAGAAACTGATTTATTTTTTTTTGTCTATGAGTGAATTAATGACTGTAATCGTTTTGACCTGGTTGCTGAGTGTCTGGTAATATTTTGAATTAATTCACTAATGAATAGCTGAACTCATTACTCATTAAACTGAGTATTTGGACTTTAAGTATGGCTGTTGGTGAGAACAGACCAAGAGAAAGAAGGACTGGTGGCTGAGCTGCTGTGGTTCTTTACACCACTATTGGTTAATGGGTAGGAGGCTAGTTTTGGGAATATGAAGAGCAAGGCCCAGTGCTTGTAGCAAAGGTAATGGGAGGTGAATCCTGGTGTGGAAAGAACGGCTGCAAAGCAAATTTGACCTAATCTTAGGTTGTTGCACTGGGTACCTCAGTAAAGGAAGAGTCATGCATCCATATAACCTTCCATTATACTTTCTGATGGAGAGGTGTTTCTTTGAACATAGACAGAGGTGGAAAAAAGTCACACTTTTGTTTTTGTTAAGAAGTCAGTAACAACCCTTCCTACTACAAACCTTTCTGTTTGAGGAGAATAACGTTTTCTAGAACTAATGTGACTGTGTTGACTTGAAAAGTACATAATAAGCCACAATCGCTTTCCCACTGCACTGTGTTTTGTGTCTCTCCTACTGCATTTTAATGTTTGTCTGAAAAAAGCAAGCTGCATCTTCTCCTCGTTTCAGTGTACAAACAAGTGTTTTGCCTCGGATCCCATAATACAATATATTTACAGAGACCATTATTAGCAAATGAGGTTAAATGTGCCATGATGCTTCCATTCGTGGTCTAATCAAGCACTTCAGATATTTTCTGAAAAGCAGGAGTGTGTCTTAATCCTGCAACTTGTATTCTCCCCTAGAATTTTAAGGAAAAGCTCTTGCTTTTCAAATCTTGCTTGAAAAGTAGGAATATTGTTCAGAGCTTCTGGACAAGCTCTTTCTTGTAGTTTCTTGCTGTCACTTCTGTATGGTTCATAGATTTTAAGTAGTAGAATAAGAATGTAAATCTCTGGATATGTGCTTTATCAGCATAGCCAAATAAATAAACAAATTGCCCTAAAAACTGGAAGAGTCCCTTGAGAATCACTGAGCCATTCACAGCCTAAGTTTGTTGAGCAATAATTTAACCAAACCATCCATAACTTTTATTTGAAAAACAAGGACAATTAAAAATAGGATAAGGCATTTTGGTCATGAATTATTCTGATCAGGAATGTAACTAGATTTTTATTCCAATGCCTAAATGAAATATCTCCCTGTATATCCAGAGAGTTTCATTACATCTTCAGTTTTATTACCTCACTTTGAGAGATTTAATCCTTTTCTGGGAAATGCATTACTCTTCAGAAAGTACAAATAAAAATGAAATGCCATAATATTTTTTTAGGTGGGGGAGAATAATAAGAGAAAAGGAACCAACTTTTATATTTAGGGTGACTAACCTTTATGGTTGAGTCTAGAGATGGTTGAGGTATTCTTAGCATTATAGCAGCCTTTTTGAAAATTTAGGAAGGGCAGACTTTAGAGGCCACAGATGTGCCATGGTACCCCCTTCCCAACTTTCCACACCTGCTGTTATGATCACTATGATGGGTTCCTTGGAGGGTCCAAATGACCCATGAGAAATATTGCTGCCTGAGACTATGAGGAGACAGTCTCAGAGCAACACCAGAATAGCTACAAGAACACATCTGACCTTTGGGCAGATCTGGCCACTGTTGAAGCAACTTGCTTAGTTGGTCTAGCCAGAGGAAGTGTCAGCATGGAGCAGGAAGCCTTGCCCTTCAGGTGCACCCAAGAACCTTGTACTCTTCCACATCCCATCTTGGGTGCTTGGTAGAGAAATTAAAAAGAGAGACTGAATTTCTTCTTGCATTATGCTGCAGCCAAGTATTAACAGGTCCAGCATGTTTCTTTCCCATAAAAGTTTCCCAAAACCTGGAAAGCCTACTAGAGATTCCACCAGTGGCTAGACATTTCATGCATTCAGGATAAATACCCAGACTATTTTGTATGTGAAGGGTAAAGATTAATGCTTTAGAATAGGTTTATCTTTTTAACAGTGCTGCTAAAGGCTGAAGCATGCTCCCTACAATTTAACAAAATGGCATCATAGATATTTTCTGTCTGAAAATGAGGTTGCTCTTTGGAGATGTGGATGGAAATAAAATTAGTGTGTTACTAGATAAAGGTATATTTCTTTTAACCTGCTTTATTACATTTGTGAAGACAAATGCAGCATGAGGCTTAAAATGTACCTCAGGAAAAGGGGGGGGCAAGAAGAAAAATCAAAAAAGAAAGCAATAAAGACAACAGGACAACAAAACCGATCAGTGAAAAATTCCTGCAATGAAGCCTGACAGCAGAGTTTAGATGCAAAAGACACAGGGGCGGACTTTAAAAATTTCTGGCACCCAGCTGCCACGTGTGTTTTGCTTTTTTAAGTCTAACAACTGACATTGTTAACGTGATGGAGGAAAAACTAAACAGATCCTTCTGCACACTGGTGATGGAACTTGTATGACACACGTCTCTGAGAATAAAGAAAAAGATTCCAAACATTGTGTTCTCCTATTAGTACCTATAGAAAGTTATAGGAATGGAATAGATAACATCTTATATATACAGCAAATATTTGTTTGAAATCAAGGTTTCAGTATCAAGAAAGATAGATTTTTTTTCACCTACTAATTGCTTTTATTTAAATAATAAAACAACCTAGAGGGGAATATAAAGCCTCACTCTCCAGAGAAATTTCCAATACAGATGACTTTGTAGTTCAACTCCAGGAAATGAAAAGTCAATGGAAATTGGACCTGAAATACGCACAAATGAAAAAAATATGGGGAAAGACTAAGTAAAGGAAATTAAATGACACAAAAGGAAGCGGTATCACCTCACCGGAGGATACCTCATCCCTGTGCATTTTGTAAACAAGTGTCGGCAGAAATCTCTTCAACCACCACAAAGACAGAACTTCTCCTGAAAAGTCAATGCTCGGCATCCACTGTACAATACCACAGAGCTGCTGAAGTCTGCTAGGGACTCACACTACACAATGTCCTAGGCCACTTGTCTTTTCACAAAGTGTCTGCTATGACTTATGTGCAGGAACATTTAAGACATATTTATGCCAGAAACCTTCACCTACCAGCTCTCTGCTGCTGATTTCCTACAATACCTTCTGCTTCCCAAGACCATGTCTTTCCTATTTTTCTGTGGGTTATCTGAACATCTTCACATCATGGGCTTCTCAGGGAAGCTGGTTTTCTGAGGCACTTCTGGAATGTGTGAAAATATGATACCTAGCTCAGGGAGCAGAGTCAGTCAAGCTATAGGAGCATGAAACCTCACATGCAGTTTTTACCCTGGCCCATCAGTGAGTTTGGCAGCCTGCTCTGATCTCTATGCTGCTGCATCTACACTGCTGCTGGTACCCAAACATGTTTGAGGCTTGCATGGTTGTTTCTGCACTGTGCAGAAGCCAGGCTTGCGCACACTCTGTTACGCTACTAACTCACGTAAACACTTCTCGCATTGTTCACCTCAGAGTCTTTTAGGAGAAATGGTGTTCAAAGAACACGAGAATAAGGTGCTACTCACCAAAGCTCAGGTCGAGACAAACTGAAATTATCAAGAGACCTTGTTCTGTTTCGTTTCTTTTAAAGGATTCGTCAAAAAGCTGGAGGCCAGCACACCCCTGGGAACTCCTGTCTTCCTGAAAGGATTGAGTCAGGCTGGCCATGAGTCAAACTGGTGGGTGCAGAATGACTAGTGCTTTCAAGCCTGATGCTGTCATTAAGCGATCTCTTCTGATTTAAAAGGTTAGCTGGCAAGCAGAAATAAATAAGAGGTTTTCTTTTGCCTTCTGAGAACTCACACAGCTATACATGTGTGAGTGCACACACAGGCAAAAGAAATACAAAAGTCAATCTGGAAAAACAGGCTGAAAACAGACCTAACCATGATCACCAATGGGAACCAATAAGAATATTCACTGCTATAAATTTCGGTCTTGGAGGGCTCACTTCAAGAAAATAACATCACCCAAAATGGTGATGGTAAAAGGGGGACATGGAGGAGACTTCCCAAGTGCCAGATAATTACAGGAAACATTGTCAGTGAATAAGAAATGCAAAGTTTTCTGGTCACAGGGGAAAACCGTTTCATCCTAATTTGAGGTTGAGCAGCTTTGCAGCTACATCGTTGTGGTTTTGCTCTTACACCGATATTGCTCTATGCCTGATCTTATTAATACTGACAGTAGAAATCTATAGCATATGTTACCCATTTTGGACTCTCTTCTCCTCACAGGATGGGAGGTCACCCCAGCAATGAAGACTTTAGTTGAAAAATTGTTCAACACAGTCAGGAGTACATAAGCAGCTTTTTTTTTCTTTTTGGTCCTTGGTGCTAAGCTGCTAATTGATTTTCCACACTAGTAACAGGTCTCATTACAGGGTGAACAGATGTCATGCAAAGTCAACTCTTTTCCATAGACAGAAGAGCAAGATCTGTGAAAGTTTCCAAGGAACATGCTAACTCTGAAGGTGCTCTGGGAAACGCTTTGCTAAGTTTCTTCATAGTGTGAGCAAGCGGGATTGTACCTGATGTTCCAAGCGTACCTCTGAATGAATGCAGGCCAAAGCTGAAGCCTGACATCTTGAGCTTGATGTTGAAAGAACGTCTAAAGTACAGTACCTAAAGGCTTTCCCTAGTTCAAGGTCTATTACAAACTTCATTTTAAAGAAAATATGTGTACATTTCTGAAAGTTGTCACCCAATCCAGGAACTGTTTGGCAATAATATCACTTCAGTAAACACAGAGATACTTTGCCTCTTGCTCTTCTGCTCAACTGCCTGGTCCCTGTTGTAGCTGTCTCACCTTAGCTGGCTTCCCAAAATATTGACCTAACACTTTCTTCAATTATCTTACTCTCTTTAACTCTCTCTGGCCCCCAGATATTTCTCAAACAGACAGCTGAGCTGTACTTCTGTCAGGTTTCAGTAGCAACACACTGGCCCTGCACATTCTCATCCTCACTGGAGCTGGAGCTGGAGGTAGGGCCAGCAGCTGGTGTGCCACATAGAGAACCCTTCATTTGTGTGCCATTTTTGCTCCTTGGCAGGAACTCTGACCTAACGCCAAGCCCACAGGCCATTTCAAGATTGTCCCCATATAGTGTGATGCAGGAGTAAATAAGATTTGTCTAAAATACAAGTGTATAAGGTTTCAGACCACTCCTGGAAGCCAGCAGCTCAGGTTTATATAGACAAAGCCTGGGCCAGCAGCCAGCAGTACCATCTGCGCTAGGATGGTGCACAGTCAGCAGCTGTGCCCTTACCCTGCTGAGAAGCCCCTTCTCACAGCACTTGCCCCTGCTCACAGCCTGGGCCAGCTGCTTGCAACCAGTAAACACATGTGCCAGGAAAAGACTACCTGCTAGCTATGGTGCCTTTAACATATGTAGCATGGAAAAGTCTCCTATGGTGATGTACTTACGCTCTGCAGAAAGCTCTGACGTGTCAAAAGCAGCATAAGTGCTGAGCATTTTTATTATTGTTGTTCATAGGAGGCTGGGTTACTGATAGTTACTTCAGAGACTTCATTCTACTTTATAAAGCACACTCACTGACAAAAAGTGTAATAAACCACCAAGTCCTGGTACAATATCTAGAGCTGCTACTGAACATATATTTTGCTGTTAAAAAGGAAAAGGAAGACCTTATTCTGCTTGAAATGCAGAGCACAGCCAGCTGCTAATTGTAGAAATAAATAGCAGATGTATTCAGGCTCCTTCTATCTCCCTTTCCTTTTATACTTTTATCCTCAAAACTAATATATGTTTCTTTATTTTATGCAATCCATTTAGCTGGCCTGCTGCGACACAGGTCTCTCTTTACAAAACAACCCAATTGACAGCAAACCTTCTGCTTCTAGATCCATAAATCTTCTCCCATAAGCACTTGGATATCGGTTCAGAAAGTAGTCAATGAAATAAAAGTAACAGCAGAAAAGCATCTTGTGTAGGATAGGAAATAATATCCCCCACTGAATGGAAAATAATAATAAGAAAAATAAACTGAGAGGGAAAAGTTCTTGAAAATTAATTCTCCTGTCCCATTCACATCCAACTCTGGAAATGTATTTTTCAGCTCTATCATACCAGTGTTTCCTCTGTGGAGTCCAAAAGGATTTCACAAGGAAAATTAAATAGACAGTTTTATACAAGCTGCTAGTATCTACTACAACACTGTAGGGTTTCTGTAGAATGCTGACATTGGAGGTGGTGATTTTTATGCAGTTTCTTTACCAATTCAGGGTTAAAGCTGAAACTTGATTTCGAAGCGGGATTTGGGGGTTCTCCTACTCTAACCCTTTTCTTCAAACAGCGCTAATAGCTGAGGAGCAATTACAAAGGTGAAACTGGCTGCTGCTTTCCTCTACTACCCACACATCCCAAGGCTCAGCAGGCTGCCTCTCTAGCCGCGCCGGGACAACAGCAGCCGCGGGGACCTCGGACCGTGTCACCTCAGCCGCTCCGTGCACTCCTGAGCGCCACCTGCTGTCCCTCTTCTCTTACAGCCCGAGCTCCACCGCTCCGGAGACGCTTCTTCGGAGCACAGGAGCAAACTGCGCCCTTCACCTCCCTGCTATCACCCCGTCCCGCCCAGGCAGTGCTGCAGCAGGCTCCCACCTCGCAGCTCTGGCTTGCGGGCCAACAGAAGGGCTTGAATTTGTCAGTATCGCGCTCACACACGACACTTCTGTTTTTCCCAGCACAAGCACAACAGAGAAGGTCATAGCCTCAGTACAAGCCACACACTGGCAATAGATACCTCCTGCTCTGCATCATACTCTGCACTGGGAACTATCTGTAAGAAGGAAATATAAATCACATTGAATCATCTAGGTTGGAAAAGACCTTCAAGATCATCAAGGTTAACTATTAACCTGTGCCAATGGAAAGGTTTATTTCTTCATTCATTTCAATTAGAAACCGAGGAGACTGGTAAAGAGGGCAGGGTTCACGTAGCTGGAGAATCTGCACACAAAAATAGTTGGTTAATACAGAACTTTATTGATATTTTTTATTCTCAGTTAGATAGGTACCCCAAACACCTACCTGCCTGCCTATCATTGCTGGTATTTATAGTCAACAACAGAACAACTCATCATGCCTTCTCTCATCTTGTAGTAATCTCAGTAATTTACTGATGTTGTATATTAAAACATCTCTCCCTACTGCTATGCATTTGCATACATCCATCAGCCAGCTTGTATAAGTGGGATGGTAGATGATTTAGTGCTGCCAAGAAGGTTTAAGATGTAGATAAATGTTTTTGTAAGGATGGTTAATATTGTCATGCCAAGAGTAAGGAGGCCAAAGGCTTGTCCTAGACATAATGACTGGGTGAAGAAATCCTGAAAGCATCAATGCCTGAGGGAGAGGGATATTTAGGAAAGATTTTAGGGCAAAAAAATGTTTAATCATGCAGAGTAGACTTGAACTCTAATAATTTTTAATCCATATACAAAATCAACTTTCTTGAATGATTTTGTCAATGCATCTGCAGTTTCAGCCTCCAAAAAGTACAAAGCCAAATATTTGCATGTCTAATCTGCCTGGACACTGGCCCGTGACTGGTATGTGTCTGCCCTGGAGGACTTGGTCTGCCTACAGGGTGGCAATAGGGGATATGAGGAATGCAAGGAGTGCACATATGTGTGTCTGGTACAGAAATACATCCAATAAGCGCAGAGGTCTGTGGAGGTGAAAAGCAAATAGATTAATATTAAATGCTGGAAATAATTTAAATTTTGTGACAAAATTACTTTTGCTGAGGTGAAGTTTCTCAGCTGCAATTTGAGTACAGGTCTCTCATGGCCTCTTTTGGGAAAAAAAAAACCCAGTGTAAAACCCCAGTAAATGAAAGAAATGTAATTAACTTACAGCTGTACCTAGTCAGGCACACTTTTATTGATAGATGCCCCGAAGATACAGGAAATCAACAGAAAACCAAAATCACAGCATTGGAATTGTGTGATTTACAATCCCCCTGTGTATCTCTCTTCCCAATATCCCAGATCTGCTAGATTCTTCTTTCTAGTTCACCTTGCAGCCAGTACAAAACTGCAAACCCAAATCCAAGTGAATCCAAACATGTGAACTTAGTTCAGACCTCAGACATTTTTCTGGAGTCAAAAGGTGTCAGTGCTTGCAGGCTTTGAGACAGGCAGCATCTCTCACTCCAAGTCCATGGTGTATTTATTAGAGAGGATTTGAATTCTTTGAGAATACAGACAAGTAGTGGTGATATGAGAGATGTATCAGAGTTGCAGTTGTCTGAGTGGGATCTGCATCAGATTTCTGTGTTAATTAATTCAGTATTACAAGATAGAACAGAGAAATACATACAATTCTCTACTGCTCTCCACAGGAATGTCCCAGGAGAAATACCTACTGGTTTTACTAAGCTGATTCTTGTGCTAGTAACCAACAGAAAGAATTTAAAGGAATTTCAGTCTCCTTATCGATGAATTTAACATTAAAAGCAACTACTTTTTCAATGAAATATTTACTTTTTCCTACCTCAGCACTGCAAGAGATTTTGAATTACAATAAGAGCCTGATGCTTACGCCCACCTCTGCAGTTTCCTTTGCAGCACAAGCTGTGGGAGTGACTTGCCTGCAGCCATACTGGGAGGCAGGAGCTCAGCTAGGACCAGAGGGACCCACAGTCTTTGCTTCATCTTCTTAATCACCTGGCTTTCTCTTCTCCAGAGCACTGCCCAAACACATCAGGATTTAATTCCTTAATGAAGAGGAATAATTCAGATTGTTTCACTTACAGATGTGTGGAGCCACATTCTGGAGTTTCTGTTGGGATTGCTGGAGCTTGGCCAGTTCACTGCTAAAGATCTATCCTGATATCTCTTGCTACCAAATTATTTTTGGCACTAAATTTTTGTTTCCAGTTTGGCTTAGTGGATGGCTGTTGAACTTAAACATTTTGGAACATGTCACTTTGCTCTTCCCTATCTACAGTCCAATGTACCTCAATTTCCATTTCAAATACAGCTCAGATCTGTCTAATCTTTTGCTTCTTCAATATTTTCAAGGAACTGTAAATTCCACAATTTAATTAATGGTCAAAGAGGCTGAGCCTTCTTCATGCAAAACAGAACCTTACAGTGATTAATTAAAATTGCTATCATTGTTCCACTTGCTAGACTATAGCAAGGCATATTCTGCTGAGGACATTACAGAGTGCAAAACAAAGTGTGCTAAATGTAGAGAAGGAAAGGGAAACATGATTATTACAAACAGGGGAACACATTCTTTCAGTACGCAAAGACCAGTCTCAAAGGATACTGTAAAGAATTACAGTACTCAAGTACTTTAATATTCACTCTCCTATGCCACACTGACAGATAGCTTTAACCACACACCATTGTGCTCTTTAGAAAAGGAGCTGGAGCAAAAATAGTATTCGTGAAAACTCTGGGAAGAAACACTAGAGCATCATGGAGCCTCCAACTAGCTCTTGTAGGAGCAGTCAAGAAATGATAACTGATTTCCAAGATAATGTTAACGTGCTGTGGTTATGCAGTAGACAGCAAACAAATGAACCAATATTAATTTGAGATTACTCAATATTAATTTGAAATTAATTTTGAGGCACACTAGGGAGACAACAGTCTTTAATTCATCACTTACTTTCGGCCTTAGATTTGAAACTCCAGGATGCTGCATGACTAAAAACAAATCTAAAAGAGCCTGAATCTGAGGAAGCTGGTGTTGGTCTCTCATGGATTGTGTGCTTGATAGAGTTTGGGGGTTTTTATACAAACAAGCTTTTGTGGTGTGATATAGCATTGTGATTATCAACATGGTTTTGTCTGTTTAAAGGGCTTTGGTTTGTGCCATGATATCCCAGTGCCTGAAGGAGGAAAAATCTAAATGCATTATCTCTTTATCAAGATGAGTTATCTGCTTTCCTAGCAAGAAAATGTTCAGTTTGCATCATAGCACCTAAGGCAAAAACCTCAACAGATGGAGCTAGAATATCGTCCTAAGGACGTGGTTCTGGAGGTGATCCCAGGTCAGGAACTCCTTCACTGGGAATGTTGTATCACCCTGTTCACACTTTCTCCCATTTGGTGCATGGATGTTTCCACCCTGTGTGGTGAAGTGAGCCCCGTGCAAAGAGCAGAGAATGCTCTTGAGGGTGTGAGAGCTCCAGGTTGGTGTAGGAATGCCAATTCAACAGCAAGAATGAGGAGAGACAGCAAAATAGAAGATTTAGAGTTAGTCTCCATTGAACAGATCTGCCATTTACTGTGTGATTTAGTCTCATGTGCCATTCTCTCTAGAAAATACAGTTATTTTACTCTTCAAAAACCTTTTCTCAAGCTCCCAATGAGACGATTCCCTGGGAGAAACAGCAGGGGAATTTCCGACAGTGGATAAAAGAAATTATTTTCCTTTATGCTTTATAGAAACCTCAGCTTAACCTGTTTTCCTTCTTTCATCCATACACACACATCCTGTTGCTTGCAGATCCACCCTTCTGTTAAAAGTTTAAATGCTGATCAGCATGAGTTGACTTTAATCACCAGGTAAAGGGCACTGACAAACAGCTTTCCCAGTATGGATCCTGTACATACTTTTCCCTTTGCACCCAGCATTTGCATTTGGAATTAACTCCCTGGACCTCCACTAGCAAAAGGACCAAACCACACAGGCTCTGCCATCTGCTAAATGACTTCACAGTGCACCCCAAGTCACCAATCAACAGCAGAAGGTGTCATCAGATTTGTGACTCAAACATTCCTCTGGGCCATGGCCTCACTCTGTTATGTTCATTCCTCTTCGCTGCCGGATGCCAAGTCCTGGGCTCTGGTGAACTCTCAGGCACTGCCACCTGCGAGCCCAGGGTCGTGGGGGGCAATGGTAGTGGGTGGCACAGACAAAGTGCAGGGGCTGCTTCCCTGCAGCAGCCACAGCCATTGCCATGACAACCAGCAAGCTGATTACTCAATTACAGCATTCCTTTTCAAAAAGTGACATAAAGCCAAGGGACAACGCATCCTCGGCTTCCCGCGGTGCTTCACTTTCAAAGAGCCAAGCTATGTTTAACTTTTTAATATACCCTGTGATTATGTTTGCCAACCTAGTTCCAGATCGCTGTTTATTTTTATTATTATTATTATTTTATCCCTGTGTTCTTTGAAATGCTGAGAAAGTAAGAAGCTACTTAAAACATACAGTCTTTCTTGTTACAGGAAAGCATGTAGGTGCAATCAACACACAGTGTAAAAGCCTTACTGGCATGGGAAGGCTGTGACACATTTGGAGGAGTGTTGAAGCCAGGACTGATTTAGCAAGATGTGCCAAATCTGCTCTAAGAAACCTGAACAGAGCTACTCGTTCCGCAGACTCGGAAATGGAGTTGTGTCTTTGTGCTATGCATCCATTTCATACCTAACGTGCCCATGTAGGTTACAACCATGTTATTCAGAGTTGATGTATTTTTCATCCTTGTGTGTAAGTGTAGATTATTGGAAATCTTTCAACAACACAACAAGGGAAAAATATGATTATGTGCTTGTGATATTTGGGTTCATAGTTTTGTTTAGATTTATAATGCCAGCTGTGCACCAGTGCAGGGATTCCTTTACTTTTCATAGGGATGTAACTGCTGTTCTAGCACCTTGAAGATTTGGTCAGTATATTCATTGTGTTGGGCATGATAGAGGTGGAGAGTGAGAGCCATCCTGCACCAAGCAAAATAGACTGACCAGGCTGTTATGGAGGAAAACAGAAGCACAGAAATAGAAAGTAGCTTTGCTGTTGACCTTGCCTGGATTCATGGGATCATAGAATAATTAAGGTTGAAAAGGACATAAACACGTCATCTGACCAAGCGCTGACTCAAAGCAGGGGCCAAATTCAAGGTTTCATTTGCTTTAAAAGTTATTAGGCCTTTCCAGCCAGGGAAAGGACAGTTCAGGACCATTTTCAGTGAAGTCTGGGTACCTCTACGGGCAGAAATTCCCCAGGCTATCTGAGCCCCTCTTCCAAGGTTTAATCACCCTTGCTGCTCTCAGTCTGCTCTCTGCCCAGCATCTCTCCTGCACAGCAGTGTTGTACTACACCCTGCTGTAGGTCTGCTTTAGCAGATCATGGGAACATCTCTACATGAGCAACTTTTCAGGATGAAACTGTTTACACATCTCTATCCTCCAAAATTAGATAGCCAGACTATGCATGTATTTGCTCGTGGCATGTCCTTCTCCAATATTTTCAAGTAAAACTGTAGTCCTCCTCAGTAAAATGATTGAATAAGAAGTGCATTATTTGCTTTGCAAGGTACAAATGGTAGTTTATTTCAAAGCTATGAAAATATAATCTGATTCTCCAGCCCATGGGAAGGTGTAGCTGAAGATACAGCTCTCCAGCCATCTCATTTCAGTGTGTGATAGAGTTGTCAACTTAGTGCTGTGCAGATGCAGGAGCTGGCCTGCCAGCCAACTGTGTGACATGGTACAAGATGTGACTTGCACAGATGTTTGTCAGAAAGGTAAGGGACAAGTTCAGAACACCAAATTGCTGCTTCCTGCTTCTCATTTAATGAGTCATCTTCCAGCCAAGCACACTCTAGAAAGTGGAGGTAGAAAGGCACAGGAGAAATATCATCTGAGCCATGCTGCAATCAATTTCCAGTTCTTACTGGCTGTAAAGCAGCAGAGATGCTCTGGTCACAAGTGGACATATGCTAGCTAGTGAACAGAGTAGAATGGAAGAATAGGACAGCTCAGCCATAGCTGCATTCTGCCTTTAGCCCTGACCACATGAATCTGTCGTTTCTTCTTCAGAATAAACTAATCCATTTGACCCTTTGTGAGGGGGTTAGACTAGGTGGTTTCCAGAGGTTTCATTCAGCCTCAGTGCCTCTAGCTCTGGCAGCAGTGGTTCCAGTGAGATTTGTGCAGCATTTTTCATTTATGCACTTCAATATTGAGAAAGGCAGAAAATAACATTGATCTCCTTTTTAATGTGGAGGACTCTGAGGGCAGACTCTAGTGAGCTGAAATGAGTAGGCATATTGCACTTAAGTCAATGGATAGCCAGGAATATAGCAAAGGTAACCCTGCCAGATGGTTCTGCATAACCTTAGCTGCTATTCTGCTCTTCTAGACACCCAAATACAAAAAGCAAAGCTTATCCAGGGGTTTGTGCCACAGACCCCTCATTTCTGTGCATACACTTCTAAATAAATTTACTCTCTACAGTCAGTAGAGACAAATGGGAATCTCAAAAAGGAGACATATCTACAGTGAGGTGGAGCACATTCACTGACTTTTAGGGCCTTATAGAATGCCTAGATATGTGAGATGAGTGTTTAAAGTATGATGGGATAAATGCAGGCAAAAATAATCTTGGAATTTAAGGCAAATGTTCAACACTGTACCTTTTTCCCTTTGCCTTCTCTTCCTTAAAAGGTCCCTGAGAACTAGAGCTGGGAAACCAAATCTCACTGATGATGGAACAGTATATATATGCTCCAAAAGTCAGGTACCCAACAGCTATACATGATCTACAGCATAATGGATATGGTCTGCAGAGTCTGAGAAGGGCTGTATATGGCAGGATGCAATCCCCTGTCCTCTCAGAGGCTCAGGCACAGATAAGGGCATTTTTTCAAAGAACTAAGAGCAAGTTAAGAGGATTCAGGCTGGGACAGCAGAGCTTCCATTTGATGTATGTTTACATCACAATATATTGGGAGTGCACTCGCTTTCAATTGGTTAGTTAAACAAGAACAGTCCTCAGTTGTGATACAGCTTTTGTGAGGAGAACAAGTTATTCCCCCACCCTCCTTTTATCCATTCCCTTTACCCATAGTGGTAGCTCCTCCATGCTGTGTAAAGACACAAAGTTAAAGATGGGCAACTCTTCCCTTTCTCCTACCTCCATTAGTTTTGTTAATGGTAATGATACACTGCCTAGGGGATCTGTTTTGTGTGCAACAGGGCTGTACATACACAAGTTTTTCAGCACATCATTTTCTCCCATGGTCATAAAGCCATGCTTCTGAAGACATCTCCTGGGGATGATCAAACATGATGCTGGATGAGATGAGCAGAGGCCTTGATTTTCATTTATTCTCTCTGGTTTTAATTTTATTTATATATTTTTGAGAAACTGTAGTTTAGACAGTTCAATGGACTGGAAAAATAATTGAGAGAAAGATCCAAATATCTTTCCCCTCTCTAGGGACTGTCCTAATTTTGGCTTGAATAAAGTTAATTTTCTTCCTAGTAGCTGGTGCAGTGCTGTGGTTTGGATTTAGGATTAGAATAATGTTGATAACATGCTGATGGTTTAGTTGTTTCTGAGCAGTCTTAACACTATGTCAAGGGCTTTTCAGCTTTGCATACTGTCCTGCCAGTGGAGGTTGGGGGCCCACAAAAATCCAGGAGGAGACATAACTAGGATAGCTGTCCTGAATGAGTCAAAGTGTCCTAATGTATGACACCATGCCCAGTAAAACTGGGGGGAATTGGACAGGAAATGCTCCTGGGCTTCTGTTAATAAGTAGTGAGCAATGACATTGTGCTTCATTGGTATAGTATATTTTAATTATTTTTGTTGTAATATTAATATGAGTATCATTATCACTATTATTATTTTCTTCCTTTTCTGTCCTATTAAATTACCCTTATAACAACCCAAAGTTTTACTTTTTTTCCAATTCTCTCCCCCATCCCACTGGGTGAAGGAAAGGTGCAAGTGGCTCTATGGTCTTAGCTGCTGGCTGGGGTTCAATCACAATGGGTACTGTTGNTATTAAATTACCCTTATAACAACCCAAAGTTTTACTTTTTTTCCAATTCTCTCCCCCATCCCACTGGGTGAAGGAAAGGTGCAAGTGGCTCTATGGTCTTAGCTGCTGGCTGGGGTTCAATCACAATGGGTACTGTTGTGGGTCCTTGTCTGAATCCTCATGCATACCACTTGGGTAGCCATTATGTAGCCAGTCCAGCTTGGACCCCTTTCTTCCCACCTGGGAGAGACCCCAATTATATTTTAACCAAGAACTTTTAGCTAAAGTGTCAGGCACAAAGGAAGGGTTTAACAAAACCATACAAACTTTTCTACAGAAAACACACAAATTAAACTTACAGATTCTGCTCAGCTTTTAAAGCAGGGACTCACAAGCCATTTCATTAGAGATATAGATTCTAAAGAAATTTGTTCTCATTAGTGCTTTTGTTTTGTCATTACTGTTGTAAAGACAGAATTCAAAGATAAGTGGCACCTGCTTTTGCCTGTGGTTGCCTTGGAGTGAAATGAGACCACTGCCAGGTAGCACAGAGAGGAACCCTGGAGGCTGAACAGCTCAGCCTACTCATTCTACAGAGTAACTGCCCGTACAGCTTGCAGTGATGAGCATCTGCATCCCCAAGAATGAAGAGTAGCACAGAACTTCACAGAAACAGCAGAGAGATACCTTGGTCATCTTCTACTTGATTTTAACTTCCCATTCTTCTTCAAATTGCAGCTCCAATTTCTTAATCTGTGAGTTCAAACACATCCACAAGCCATTAAATTCCTCTCCTTAGCCTACAAGTACACTTTTTTTCAGTCGGCCTCTATTGCTTGAGATGTCCATTATGGATTGTGCTTGGCTCTTATGGTTTATTAAATATTCAGCTAGCCCTTGTATTGATGGTACTCAGGTGTTGAAATTCAATCCAATAACTAGTCCATTAGGTGTAGAAAGACCAAATTCTTCAGCATTTTTCCTGAAATACTTTTAGTGAACTTTCATACACTCACTGAAACTGAGATTTGTCTTTATCATACAGTTTATGATCAAGAGAACAGAGCCAATGACTAATATATTTTACTGAATAAGTCTGTACCCTTTCCTTTTTATATATCCATGTTTAATTGCTGTAATATATAGATCTTATGTCATTACTGTTTCTGTTCAAAAGACTGCAATTACTATGCTGTGCTTTCCAATATTTATATCATCCTTGTCCTTCCTCAGGTGAAGTCAGCACAGAATATCTACTTGCAAAGTTCTAGCAGCCCCGATTTCCCATCATTTTCTCTAATTCAGGCGCTATCAAACCAAAGTACAATCAGATTCCTGAAAACGGGAAGTCAGAATACATTGTTCTGATTGAGGGCACTGAGTTTAGTTTTACAGCCTCATTGCAGCTATTGCCCTGTATATTAATTTGTGCTGTGCTGTGACATTTTCTCTCCTCTTCTTAAATCATTATTAGCAGCAAATGCTGATATAAACCTCTATAAACCTGGCACAATAACTCTGTCAAAGACAACAGATATTAGCACATCCCAGTGCTCTGACCTGTGTAATGTTCTGTGGTTCAGTTCCCAAAACTGTGCAAATCAGCTGTCCTTCATAAGCTCTTCATTAGAGTTTCAGTAATTTCTGGAGCAAATTAAGAATCAGCAACAGCCACTCCTAATTAGCAGACTTTACTCCTAGGGTGTCACACAAGAGGGGTAGGCAAAAGAAAAGAATCATCTTTATCTGTTCAGTATGAGAATCAAAGAAATACCTATTCACTTAGGAGACCTACGCATGAATAGCATCTACAGTGCCAGGTGCTGCACAGACACACAGTCTATGGCAGACTTATACATTAGGAGTTACTTAAATAGATGGAAACTCAGAGACCGAGGTGGATCTACAGCCACCAAAGAAGGCCCTGCCTCTATTAAGTATACAAGTGTTGAGACCAGTCTTCTCTTTCTGGCTGTTTTATTCTATTTTTGTTACATGGTAAGAATACAAATAAAGAAAGAGCAAAGGTGACAGTTCTGCTTCTCCAGCCACCACAGTTTTTAATACATAAAATTGAACAGTAACACTTAATCAAAATGTTTCATCTGTGTCAACACTTCTGATGGCTTCAGATGGCACCGCTAATGTGTGGACATCCATCACACCTCTGTAACAGCAAGATACCCTAAGGAATAATTTAGGGGCCTTCTCCCAGGAATACTGCTCTGTGTAAAGCCAGTATTTTATTCACTTTATTCACTTGGGAATATTGCTTATGACAGCTTTACGCAGCAGTGGTATTGCTGCTATTTATCTTCAAACCCTTCAGATGATGGCGTGTCCTTGTGATGCCCTATGCATAAGCAGTCTTGGCCTCTACTTCCTTTCCTTAGAATAGAGAAGGAGATAATACCTGTGACCTGGGTGAGACAGTCTTTCAATCAACATTTAGAAACTGAGTCAAGGCACTTCAGAAGATCTCTTTGCTACCTTGTGCGTATTTTCCACAGCACAAGTTCAGCTACAATGGAATGATCTAGCACCCAGACAGGTTAATACCTAGTTGAGACTTTCAGCCAAGTCCCTTTGAGTTTTACTTCTCAGTTATTCAAGTATTTGTGTAAGGAAGTATTAAGGATGGATATTTTTCACTTGTAGAAGTAGTCTGTTTGTGAAGATGTAATTGTAAAAGTTGCTAAACCTCTTTAACTGATGTCAGTGTTTGGGAAGAGCACTCAGCCTCTACTAGAAAGCGAAAGTGAGCTCTCCAATAGTATAACAGCGGTTTGGGAACAATGGGGTTTTTAATTCCTTTTGCTATGTTTATATTAGTCTTTGAAACTACTTAGACAACTATAAGAGTCCAATACTAAAATGTGTTCTCTCTGTTTCAGAAACTATTCAGTGTTCTCTTGCTTTTTCTAGTTGATTCGTCTCAAATTAAGGTTGATTTTTTCCGCAATTCATCTCCAGATTTGGCATCTTATTGTCTGCTTATGTAAGTATTTCATAAAAAGAGACAGGGAAATGGGATTATTAATGAGAAAAATACACAACAGTCAAATATGCTAGAACAAAACATTTTGCAGCTATGCCCCTGCCTTCCACAGGCAATGCCATCATCTAATAACACAGCAGCGAGACACAGAATTAGCGACATACCTTTGCAAAACTATGAGGAATTTGGCTGCACCAGGAAATCTCCAGTCCTGACAAAGTGACATGAGATTCCTTCCCTGTGGTTCTTTCTGCAACTAATTGTATCACAGATTCCTTTTGGTGAGCTCTACTAGAACTGACATTTCTTTGCAGTTCAAGGGTAAGGAGAAAAAGATTGTTATGAGTAAGGTGGGAAGGGGGGAATAAGAGCTATTTCATCTTCTTCAATGGTAACTTCATTGTATCTTCTCATTACAGTAATTGCAGTTTTAACTAAAGATTTTCCCATTGTGCAACCTCTGGAGAGACTGGGAATTTAATAAACAGTTAGAATAATACCAAGTGATGGAGGCAAAAGGTGAAATTACCACCTGGATATGCTTCTTTCAGCTAAACTGTGCAGGATCAAGGGGTCACTCAGCAGAGATAATTGGTAATTAAGCTCAGAGAGGCCAGCAGGCAGCCAGGCAAACATCCTCATGTTGCATTCGGTTGCCGATTGATTACAACTTTAGCCAATGATTAAACTTCATAAATGATGAATTGATTCATACTTACAGTCTTGCTAAAATGGACAGGAAGGAGGGTACAATGAAGTGAGGTGATGGCATTCACCTCCAGATGATCTTCAAGGCACTTAAACTTTAGTTTTGTCATGGTCCCATTTACAGTTATTTCATTAAGGTCAGTAGAGGAGCAGGATGAGCTTATGGCTCAGGTACCAAAAGGGGAATCAAGCAATCTAAGTTCAGTTCTGGCTCTGCAAAAGATCTGCTCTCACTAGAAATCTCTCTTCTTTCATTCATCATCTGTAAAGTGACAATGAAAGATTGTTTTCTACAAATACCCCTGGGCAGGGTTTCTTGCAGCACAGATCCATACACATGACAGATAGGAGGCTGAGTGTGACATTCGAAACTTTGAAATTGAGCAATCAATGATTGTGCAACTGTAGTTAAGATGTAAAGACATGGAGATGTACTGCAACAATATTGATTTACAGATATTTAAGACCATGAGTATGATCAAGTCTGAAACTACCTCAAAACAGTCCACAGTTCCAACTCAGCAACACATTGTCTGGTAAGAAAGACGACATTAATACAGTTTATTTACAGGAGAAACATTTCAACCGTTTTTTTTTAATCTAGTGATTTTGTGTGGATCTCTAGAAGCATGAATGCCAGCTAAGACCTTTGAGAAGATTTATTCCATTATTTTTCATTCACTTGTCTATATAAACATCATCACATAGTATTTATTACTTATTTATATGAGATTTGTTAATAGTGATCATTTGAAATTCTAAGCAAAGCACCTCTTCAGCTTTTTTAAAATTACAGATAAAATATGAACTTCGACCACATTATCCTTCAAATCCACAGGTAGAGCACTTTTTATCCCAAGCACACCTACCCCCAAACTGTTAGATCTCATAAGAATCAAAATCTAGTAATGAGCAGCATACATTATTCCTCTTTCTGAACTTGCTATCTTATGTAAATTATAGTTTGCTGCTATTAAAAACTAAGGCACTGAGGTTTAAATATTGCTCCCCCAGCTGGAAAAAGTACATTTACTTTGTGATGGATTAACGTGTGCTTACAATTAAACACTGAAACATTCATTAGCATGTTCTGGCTAGCAGATAATTCCACCTAGTCATGTTCAAAGAGCATCACTATCTTCAAAGAGCATCATTGTGTTCAAAGAACCTCTATGTTATTAAGTAGGCAGATGCAGTCAGCAGTCCTAGAGCTGGAAGTGAGACCCCTGATTAAATGATGACTCACTAGAAACCGTTGGGGAGAATGAGTGAAGGTGATAGAATCGCCACAGAGAGTTAGCTTCTATAACAATAGGGTAGACACAAAGCATAATCCTCCCCAATGTAAGCTGTGTTCAAGGTGAAATCTAGCTCATGGATCAGATCCAAGCTGCAAGCCAGCGTAAGCATCTTGACAGATGGTGAGCTGGGTGACACAGAATGATGAAAACCTTTTAAACTCATCTTGTGCATGCACCTTTCCATTCAGCTCTGAACCTCATACGTTGCATTGCCTGCCCTGCCCTGTCAATGATCACTGCAGGGTGATTTCAGGGAAGTGGCAAATAAAAAGGTGTTTGCATACTAAAATTTGATTTATTACTGGTCTTTTGGGGTATGCAGGATACAGGAATGCCAGAGCATCCCAGGGACCTGGTAACTACTGAACAATGCTAATTCCAGCAACCCAGGCAAGGAACACATCTGTGTGTGGTAGCACATACTTCCATCACCACCAGTACCCTTCAGTCCAAAGTCAGGGGAAAGTGATTATTTGGGGATATTCTTTCCTATTCAAAATAAGAGCTCTTTGCTCCATGATTCCTTACCAGGGTGGTTGTTTTCCCTCTAACATGTCTGCCTTAGTCTGTGAGAGTTTGTGCTGGTGGGTTTTGTCTGCATCCCTTCCCTGCAGCTTCCATTGCTCTAACTCCAACTCAATTTCCCTCTTCAGTTACAGCTCATAGTTGTAAATACTTAGCAGTGATTTTGTAGCATAAAAACTAAAAATTATTAAAATCTCTGGAAAATCACGATCTCAAACTGAATGAGGCTTACAGCCACATCCCTAGGGAGTGGATTACACAACAATGTCTTCAAGCAGACAGCTTCTTTGACTATGGGAAAAAATGTCCTTGTTTTGACTCAGTTTATGTTAGGGGACTCTTAAAAGTCTTTCGACTGAGCAGAACTACAGGAAAAACGTGCTTAAAACCAACACTGTGAACTTTGAACCAAAGATTTTCTTTCAGGGAGACTGATGTCCTTATTTAAGAACACTGTGTAGAAAATTAAAGTAAAAGTAATTTGCAACAGAGGGTAAGAAACAGTGAAGAATAAATCTAATTTGGTGACAACTTCAATACCTGAATGTTCAGTACCTGAATGAGATCAGAGCAGGTCTTTTTGTATGGCCCTCTGGAAAGCTACTCAAGCCAGTACCAACTGCTCTGAATCAGCAATAGTCCCCTTTCTACCTGCATGAAAGAAGGTTGTATGAAGTGGACAATTCTCCCTTTAAATAAGGAAATTTATTCTTGTGCCATGCTGCCTACAGAAGATTCAAGGGAAGAATGCAAGGAGCAGAGCCCACAGCAATAGAAAAGTAAAAGGTCTGCCCATTGCAGACTTGAGTGCAGAACATATTTACTATGAGGGCAAGGTGCAGTGGTTACAGTTTGCAAAGCTCATTCTAACTCTGGAAGTAACGCAGTTTGTGTCTCCTTGTTTTTCAAGACACGAGTAGATCTTTCTGGTGCTGTACTGTCTGATACACCCACATCAGCCTTCTCGCCTCTAACTCAGGGGAATTTCTAATGAAAGAAACAAACAAACCAAAAAAGATTCTGAAATTCCAGTACACATTGCTAAGTCTGAGCAGCAAGAACCTTTAGGTGAGTTTGGGAAAACATGCCACAGTACTCACTCCAGGAGGACCCATACAGCCCCTTCTTTCTTTCCTTCTTGGCGAAGGTTGCAGACAAGTACTCAGCAGTTTAGCTGGCTTTTGTGCCTTAATTACACTGTATTATTCTTTATTATTGTCTCTACAAAACATAGTCCTGCTGCAAGTCTAGAAGCAGTATTCCTCCTACGCCTCTCCTTGAGCTACTTTCCATGCAGGCACACTACCTCCTGCCCTTACTCCCGTTTGCTTTCTGCTTTGCTAGTAGCTTTGTTTCATACAGGGTATTTTTTTTTTCCTCCCAGCCAATAGTGAATGAAACCCTCTGCTTTTTGTGTCCCTGTACAGACAAGAACAAATCTTCAGCAGAGATGGAGAGCAGCTGGGGATAAGAGAACAGGTGCAAACACTCTTGACAAGGCTACCAAATAAAAATGGAGGGAAGACAGCTTTACTTCCTAACAAATGGTACTTTTAAGAGTAAGTCTCTGTGTGTGTGTGTGAGCCATCTTGGGGTAAAGGTGGTGTAAAAGGCTGTTAGTGTGGGAGGGACAGCAGCAAAACATGTCATGTATAGGAACTGGGGGGGAAGAATTTCCTGATTCTGTAATTAAGAGACTAAAAAAACTTAAGACCCTTCCCCCTTTGCAGTTTTTAAATATGAACAGAGATGTCACTTGATTTCTGTCCTCATGTATGGAGCTGCTCATGTGCAACGAGTACCATGGGAAGTTCTTACCTACCTTGTGCGTTTCAGGCTTGTTGCCTACTTTCAGCAGCAGATACAATGGGTGCAGCCAGGAATTTCTTATCTCTTCTGTGTCTGAGATATTGCACTAATGTAGAAAATCCTCTAATTCTGACTGGAGGGATTTTCTAGGTGGAAAGGAAATGAAAACATCCAGGAAACCCAGACAGCATTAGCAGTGCTGTGGTGAGTATACCTGGTCTGAGCAAATCTGAGCTATGCTCATCAGGTGGGCTGTACCTGACATTTTTGGATGGGCTGCAGATCTGGTGAGCTGTTGTGTTAATCAGTTCTCTTGTAAGCTTTGCAGCTGTCTAGATATTAATTGTAGGTTCAGAATTTGTTAGAATTGTTAGTTATAGAAGATATTTGTTCCCCACCCTCTAAAGACCTGTTCTCACCTTTTAAATTTTGAGAGGGGCTATACCTGCCTGCACCTGAGACCCTCTGTGATGCCCGGCCATATATATATGAGTTACTCTCACTCAGATTCTGCAGGCATCAATCACAACTGAATTATTCAGAGCAATTGCTGCTGCCCTTATCTTGAAGCGTGCTTTGATCTTGCAGAAGGGTTTGTGAATTCGCTATCTTGTCTATTACTTTCTGTCTCTGTTAACAGATGCAATCACAACTAAACTGTTGCTTTAGGTTTTTTATTTGTTTGGGTTCTTTTCCAGAACAAAAGTATTCAAAGAAAGAGACGATCTTTTTCTGCATCTGCAGTATAGTGCTATAGGCTTCAAACCACTGCAGAGCCTGTATTTCCTACTGGAATAGAAAGGACAGACCAGTAATATTTTCTGCCAATAGCAAACGTTGAGCCATAAGACAACAATATAATCTTTTTTGGTAAGGTGGGATTTGCTTCCCCAGCCAGGCTGTCACTGGTGGCTGAGTTATAAAGCTAATCTGTAAGCTAATTTAGGTACGTCTGGGTGAGCTGGTTGCCAGTTGTTGCATCCATAAGCCACTGCAGAACTGCTGCTGGTTTTTAACTAATGCAGCCAAGAGGTTGGGAAGATTTAGCCCTTCTATCAGCCAAAATTCTCCTGTAACTATAGCTCCATGCCTTTGCAAAGCATATGTCAGGGAAGTTAGAGGCATCACTTTCATATTTCTCCCTTACAATTGGTTTCCTCAATGCAACTATAACTGTGAAAAGAAACAGGGTTTCCTAAAAGGGTATCTGGGTGTTTTTCAAGGACATCCCAGAGGCAATCTGAATAGCAAGTATCATATATTCTTTTTCATACTTCAAATGTTCATCAACCCTTAGAACAGTATCTTATTTAGTTTATTATTAATAAACTGGATGTGAACTCTGGATGGCTAAATGAGTCTGTGGAGAAATAATGTGTGTACTTCAGTTTTGTGATGTTTAGATTCATCCGTGTTTAAGAGCTGTCAAACAAAATACACTACATTCAAGGGAGCATGTTCACTGAAAGATTAAATTAGGTGCTTCAGTAAAGCCCCCCCATCACAGTGGAGAGGCATTTCATGCTAACAAATAACTACAGCACTATTATAACAAGACCTAGAGGCATATGATTTCAACTGACTGCACATCTCTGCTCTGCGAGTGCCTGTTGCAGTGGTTTTTTTTTTTTCCAGGATGATGAAAGCATGAATAGAAGTTGATATGGAACGATGTTGTTCTAAACGTTTTTGTAAGATTTTTCAGTGTTTCAAGAATTGTCTTCAGAGTAGTTACACTCACCCATCACTTTGGACCTTTCCATCTACTTTGGAAGCATTGAGATGTTAAGGTGTCTTCCATCTCTGAAGTTTTGTGCCCCTCAAATACTATGTCCATGCTTCCTAACATGCTTCCCAGCTTCCACTTAGCTTTCTTGTGTCTTTGCCTTTTTCCATCAGGCAGCAAAGACTAGGTAGTCTGTGCCATCAGCCATACTCTCTGATTTCTTCAGATAAGAATCTGTGTCTCATCTATGAGACTGAAGCCCATTACCTGTTTGCTTGCCCTTTATATAAGGGGATGTATTTATTCTTTACTCTTCAAAAAGCTGTATCTTTAAAGACGGAGGACCACCTTTCTTACCTATGTTACATGGGAAAGCCAAAACTAAAGACATATTTATGGCCAGCTGCATTGTGTTATTGAGAATATGAATCTAACACCACACTGTTCACACTTCCCTAATATCCAAGATCTAGGTTCTTCAGCTATGGCTGAGCTCAGCACAATGTTTCCTCTATTAATATATGGGGTCTAGAGAATGAAATAACCTTAAATGCTGTTACAGAGTAGGAGTCAACTTGTAAGAAACTGAGGAACCAGAACATGGTGCCTCCAACAATTCAGCTGTGCACCAGCAAAACCAATGTTCAGGTGGAAGCAAAAGAGGCTTTGTACTTCTGCCATCCTAAATACACTACAAATGTCTCTGTGGGAAGTATCAAAGATGCTTTATTGTAAAAGACAGCTTATGAAGATGGTTCCTTAACCAGTTGGTAGCTCTGACTTACATGTAAATGGACAAGCCTGAATAACAATCTCTAAATAATTTATGCAAGGGATCTCTTAGTCGTGTTGTGGTTTTTGTTTTTTTTTTTCTGCAGCCCTTGTTTGATGAACGACTGTATGCACAGCAACTCCTTTGTGCCTGGCTGTTGCAATGCAGTTAGAAACCGCTGATGACATTTTGGAGCTCAATTGCTATTGATTTCAGGTCATTTAATTCTCTGGGAAAGTTTCACTTCCTCTCAGTGAAGGTGAGGCCAAAGCACTGCACTCAGGATGTACCCCACATACACAATGTGTGTGTATCTCTGCATATCCTGTGCCTGAAATAAGATCTATCAAGTATCAGTAAACAGTGTCAGAGGCAACTAGGCTACTGTTAAGGGCCTAGCTGTAGAAAACACTTTTTCCTTCTGACAGAACTAACACAGCCACCAGACACACTGTACGTGCATCTGTTATGTGGACAACACCGTTGGCTTGTAGAGCTGTACAGCTGAGAGAAGCTCTCAGCAGGCTGAGGCTGGTTTTCATGCATTGAATCATGCATAACGTATATATAGATGGGCAGTATAGTACTTTCCTGGCAGGACTGAGTGTTTAGAGCAGCTACGTATGCTTGGGTGTTTGTCCACATCTAACTCTGATAAAGAAGCAGAGGAAGGGAAAGTGGAAAGTATGTCTCATGTAAATAAGAGACTGCACCCCATGCAAATAAGAGATGACCAAAAGAAAATCCTGGCATTTAATATTTCCAGTCTTCCTCCTCAAGATTCTCTCTAATATCAATCTCCAAAGTTTGTGTTTGCTTCTGGCTTTGTTTTATCTTGTGCAAATAGTTTAGATGATTTTTGCCTTTAGGGGATTTTTAGGCACCTTTTATTTTACTCTTCTTCCAATGCTCCTTCTGCCTGTATCCTGTAGGTTTGTCTGACAAGATCTATGATGGGGTAAATAAATTTATGGAAGGATGGGATAAAAAATATAATTCCAGTTTCATTTTAATCTTGATGGGGATTCCTTGGACTTCCTTGATGTACTTAAGGATTCAATCTCTTTTTATCTAAGAGAAATTGGCCTCTCCAAAATTTTTCATGGTGCAGCCTTTCTTTTTTATCTGGGAGGAGACAAATTCCCATCCCATCTATGTCAACAGCCACCTACATTACTTTAGGAACTTCTCTGGGTTGAATTGGATTATATTTGATAAACTAAGACTTGGTTATCAAGCAAAATTCTGATTTCTAACCACATGATACTGGGACTGCTAGGCTGGGACCAAAGTGGGACACAAATAACACCAGAGTAGCTGAACCGCTGCAATCCCTGATGGTAAGGAATGAAAAGAGCCTGGCCCCTGAGGAACATCAACCACCAAAGCGCGTGTAGGTTGTGATCTGGCATGCATTTGGAAAGGGTGACCCTGTTCACCCTTTTGCTGCAGTGAGCTTAGCACCTCAGACCTGCAGCTCAGTTCTCTGCAGCATCCCCAAACCCTTACTGTAACATCAGAATGAAAAGAGATGAAGGAGCCACAGTCTGTAGCCAACTAATTGGAAGTTTCTGAGCTTGGCAGGCTCTGTTATCCTGAATCTCTGGTGGAAACAGTATATTCCAAGCTTTTCCCCAATTATAGCTACGAGCAGCACAAGCAGCAGCTCTTGCACTCGGGCTTGGTCCTCCCACACACCCGTTCCTCACTGTTTTGTTGCCTCGGGATGGAGTTGCCTGGCAACAGGACTCGGCAGCGTTGGGAGACAAAAGCTATTATTTCTGTCACACGGATGTGCTAATGTGATTATTGACTGGGGAGGGGGATACACGACAGGTCAGATTTCAGATACTTGACAATTCCCATGCAAGTGGCTTTTAAGAAAGGCAGAGAACCTGAAAGCAAAGGCAGCTCAGAAGGAAGGAGAAAGAAGGTAGCTGCCAGCTACTGCATGAGGTAAGGGTAAACGTGCTCACTACATTCCAGGAAAACAGTTTCAGCCAAAATTAATTTTTTTATAAAAAACATTTTAAAAAAGGCCTATTTGGTGCATTCAGCTGACGAACCTTCACTGAGCTCCTCCTGATTCCTGCAGATGGTCTGGACACAGGCAGCTGCACATAGCCAACCCCGGTATTCAGTCACTCTCATGGAAGAAGTGTCCTGGAATGGAGCCTGCTGCTCTGGAACGCTGGTGATCCAACAACTGGGAAACAGAAGCTCTGAGGACCTTGCAGATGCTCTGCAAGTACCAACCTCCCTGGCTAATCACTGCTGACAAAGATGTTGTTTCACTAGCTTTCTGCTAATTTGGATCAAGACCAAACAATAAAAAGGTAGTTTTTCCTTGCCACCTGTACCTGCGAGTACGTTTGTGTATCGACTGGAGGTCAGATCACCCCATAAACTGAGCAGTGACTGTTTACTTTTACTGGTGTAGAGAGTTTGCAGGATTACGCTGACATATTTGGCTTTCAAAGTAACTTTCAATTCATAAGTCACTTCTTATAATCAGAACCGACCTAAAAAAAAAACAACCCAGTCCTTTCAGTTCCTCTGGGTTTCTGCTAAGCCAGCTTGTGTAATGCTTTTCTTTGGCTGAGGAGGTCTGTGGGTAGAGCTCTGGTCTCTCCTCCCAGGAGGTGCTGGATGCAGTCCCTGTACCTGGCTGCAATATTGCAGCTCCATAAAACTTCATCACTGTTGTACTAAGCAAAGCTCTCTTGATATTGCTGGAGTGTTTGATCATTCTCACATGTTGAAATGCTTTTCATACCTGCTGTGTTCATGCCTTCTTTGCTGCTGTGGAGAGAGAGGTATAATGTGAAGATATTTTCATCTGTGTAGCCTGGGAAATAGCTATTTTTTATGGGTTTGCACATATTTGCATCTAAGTTAGCTTGTATGACAACAAGAATTTCTTACCCTATAAGCTAGTGGCCTGGGACTGTGGCCAATGTCTAAAATGTAGGATTTTAGTTTAATTTCCACATGAATCAGTTTTGTTTTTCTAAATTAAAGCCGTTCAATGAAAACCCACAAGGCAAAATGGATTAATTTTCTTGATGCAGCAGGCCCAACTGTGTAGCTGCATTTTAATACTGAGTTGTAGATTCCACTGTCAAGTCAAGATGCTGTTTAAGACTACATTGAACTGAGGCTCATTCTGATCATCACCTGGATTTTTTCCAATGCTATTAGTTTTTAAAGAAGTAGATATTGGCCAATGCAACTAAAGTACCCAAATAAATGTCAGTAACAATGAGCAGGGCTGGGTAAAGCTGAAACAAGCTCTTTATTTGCATTATCCTCTTGCTGTCTTGGGGTGTTAGGATCCTTGCAGTGACACTGCTAGTTTTGTTGCAGTTTCTTCTTGCCGCTTCTCTAGCTTGAGGTTTGCTTCTTAGTGTAATCAGTCATGGCAGACACCAAAGTACAAGCCCTCTTGGGAAAAGGATAGCCTAGTACTATTTCCCTAGCAAAAGAGAATTCTAATGACTACATCATTAAATGCTTTTTTCTGCTCTCTTAAGATATGAATTAACAGGAGGGAGGTCAAGTCAGCAGTAACAAAGGTCTCCTGGTTCACGCCTAGAGTTTAACATCTGGAGCAAAATGCCAATTACATGTGTTAAAATAAAAGAGTAAAGTTTGTTCTACATCTATTTGAGGGCAACCATTTCTTTCTGTTTTGTCCAGAAAGATTATCTCAGAGATGAGTGAAAAAGTCTTTTGTGAGTGAGGACAGAGATTTCAGTATTTATCTCCATTCCAGAACAGAATGAAGGCCAGACCTTTAAAAGAGGTTGTGAAAAACAAAGAGGAGTGCAACTTAGCTGATTGCTGGGGTATCCTTTTTGGCTCTTGTTTTGTTTGGGCTTCCCTTTCAGCTTGGAGTGACTTGAAAATAGGAAAATCTTTTTATTTTGTTGAGGAAAAAAAAATATCGACTACTCTGACTAGACTAGAACTTCTCTTGAATTTTCAGGCAGGCCATCAAATGAAATTGAAACAGAGGAGCAGCCATATAGTTTCTCCAGGCTGAGATGTAAATTTAAAACCTCCTGAGCTCATAGACACAGAAGTGTAGCAGTTCAGTGAAACTAAGGTCCCTTTAAGTGTTACATGCTGTGAAGTACTCTGTATGGACGTCTCAAAACTTTAAAGAAATGGGAAAAAGTATCCCTGCTGTAACTAAACTTCCATCCAGAACAGGGATTTGGTTTTAATTTTTACTTTTCCCATACATCTGTAACTGTGGCTTAAGGGCTAGAATCTGAAATAGCCTTCAGATCACTTTACCAGGGTTTACAGTGTTGTTGAATGTCTCTGGGAATTGATAGGTGAAATGGAAAACAAAGAGATATGTCGAAAATAAAGGAAGATGGATTTTGAGTGGGTTAGAAATTGAAAGTTGGAGCTCTAAGAGGTGGGTGAGAATCATGCCTGCCCTTAATGAAATATTTAAATGGAAGGATTGAACTCAAGACCTGCTTCTATCCAGCAGTGAAAGGAGCTGAGATCCCTGCTGAAGGGCTGCATCTGTTATGAAAATCATCTCCCAGCCATGGCTTCAGTTTCTTTTGCAGGAAATCAATTCCTTGGTGAAGCTACTTCTCACTTACAGTGTAAGATACTATAATAGACTGGGAGAAAAATGCATTTTTGGCACCTTTTGGCTTAACCTACTTGAAAATGAACTTCTCCAGCTTCCAAAATGAGCAAACTTCTCTGCAAGAAGGGTTGCAAAGGGAAGTGAATCTGTTTGTAGAGCAGTGAAGAAGTGTGATAAATTCAGATCTCAAAATCTTCACTTTATTACATGGTTGCCACTCAGGCAAACCTCTCACTCTAATAACCACTGTGCTTTGATAGAAATTGAGTACAGGCCTCAGGATTTGTCTGTGTAGCCTAACAAATCCTTGCAAATATTGATTAAAACTGAAATGAAGCTAAGAGGAACAGTAAAAGCTGACTGCCTAATGCAAGTGATTTATTACACAACACTATGTTTTCCCTTTGGCTGGTGTGCGGGTAGGCTCTGAATACCGTCCCTGAATTAGAGGAATTATTCTGTTCAGCCACTCAACAAATTCTGGCTGATGCAAATACTTCTTAGTGAAGGAACTGAGTCACAATTTCACAAATAAACCTTTTTCCAGCTTTAATTGCCTAAAGAAAAAGGACCATTTGTATATTACTTCTCTGAGCGCCATCTGGTGATTTCCCAGCAAGGGCTCACCCACCCCAGCCAAAGGACAAAGCCAGCCAGCAGTTTGTCTGAGAGGGTTCCTGTACGTGTTCCTCCTGAAGTTTGTGCAAGCATAAAATACTGAGTGATAATTTCAGTTTTAGAGGTATCCACTTATTGCAGAAAAAAATGAGCAGAATGTGGTTCTGTGTGTCATTAGTGCTCTCTGCCTTAATTAAGATCTCAGTGCCATTTCCTAAACCTAATGCATAAATACCAGCACATCCTTTTCTGCAGGCTGTTCATACTTCTGGTCATATAAACTGGAAAACTGAGGTGAGGAGGAATAATCTCTTCCAATCCATACAGCAAAGCTGAGCCCAGCTTGCTATTTTCTGGGCCTGTGCTCCCATTGCCAAAGCCTGTTTGCTCTAGCAAGCTGATCTCTCCCACTGTTAATTCTGCACTAGTTTCTCTGTTTTGTTAATAAGATCAAATGTCAGCCTTGCTGTGAGGAGAACGTACTGGAAGATATCCTGCTATAAAGCAGCCAGTTGAGTTGTAGCTTTTATCTCACAGAGTACCAGACATCCATACTGCTTAAGCTCCCTCTGCTCTGTACAAACAGTTCCCCCACTACACAGAGAAGTAAATAGATAAATTTCCAAATTCTTTGGGTGCTCAGATAAGGAAGAGAGGCAGAAACAGGGGTAACAGGCCAAAGGAAGATGCTTTACATTCTCTGAAATCTCACAGGAATTGGGTAGGTGATGCAAAAAGCAGGTATGGTCAGAACTTTATACTATGTCTTATATCCATATGGTGCCATAGATGTGAAGAGCTTGGCCTTCCCCATGATACCAGTGAAAAAGATGCTTTTTTCCAAAATCAAGCAAAGGTATCCCAACCAAAGGGGACTTGGTTACCGCTTTAAAAAAAAAAGAATCTTCCTTAGTTGCACCAGAATAACATCCCATAGTGGCAGAGGTTGAAGACAGTGCAGACACACTGATTTCAGCTCCCCGGTGAGAGGAAACCCCCATTGAACCAGCTGTATGGTATCACCACACCAGACTAAGGATAACTACCTTATTGGCAGGGTTCCTGGAGTTGGGGTGTTGTGTGAATGTTGTGTGCTTCAGGTTGCCCCAGACTCTCTTCCTCTCTAACTTAATCATGAGAGCAACTTAGAGGAGGGCGTTTTTCAATAAGCCCATCAGCATAAAAAAATGTACTGTCTAGACGCCTACCTAGGATCAGTACAAAATTCAGGATAGGAAATTCAAGGAGAACTCAGCTCATAATAGAAATGTGGAGTAGCAGAAGTTCTGGGTGGATTTCAAGTGTAATTCAGCACATTTTGCCCTGCTCTGGCAGACACTTTTATTTTTGCAAGTGTACAATTCACATCCTCCCTGTTCCTTTGCCATAAGCTTCACTCCTACAAATTTTCTTTTATTTCACTATTCAGCAAAGCAGAGAGATAGAGCATTGCCAGGGACCATTTTGCAATCCCAAAGCTGATGTTATAAGATCAGCTGTTTCAGGCAGTCTCGGCATCGTGTGTGTTTATTTATTTTTTAAATGAACATAATGCGTCTGTATTGAATGCTGAAGCTTAGGTTGTTCTATCTCTTGTGTAGCAGGCTTTGACAACAATAAATCTTTGTATCATTGTATGGGTGATGGTAGAGCTCCAGTAACCTTTTACAGCTCGCTATCGACCATCAAAATAACTTCATCCCAGCCAGCCTCCTATTCTGTAAGAAGCAGAGGTAGCAAATGGCAATACACCTCAAGATCCTTGTAAATCACTAAACGAAATGCCTCTCTCTCCCCCCTTAAAATCTTCCACCAAAAGGGAAATTAATTTTTCTTACCCATCATGCTGTTTTCTTTCTCTTTCAAGTTTTCAGTGTGTCCCAGGAGCATTTGGGGTTTTTAAATTTCACTGGAAATTTTAAATGAAAATAAAATTTGTATCATTTGTGATAGCTGGCAGTAGGTTTAAAAGAGCATGGCATGTTTCTTTTGGATGCAGTTTGTTCAAAACCAGTGGAAAAGATTCATATTAGTTCTTCTTAATTTTAATTACATGCAAATCATGCTTCCGTTTTAGATACGTGGAAGTAAGTTCTCCAAGTGCTTGATTATATTTAATAGGGGCATGCAAGCCCTATCCGGAGGCTGGAATGCAAGCCATAATATGCAGAAGTGATGCAAAGACTGATATAGAAGCAGAAATCAAGATCTTTAGTGTTTCTGTTTTCTTTGATTTATTTAACCCTACTCGTACAAAATGCAGTGCAGCTGGGATACTCATTTCTAGGTAAGAAACTGTTTTTCTCTTCAACAGGACTATTAACCTTAAGTAGTTTCAACACTTTTTTAAAAATTTAATTCTTCACTATCCAGTTAATGTTTCTCTGCCAAACACATCCATGAACTTAGGCTGTGGATCACAGAAGCACACAATCACAGAATGGCTTGGGTTGGAAAGGAACTTATAGATCATCTACTTCCACCCTCCTGCCCTGGACATTCCAGAAGTGTGGCTACATGTACAGTCAAGCTCTATGAAAACATTACATGTCCAGCCTGGGGACATTTGCAATACTGCATTTCCAAAACACTGATCAACATCATGAAAAGGGCTTCACTGTTCATAACTCACAAAAAAAAGGTCTTACAGATTGGTTTGGTAAGCAAGTGGAATTTTAGAGGCCAGTCTGATTAGGTCTTACAGCATAGGATCCCACCGCAAATGTTGTTAACTTAGGTATTGAATTGCGCTTATGTTAATAGTGATTTCTGGTTGCTTTTGTCTCTGTGCCTCAAACCAGCTTTTCTCCTTTTTGCTGCTGCAGCTGAACCCTTGCTTGAGTAGCTCTGCCATCACCAAGCTCCAAATCAGCAGTGATGTAATTTGTTTTGCTCCCCATCAAAACAAATCCAAAAGGAAAAACCCTGATGTTCTTCCTAGAACAGAATTCATGGGTTTTAACCAGCCTGCTCTGGGAGATCAGGATGATCCACAACAGCACGACTCACTCGTTAAGTGAGGAACATACCTCCCAAGTCTTCTTTTATGGATGAAAACCTTTGCAGAACTTTAAAAAGTCCCAGTACATATCTTTAATGTGTCTCTGATGCAGCATCACTCCAAGGCAAAAGAATTCCTTCCGTTGTTATTCCAAATGGTCCTCCAGGATGACCTTTGGGCAAGGATCCTGCTGGTAAGTGCACCTCCACATAAGCTTAAGGAATGCAGTGACTGAGCATTAAAAATTAAACCTTTTCCCAGTCCAATGGCATTTAGTAGTTTATGCTTGTTTTTTGCCAAGAGACTCCAAACATTAATTCAAGAGAATGGTCCTCCCCTGAAGGGTGTAAGAAGGCCATGAATAAATGCCCACTTGCTGTTAGCAATGCTAAGTGGTATTTCCCAAGGAGACCATTTGGTAGCAGCACAGGGACCTAGTTAATTGCCCCTGTCTTTTATAATAAGGCCACTCTCCTAATGTGGAGACAGCTCTCAAGCCCACAGGAGTGTCCGTTTGCATTGGTCATAATTGGGTGGAAGAGGGACGCCAGCCTAACTGTTCAGCTGTGGCATGTGAAGGCCCTATCCAATTTTGCATAATAGCAGCCTGTAGAATCTGAGCAACCAAATGCCAGAAAAGCTCATTTACATTTTAAATGAACCTGCTGATGCCTTTGGGCAATCTTGATGTTTAATAGCTGTATCAGTAAAACATACCATTCTTTTCTCCCCTCTAAAACAAGCAAACAAATACATCTAAGGTGTCAAATCATCTTTTCTCTGGGTAGATGCTTTATCTCTAGTATGAGGTCTGCATTTTAAAGGCATTCTTAGTGCTTTTAAGCTCTTTTAAAGTCCCTAACATAGACAGCAATGCTGGAGTTTTTTCTTTCCTCATTAAAAATCTAAAGCAAAACAGCATCACACATGATCATGAAAAAGTCCTTTACAAACTCCTTGTTGTGATCTCCACAGAGGACAACTACATGCTGACATTCTCTTGCAGAGGAAATATGGTTCAATGTCACAGCACTTTCCTTAATACCTCAGTAATCCCTAGACCTAGTTAAAGGAGTACATTCCACTAGTAATGGAAGAAGAACTGACTGTTTAGCAGATTTTCCTCCATGCCACTTGATTTGTAAACAGGATCATTGTGAAGGGGATTTAACCACAAACACCCATCAGGTACATTAGCTGAGATGAGCAAGCAGAGCTTTGTGTGATTAGAGTTCTCTCAGAGATGCCTCAGTCAATTTGCAGTGACTGTTCAGGCAGTTGACTGAAGGTATTTTTGTTGGCTGTTCATCCTCATGCTGCAGTTCCCTTTGTAGATTGTACTCATCCATCTTCTTCTGGCCAAAGCTTCTCCACAGCCCGTATCCTTGCTGCCATTCTCTTCAAGGGCATCTGCGTAGCAGACAAGTCTTAGGGAGAATACGTATCAAACTACATTCTGCTTCCTAACATGGTCTGTGGCCATGACCAGCAGGGATTGAAGAACTGCTGAGTTAAGATAATGGAAAACTTCACATTTTGCTAGTAGTCCAATGCTCATAGCATGCTGGAGAGGAACAGTTTTGTGGATGAATGAGTATAGATACAGATATGGCTATAACTAGTCAGATGATGGTAGCTATACATCTTACAAAATCACCGCTGCCTCCAGCTCTCTCAGGAAAATATGTAGACTTGGGCAACATAACACTGATCACCTACAGGCAGCCCGAACGGTATCAGATGATGGAGAGGGCATTAAAGAAAATTGCGATGTTTCCTCTGTGGGTGACAAGAGCCAGAGTAGATCAAATCTGAACAGAGCAAGCTCCACAGCTCTGTAGACAGCTAGATGCTAAAAAGTATGAAAAGGGGATGCCAGCTTGCCAGCCAGGTTACATGGCTCCTTTGAATGACCCCCTCAGGGCTGTCCCATGTTTTCAGCCAGCTCTCTGAGAAGTGCTGCCATAAATGTCTCACTCTGAGCATCTGAGGGAGGGAAGTGTTCTGAAAGATGTTGTTCTGAATTCCTGTGCTGCAGTCAAATGATTTTTTTCTAGCATTTAACACTCCAAAAGGCAAATGTCAGCACAGCATTTTATCCAACAGTCATTGTAGGAGCTTGAGCTGTCATCCTTTTAAGTGTGTCCAAAGACCACACACAAGTGAGTGTTCTGCCTCATGGTAGGGACACACCATTGCTGCGTGTTGCTGAAATGAGAGGCTTTGGTCAGGCCGCATGACAGAAAACCAAGTGGGAAAATGTTGGCTCCAGTCTTCACTTGAGCCTCCCACAGCAGATGGGTCGAACATTTTAATAAGTCTTCTGAGCAGATGAGCTAAATGTTTTAGACCACATAAGTGCTGATTAGAGAGGCCTTGTGTGTGTCCCCATGCTAACATGTCAACTTTGCCAAAGCAAGAAATATAAGGTTGCTGTAGTAACAGAATTAAAACAGCAAGAGAGTAATCAGTGGAGGGTAAAGAAAGACTTTGAAAGAAGAAAATTCAAGGCCACCTCTTGGTTCCCAGTTTTCTGTGGCAATGGGCTGAAACAGAATGACAGCTCAGATGCAGATTTAAGAGGCTACAATTGACTATACAGTAGATTACAGTTTGCTAAAATGCAAGGATTAGTGAAATCTTAGAGGTGTCACCAGTAAGGAGCGGGTTTACAAGAGACCTGTCTTTGGAGAGTCTTCTAACTTATTTTCCCCAGAAAATGTATTATTTAGTGGAGATGCCATATTGAGAACATCACTGGGAGCCCAGAATGTGCTAGCCTTGAAAACCAGCTTTAGCAAGAGAAGGAGGAAATAATCTGTTTGTTTACTGGAAAGCTCTCCCAGGGCAGCAACACACTGCAATATTTATTAGGAAAAGAGGGAACACATAAGATGTGTATTAATTTGTCAGGAGAAGCTTAAATGATTTGCAAAAGTATTATGTGACACAGTTACAGTAGCTGAAACCCTATGATTTAGGAGTCCCTCCTTTGACCCTCTGCATCATCTGAAGAGTGCTCTCCCCAAACCTCTAGCATTCCACTGACAAAGGCAAGACAACAACTTTATTTTTTCAGTTACTACTAATCTGTAGAAGCTCTAGCATAGCCACCCACAGTCGTGTGGATGGAATGGCACTGGGATCCAGGCAGGAGTATTCGTGTGGGTGGATGATGAGAGGGCAGAGAATAACCTATTACTCACCCACAAACTAGTCTTTGATGGGGTTTGATCTGAGAAAAAAATCCATGAGGGACCGAAGAAATATCAAAATTGAACATTGAAAAGACAAAATGTAAACAATTTTCTTTGCTAAGAAAGCATTTTCCCTTTTTTCCCCAAAGAACAAAAAGAAATGAAGGGAGGAAAACCCCCTCCAAAGTTATCAGTTAAAGCCAGAACACTTCAGAATAGACTTAGACCTCACAGGCCAAACTCACATTCAGCTGAGAATTGTAGATGATCGTCAATGTTTGCTCCTAGAATCTGAGTCCTCACTGAGACAAGAAACTAAAGATAGAACCCCAGAGAGTTTGGGTCATACATCCATTGGAAAGCAATGGGATCTGGAGACGAAGACAGAGTGTTTAACTGGGTCATTGCTCTCTGATCCCACTTAGAAGCAAACACAACTTCTCTCCTTTGGATCCACAGCCTCTTCCCTTTCCCCTGAGCTCCACATAGTTGCTGCCCCTTTAGAGAAGGGGAAAGTTTTCTTCCTCAATTTTCCCTTTCTCTCTCAATTCATTTCTTGATCAGGAATGTGAAAATTAAAGGAGACATTCATCTCAGCTTCAGAAATGTCCCTGGGAGTATACTATCACATGTGTTTATCAGTCCTGCTCTCAACAGCTAAAACAACTTTTGCAATGTCAACCACTCCATGCACTGTAGTTAAACTTCACTTAACTTCTTTTCCTCTGATGATATTCAGCCAGATTTGTCCTTCCCATGGTCAAAAAGCCTGTAACAGCCACTCGGAATTCTGCCTGCATGGACAGAAATTGAAGGCTAAGCCAGCTCAGCCATTTTGACAGTGCAAACTGCCTAAATTAAAACATCTGCAAAGTCTATACCTAGGCAAATAAATCCAAATTAATTCAATCTTACAGAGGAAGGTTTGTTTATTCATTACACAGAATAAAATTGTGAGTCAATCTGTAGACACCTGGGCTGGTATCAGCCTTCTGACACCACAATGTGAAACTGGCAGCCCACGTTCAGAGCAAGCTGAGAAATCTCACTCTTCCATCTTCCAGACAAACAAAGAAGAAGGTAGTAATCAATTTTAAGGTGTCTTTTTCTTTTTTGGGGTGTGATGAGTCATCTAAGCGCCTTCTTCAGATTACACCTTCTCCATCCCACTTGTGGCGAAGTCTTTCCAGTTTTCTGAAGACAGGTAACTTTTCTGTACTTGAAGCTCAGATTTGTCTCAACACCCTCATCTGTGCTGGCCCTGTTGTCTGCTCGTCTGCAAGATATTCCTAACCAGGGGATGACTAACGACACATGTGCCAACAGGAAAATCTCCCTAAACCTTGCTGTCACTGCATTCGGTGCCTGTCATCCAGATTTTGACCTAAACCTTTGGAGGCATTTTATACAGAGGAGTGTGTAAAATTGTCCTGCAGCTGGTGAAACAGGGAAAAAGTAGTCTGTATTTTGTTAGGAAAGTTATGAACTTCTGAGTCCTGCCCTCGACTTTCAAGGCATAAAATAAAAGGAGTGGTATTTCTGTTCATTCCCTTATAACCATCTGTGTTTGTTTCCTGCTTTGTTGCTATTGAATCTGTTTGTGCTATTCATACATTTGAAGTGAATCTGATCCAATTTACTTCCCAATAAGTAGGGAGTAACCTTAGAAAAATCAGACACTTCCAGAGATGTTCAGATGCAGGTCTAACTTCCAAAACCACTCTCTCCAGTGAAATTTCTCTCCCCCACATGGATCCAGAGAGTACAGTAGTCAGCTTAACATCTGCGTGTTAGATTCTACAGCATCTAGATCAACTGTTTCACTCTTCTAGATTGTCCATACTATAAGTCAAATCCTGCATGGAATTTTATTCAGCAGTGTTACAGGCTTTGGCCTCATGATATTCATAAACAGGGACAGACAAATAAAAACTAACTCTACTTATACATATATATTTACATATCTATATTAAATACAGATATATCTATAAACAAACTATTTCTGCAACTTTGCCCACACCTTGAATTGCACATCTATAATATTAGCTGCTGCTGATATATTGAGATTCAGTGGTTTTGAGTCCTTAAGCAAGCAAATCTGAATTGTACAGAAATCACTGGAGCCAGGAATAGTCTGTACAGATGCTGGTGCAATTTTCTTCCACATGACTTTGCCAGTGCTGAAGGGCTCCTGGTATTCCAGCTCTGGATTCCAAGCAGACACAGTGTCATCTAGAGGAGAAACTATGGCCATGCACTTTGAGATATAAAGGGAATATATATTTTTGTGGGACTAGCTGTCCTGAATTAAACTAGTGTCCGTACTGATTCCAAGAGCAGTTTTTCCTCCCTCATTATTTTTCTGGGGTGTGTATGTATGTGTATGGGGCATGACATGAAGGTCTCTTGGGAAACTCCTTTGTGATAAACTGTAGAGAATATCACACTGATCTAGGTTATTTCTGCCTTTTTATTATCTCCTCCTTATTCCCCTTCTCAGGAGCATGGGAGGCTAACAATGGCTTTTGGTACTTAGGTGCCCAGTTTGAAATGATGTAGAAGTAGCCTGGATAGGGAATTATTCCTTTGTAATTGGACACAAGAGCCAGCAGGAACCAGAAGGAAGATGATTGGCTTGCATTCAGGTTCTCCTTCTAAAGGCCCTACTATTTCTTTGCTTCTACTGTACAGGAAGCAGACAAGCTGTTATTTCTAGTTGCTGAGCACAATAGGGCTTGGAAGAAATGTGTTGGGTTTATATTAACCTCCTGTATTGAAAATCTAAGCAGAGTTAACTCAGTCCTGTACCCTTGCAAGACGCAATAGATAAATGAAGTATTGAGCAGTTCACCACATGGGAAGCCTTTCAGTGCTACTGTGGAATAAAAGCTCTGTTCTGTGCAGGCACTTCAGGTAGCACAGAGCATCAGACGAAGTTGGCCGAAGTTTCCCTTTGTGTGTCCCAGCCTCTTCTGCTTTTGCAGAACTGGTATAATTTGTCCTCAGAGATGGATTTACTTATTTTGTGAAGCACCAGACAACTTGCTGGCATTTATATTTCCTAATGACAGGCATTAGGAGAACATTAAACCTAGTGGTCCTGGGGTTGGCTGCTTGATTGCATGTTAGGATTTCATGCTGCGCAGAGGGGGAAATGAGGAGTAACAATAACACAGCTTTAAAATATGCTCCTCAGTTAAAGAGTTTAAGAGCAGTTCCAAAAAGCTGTCATGTGGGAGAGGCATTGACACGAGCCTGACAGGAAAGGTGATCTCAGTCCAAAGTCAATTCTGCCTGGGTCTGCGAAGCATCCATGAGCAGGAATAACTGCATGAGTGATTTCTTCCACAAGAAGTGCAGCTGTCAAACTTATTTTGAGAGCATTTCTTCAGATGCAAGCAGCTGCCACCAGGCTTTGGAAGCAGCATGTAGTTTAAATATTATCTGATAGGAAAAGGGCTTTTAAAGAGCCATTTTTAAGATGTGTTTGATTTTATTAAACTCAGCAATTATAGTCAAAGCTGTCCTAGGACACACTGTGATCACAGAAAACATACAAAGATCACATGAACCCCACTTGGTTTAAGAGCAATGAAAGATGTGATGCTACCAGTAGAAATAAAACAGAGCAGTAATTGAGGTTATCCCTAACAAAAGCATTCTATTAGACACAGGTGCCAGAGATTCCAGGTTACAGAGTTCCAGGATCACCATTAGCAGACCAGAAAGATCTTGAATTTCATGAGTGGAGGAGAAATGGTAACTCTAATTTCCATGTTTCTCATTAAGAGAGAACAAATCTCAGTTCTTTGAGCCACTACATCTGACCTCTGCCAGGCACTGCTCTTGGCATTATTATTGTATTTATATTATAAGTATTGTTAATTAATATAATGTTAATATTATTAATAATGTGAATTTTTTTTAATGCCATTGAATTCATAGCATTATGCAGCATAAGTGAAAAAGCAAAACGTATGAGGAACTCAACAATAAGATTAAATTCTTGTGTGAGTTCTTGCCAGAAGCATCCCAGTCGTTAGCTGACATAAGGCCAACCTCAATTTACATTTAGAAGATGTAAGAGGTGGTATGGACACTTCTTTAGCAAATGGTTATTGATGGTTGAATTCATAGTAAGATTACACATAAGGAGGCTGAGATGTGCTGAACACCTGCTGATCACTTGCAACTTCAGCTGACATGAGGGACAGGTTCTAGGATTTCACACCTTTCTGGATTTGATTTGGATCTTCCAAACCCAGGACTGTTCCAGAGAGCTGCATTAAGTGTGAGTCATCCTTACAGAACAAGATTTTTATGACTGGCTCCTGAAAGCTTGTTTGCCCAAACAATGCTTATGCTCTCACTCTGTAGTTCAGTCAGCTGCTCTACAATACTTAGACTACACAAGACAAGCAGACTGGTCTTACAGTCTTCTAGCACATCTGGTACATCAGCCAATTTTTCCTTAGTATCATCCAGCCACCCGGCTATCCCTATACTGAGTGCAGTATAGCTTTACCAGTAGCTTTGAAGAGTCCCTTGGTGTTGCCTACTGCACAGAATCATAATTGTGCTGGTGATTACTGAGCAATTGTGTGTGGTGGGCTACCTGCAGGACCTCCTGTAAGCATGCTGTTTCACTAACCAGTGTTTTAGTATGCCATAGCTGTTCAGAGAAAAGTAGCTACCTGCAGAAGCGATAAAGTAAACAGTTCAGGTCCTGCTACTCAGGGGCATCTGACTGGGATAAACATGAGCATGTTAATAAGATCTTATGCAGATGTTCCAGTTGTTATCATGGAGGGAGGAATATACATCAATCTTATGAAGATGTGTGATCATGTCCCAGAATTGGCCTGTAGGTTGGTAGGTTCAGCAGTCTTGTAATGACTAATGTAAGCTAATCAATGGGTTGGAGGTTATGCTTAGCATATAAGTAACCTCACCGATTGGGAAAGGGAGAAAAGTAGAGAAGAAATCCTATTAGGTCTTGTCCTCCACTAAAGCTGGACATACTGCTCAGGAAATCCTCTGCTTGTGTTAATCATCCCACTAATTAAGCAGTAAGAGCTGATTAAACAAAAGTCACTCAGAGAGTTTGATGATGGAGGTTAAGTTCCAGAGCAGATCAAATTAGATGGCTGGATAAGTATTTGCATACATTAACATTAACCAGCCCTTTCTTTTGTAAAGATCCAGGCAACATCTTTCTGAGTGCAGCCAAATCAGCATTTTAATCATGTTCTCACATGAATGGTTCACTTACTTTTCTAATTTTGAAGGTCTGTGGCAGCAAAGTAGGAGATGACACCGCATTAAAAAATCATGAATAAATATACCTTAGGTAGGTGTAAAGCTTGATGGGCAGGTTGTTCCTTCTAGATCAACATGCTTGGGACAGCTAGAGCTACATTTTTTGTTGCTACCAGGTTCAGGAGTCACTGAGATCTAAATCAAATGACCTAGAGACTAGATGTGTTCAGTGTCCTGAGTCATCAAAACCCTCTGTGGATCTGAGTAATAGGTTAATACCAGTGCTGCTGCACTCCAGAGCATGGGTTATCAAATCTTGCAGTGTGTCATTGCAGATAGCACTGTTATAAAAATCTGTTGGACCAGCTCAGGTGCTACTAGGTAATCCATATGCATAAGTACTATTTGCCAGTGTTTTCTCTACTGTTTCTGACGTGACGAATATTCAAGGATTCAACTGAAATCAATGGGAGTTGCACATCTGCAGTCTGGAAGAAGAAAGGAAGGGTTTCTGGTACATTCATTATGGGCCACTCTGAGTGGTTGTCAGCATGCACATTGGAAACAGCAATTTCTGGGGTGGATTTCTGAAGGAAGCCAAAGCAAGAATAAAATATTTGTAAGATTTGTCTTTACTAACACTTCTGATAGGAGAATATCTTCATGCAATCGTTATCCTCCATTTGTGTCAACTTAGCCAGTAAATCCATACCAACAGCTCAGTATCATCCAGTGTAGCAATGAGTTCCTGTGTGCAGCAGGATCAAAAAAAAACATAGCAACAAAAGAAGAAAAGGGACAAAATGCAGTTATGGGCACGTTCAGGCAGCCAGGAAGAGGTAAAAAAGAGCAGTGATAAAGCTTTATCATTTCTTTCCTACAGAAGAATTTCAAATGCACTCTACCCTATCAGTTTTAGGCAGACAGATGACAGATGCGCTCAGACTAGAAAGGCTCAATACTATTGCATTATTATTATGACTTCTTTAGAGAGGATAACATTTCAACTATTAAAATCACTTGCTTTGCCCTGGCTCATTGTTAACAACCTACTTTATCACCTTCAGTAACCTGAATAGTAATGCTTTCACTGGATATGGTTATCAAGAATCAATTTGCAGTCTGAGCTAAGCCTAGCTGACATTATTGGAGTCTCAGCTGGTTGGAGGGGAGGAGTGACTTCCAAGCTGTTTATTGTTTTTCTTCTTTAAAAGTTGATTAGAAACAGGGCAGTATCACCTCACCTGTACATACTTAAATCTGTCTGATGCTTCTGAGATGAAACCTTATGAAACTCCCAGCCTACAGATTTCAAATTAGTCTGAACTCAAAGTAACCCACAAACACATTATGTCATGTGTTCTCTCCTTTCCTACTTGGAGATGTACGAGCAGTTTGAGAGAAAACAATGGAGGTGAAATTATTCAGAGGTAACAGGGCATATGTACTGGCATGTGGTCAGTGAAAACAAGCCAGTGTTTTATCTTATTGTCCAAGATACTTTAAGTCAAAATTTTACAAAATGATAGGTGATTGCACTCTGAGATTTGAGAATGCCAGAGGGGCTGATGCTCCTGGATGTTACCTTTCTAACATCCAAATATTTATTTTCATTCCATGCCATTGGTAGGGATAGTTCTCAGCACTGAGCATCTGTCACTGGATGTTAAACACGACTATCAATAACCAGAAAAACTTTGTGGCGCCTCAGATAACTTCACCCAAAGCATAAGGGTAGTTCTGAAATGAGATTTGAGCTGTCTCCAGTCCAAAGCTCAACTTGTGTTAAGAAGGTGAGGCTGGTTACCTTCTGCCTTCAAGTAGGAATGGAAGTTACAAATGTCTGTTTTCCTACAGCAAGTGATGTGCTTTGAAATCTGAACATCCCAGGTCTAATTCTGACAGATAATCTCCAAAGCAGCATGCTACAGGCTTATTCATTCTGCATTTCTGACCCCAACATCCTCTAAATTCTCTCCCTCCAAATACTCAGATGTAGTCTGGCTGTGGCCACATAGATTCATACTTACAAGTATTTCAAGAGACCCTCTAATCCATCTGCCTGCCCTGGGCCACAGACTGTATTCTCTTTTCTGAGCAGACACTGCAAATCTCACCAGTTTGATGTAGCTGAATACCTCAAGGGCTCTGCTCTAAGAATAAAGGCAATAGATGTTTTCTAGGTTATTTTAGTATGCATGTTTGGGTTCTTCTGAAATGAATAGAGAATATTATTCATAGCCTCCTGCCCTTGTCAGGGTCAGAGAGTGTAATAGTGGTTTCCACAGCAGAAGAATGAAAGGGCTCAAATTACATCTTAGGGCAAAGACAATATGGTTTGAACTATAACAATGCAGCTGAAATTCCTCTTACCTTACAAGAAGGATGATGTTACCTAGTGGTGACTAACTGGTCTATGAATACCATCCCATCAATGTTCATGGGACCAGGGCAAGGACAAGCCACAGGAATAAAAATGGCTACAACTGAAATCTTTCCATTTATAGGGTAGTTGGTGGAAAGGAGCCATAGTTTGAGCTGCTCCACTTGTTCCTGCAAGACTTTATTTTACACTGTCACTAGATAGATATTTTCCAAAGCATTAAAGAAGAAAGAAGTTATCTCTCATAATTGCTCATTATGAATTGTTACAGTTCTTTGAGTCCAGACAGCATTTATGAGGCAATCTTTAAACACTGGCTTTACTAGACGTATTTACTGCATATTAATTAGTGAGTATACATGCATTTGAGTTTACTGAACATCTTCTGCTGAGGGTATTAGACTTTTAAAGAAGCTGCTCATCTCATGCACAGATATCCCCCAGTAAGCAGATTCCCACTGGGCAAAGCTCATTAATTAATGAGAAGCTCTGGATTAGCATTTTGAAGCTTGGCATGGAAGTGACCAGCTAGGAGCAGCTGAACGAAAATTAAACCAGGCTCCCTCATGACAGCAGGTTGCAGCTCCGTGTTCTCCATTTCCCTGCTGACTTTTCCATTCCCCCGTGAAGATATTCCACTCCAGCAGAATCTGCCAGGTATTCTTTACATTTCTTCAGAAACTCCTTGTAGATCCTGTAATGTCAGGGTAGAGAGGGGAATTTGGTAATCCAAGGAAATGATGGTGTTGGAAGTGGCTAGAAAACACTGTCAGCTTTAAGACTGTGTTAGTCTGAAGTTCTCAGGAAGATTTTAAGCTCTTTAATGGGAGCAGTCTTAAAGGAGATAATATTACAAAAGTGTTCACAAGGAGAAAACCCTTCCTCTTGCATGGAACTTGTATAATGCTGAAATCTGAAGTATAAACAAATTCGGCAACAAAATGGACCTACTGCAAAGCACTACATCCTGGTGGAGAACCAGAAAATGCTGATGAGCAGGAAGTGATGCAGCATTTATAGACATTTATCTCAAAGCATATTTTAGATACTGGTGGCTCCATGTAGGTGCAAAAAGATGCACTAAACATTGTTCTGGGCTGGAAGTAGTGTGATGTATCCTTGCCTTGTTTTGGGAAGATGAATAGCACACTGCAGTCAATGGAGAGGACTTTTAGGAGGTCCTCAAAGTTCCTGTGGATCCTACCTGCATTGGCTAAAATGAAGTTTGATGCACACCCCACAAAGTATTCTCTTGTTCTTATGGGTTGGCCACCTCCTCAGATGACTGCTTGAAGAAGGCAGTGGTCACCTTAGTCTTGTAAGAATTTAAAGATTCAGGGGGTTGTGATGGGCTCATTCCCTTTGCCTCTCATGCTGGTATCACAGCTTTCATGAACAGATGTGGAAGACACAGATTTCCCTGAGAGGCCCCTATAAGCACAACGATGTCAGCACAGCAAAGACTATTCTTGTTCATCTCAGTGGCATGAACTGGCACCCTCTTGAACTGCCAGCAGACATCTTCAGTGTCGATATAAGAATTCTTCTCTACTATGGATGCTTGGCTCAGGTTGGGGCAGTGCACTACCTACACTGACAACAGCATCGTCTCAGTCATTTGAGTAAGTAAATCTCAGAGTATCGGCAACACTTAAGCCTTCAGTCGAACCTCACACCAGACTTAGCCATTGCCCAACGAGTTTTCAGTTTAAGCAGACAAGATAGGAAAAAGTAGGGAAAAGAATGTTTTTCCTCTCATATTCATTGGGTCAGACAGAAAAAAGAAAACCTCAGCTGACCTAAAAACCCATCAACTGTAATACCTGACTGAGGGAGACTGTGGACGTGAGTGTGGCTTTCGAGAACGGGGCGAGCGGTTGGGAGGTCTGGGATGGCCTCTAGTGGCCATCACGGCACGGTGGGGGCTGCAGCTGAGAAATGCAGCCTTTCTGGAAAGAGTCAGGTAATAGCTTCCCTAAGCATTGCCTCGGCTTCCCACGGAGAGAAGTCTGGAGAGTTCCAGATATTTTTGTCTGTTGTTAAATTCAGCGTACAGTTGCCATTACGGTCCCCCCCTAAGAGCCTGATCATTCGCAGCGTGAATCCTATATTGCAACACTGAACAAAGCAGAGTACTTGCCATTCTTGCAAGGACAGAAAAAAATGCTCAACATTACAGCAGAGGCTGTAAAACAGATCCAAAAGTACTTTGGTGCCAGGCTTCTCTGGGTTGTTTGAGCTCAGTAGATGCACTGGCACAGAGCTCTGGCTCAGTGTGAACACTGCTCCAGTTTTAGGATCAAATAATGAACAGGCAGGGAGTCTGAAATAAGGCCTCGTCCCTAAACAGAGAGGATCCTGGTCACACATGTAAGGGAAAAAATTTGAGCGAAGCTCATTGTAAAACCTGGGTCACAAGTGTTCTGTCTGACTTGTGAGTACAGATTTAAACTGTGTGTCAATTCTGGTTGCCAGGTGTTGAGAAATACTATAAAATTCAGCTGGTGGCTGCGTCTGAGAGGGAAGTGATGAACAACTCTGCTGGTATATTTTCTCATAACAGAAGAAATAGATGCACTCTGAAGAAGCCGAGACTTATTTTTCACCCAAAGTGCTTAAAAATTAGTGCAACTTGAAGTAAATGTTCCAGTCAATTTGTTTTTCCACTATCTGACCAGCTTTGTTAGTAATGCAGGAGTAATAGAAAAAATATATTGACAGAACTGTATCTGCAGAATACAGAGCAAAGGCTGCCTGCGCTCATGGCGAAGACTATTACCGATTGCTACAAGAATGTTTCTCAAAATGGTTTATAAGGCATCAGCAAGTCTTTAATTTAACTGTGCACCATTATTACATGCTGAGTGTGGTTTATTATTGTACTAATAAACCATAAAGATGACTCTATAACTTCATTACCACAGTCAATTTGCCATGTGCAGTGTTAATTTGCCAACAGATCATTAATTGCCGGTACTCACTGAAATGTAGACATAAAGTAAAACTATTGGGTAGAATTTCTTTGCCAGATTCTGTTCTGCTGAGGGTGGTGAGACTGAGCACACACAGAAATAACCGTGATTTGCCAATAGAAAGCCTTAGCTCTCCTGTGAACACAATGGGGAAAGAAGCCACAGAGGTTCGAGTCCCAGCAGTGCTCCTCTGTCACCTCGGAACAAAAAGCCAAATGAATTCTGATCTGAACCCTTCAAGACACACGGTTTGCACTACCCAAGGATTTCAGAAATGTAACTGTTCTGGGATGTGCAGTTTTTCCCTAGAGGACAAACAAAACAAAATGCCTCATTCAGCTGAAGGAACCTCTTCAGTCCAGGGCTAGGCTGCATCGCCGTGTCGTACCACGGGGGTTCATTTTGTGCATATACAGCTGTATGCTAGGAATCCCCCTGTGGTTGGCTTATAAGCAGATAGACACATTTAAGAGTATGGAGGAAAGGCTGAGGGAGCTGGGTCTCTTTAGCTTGCTAAAAAGAGACTGAGTGGTGACCTCATTAATGTTTATAAATATGGAAAGGGCGAGTGTCAGGAGGAAGGAGCCAGGCTCTGCTCAGTGTCATCCAGGGTAGGACAAGGAGCAATGGGTGTCAGCGGGAACAGGGAAGGTTCCACATAAATAAGAGAAGAAACTTCTTCCTGGTGAGGGGGACAGAGTACTGGAAGGGGCATTCCAGGGGGTTTAAAAGCCACTTGGACATCTTCCTGTGCAACTAGGGGATCCTGCTCTGGCGGGGGGATTGGACTAGATGATTTTTCAAGGTCCCTTCCAATCCCTGACATTCTGTGATTTTTGGAATAGGAAAATGTAGTTTAATGTTGACATAAATAACAATTTAACATTGTTCCAGCAAAGCAAAATAAGACATTTGTATTTTGGAATAGTGAAGATGCCAAAACACCCACAAAAGTCTCTCAAGCTCTGGGAAGTTCATCTTTTGCCTGATTCAAAACGAACCTAAACACTGGAAATTTATCTGGGGATGAAATTCGTAATTGTACTCTGCTGAATCGGTGGAATTTTTCCATTTTTGGAATAAAGTCATTCTGCATGTGGTCCTGGTTCTGCATGTGGTGTAGATCTCACTCTTAATGATGCCATTATACAAGGAATTGCTCAGTGCTTACTTTCCCTGGAGATATGCAAACCCCACTCCTTCAGATGGGGGATATTAAGCTTCATAAGAGGTGTTCTTTAAATTCCTGGCACACTAATGTCCTTTTGCAAAGCTTGTCTTACACCTCATTACCTGATACAGAAATCTGAGAGGTTATAAGGTGATAAAAAACACATGTCACAGCCAGTGTGGGATCTTCCTTTAGTTACACACCCCAGAGTATGAATACAGTGGCACTACAAGACAGAGTCAAGTTAGCAGTTCTCTGTGGCTCACACCATTCAGAGATGACCTTGATTCTTGTTCTGGTGATAGAGTTGATATCTACCTGGGCAGGTTCTGTGATTCTGATGACAAGGTAGTAATTTAACACCATGGTCAGCTTTACCCTGAAGCATGTTTCTAATTAGTAGGAACAAGGCAAGGGGAAAAATACAAGTGAGAGAGTGCTTGGAAATTTAAGGGCATTAATTGCCTCCCAGCTGTCAGGGCAGTTAATTAAATTCAGCATGTTGACTTCAGCTTTGTTGCGATTATGTGAAATTAATCTTCAAACACACTGAAAGCTTCCATTGCAGTTCATTTTAGTGCTGAAACCAGCAAATCCCAAACAACAAGAAGAGAAGTATTGGCATGCATCTGGCAGGCACCCAAGAAAATGTCAACCTACAGAAATGTGATGAAACTTTTTTTCCCAGTTTGCTTTCACGCACGTCTTTTTTCCCCTTGTTGATTCCCCTATCCAGGCCAGAACTGTCTATGGAAAAGCAGAAACTCGACTGACAACCTTGTAAAGAAATCACAACTGTCCAGCTGCAATTCTTCTCCCACTCCTTAGCTGAAGCTGGATTAGATGTAAAGGATTACTTGGGAACTTCAGTTTGCAAAGAACAAATCCTTCCTGCTTGTTAGCTTTTGATTAGCACTGTCAACCTCTCTGTGCTGTGCATCACGCACAATTAAAAGCAGTCTCTGCCCCAGAAGGCTGGAACTTAAACTCCCTGCTTAGTATGCAAATACACTACCTGACTTGGGCATGTGTCAAAAATTTATGCATCAGTGTAGTCAGTGGAAGCCGCTATTAACATCAACTAGCTCGCTAAGCTCTTTTTATGTAAGCGAGGTGTGCATAAATACATTAATGCATTTTACATGCCTACTTTCTGAAAAAATGAGTCCATTTCCTATGAAGATAGGAGTGCCCTTGTAGCTGCACTTACAATATTAATTAAGTGATGCTCACTCTTAAGCAGTGATGTACCAAGGAGTAATTGATTGGGTGGACACTTAACATCTAGACAGAAACAATGCTTATTATCTCTGCTTGCTGCTTCCAGTTACTAGGTTTTTCCTAAGAGAATTGGATCAGATTGGCAGCATGATTTAGATTTTTCTGCTAAGTTTTGATGTTATCTTTGAGAAGTTGTCAATCTCAGTAATCAAAACTTACAGCGAGAATCACCTGCTTTGCGGGGTATGACATAATCAGGTAAGACATGATGTGCTTTCTCTCCTCAATGTGGACACTCTGTTAATGTCGTACGTTACATCCACTGACAAGTTACTACAGGTGAAGTGAATGCCGTAACCTCCTGGGCAGGGATGCACTCCCTTATAGCTGCTTTAACAACAGAACTTCTCCATAGAGGCTGCCCTTTCTCTTGGAGCAAGTAGTTGGCACAAGAAGAGAACTGGAATGCAGTAGTGGGTTGAATTTCCTACAGTCTGTGTTCCGATAGTAATATTTTTAACAGTAGTAATAATAGTAATAATTGCTAATAATTGCCTGGCCACTACCAAATGAGACTCGCTGGTCCCAGACCCTCCGAAAGGGACCTGGAAGCAGTGTGTCATGCAGTGGAGAACAGCAGTAAGGAATGGGTCCTCTTTGACTGCCCAGAAGCTATGTTAGGGCAAATTGTTCCATGATCTGATTGATTGAGAAGTCTGGTGTCCTCTTATCTGAATATGCATTCCCAGTTTTCTGTAGCACCTGTTTTTCCAGCTGGTCAAAGAAGGATACAATCGATATCTGCCTCTTCACGCTGTGTACAAAGGCTGTACAAGATTTCTTTGGGGATAACTATTTGACATCAGTCTGGTTGATGGTGAACACTACTGACTCTTTTTACCTTCAAGAGCTACATTCAGTCCTGTTGTGCTGTGTTAGAGCGCGTGACCTCTGTTCTCTGCCTTTAGTACAGGATATGCTGTACAAAAATGTCAACTGATTGAGGGCAGAGCTCAGTTTTTCAGAGATTGTATTACAAGGAAAGGGTTTGCACATGAAGTCAGCTACTAGATGCAAAGCCTGGCTGTTGAGGTGGCTGAAGGGCACAATCCCTAACCTGCATTTGGAGTAATTTGTTTTCCTGAATCCTACTAGATATTGCCTTATAGTCTAAATCTGAAGAACCCCCCAGTACAAACCTAAAAGCACTGGAGTAATTTTACCCTTCTGACAACCCAGTATTCTTACAGGCTGAGAATCACTCGCAGTGAGCTTCAGTGCCATCAGCTAAATGCCTGGCAGGCATCTGCAGCATCCTCAAACCTCATGCGCGTGTTCTAGCTGAAGGCAGCTCTTGGCCTTGCTGTTTGTTGGCTTCTCCTTTCAAGCAAGAGCAGTGAAGAACTACTGCCAGCATGTAGTGATAGGAAAAGGGATACTGGCTTTAAATTGGATGAGGGTAGATTTAGTTTAGATATAACGAAAAAATTCTTCACTGTGAGGGTGCTGAGGCACAGGAGTTGGTTGCCCAGAGAGGTTGCGAAAGCTCCATCCCTGGAAGTATTTATAGCCAGGTTGGATGGAACTTTGGGCAGCCTGGTCCAGAGGGAGGTGTCTCTAGCATGGGCTTTGAACTAGATGATCTTTAAGGTTGCTCCCAACCCAAACCTTTCTATGAATGTTGTAATATTGCAGGACATGACTCTCCATCAGCAGAAAGAGCTTCTCAGAAGATTAATCTCAGATAAATCTTCACTTTTCTGACTCTCATCCCATAGCTTAGTTCTGATTTCAAAAGGAAATGTATGTTTTATCTATGTGGGTTTTTTGAACAGCACCAGATCTCTCAGTAAACCTCTAGGACAGAAATGATAGTAACTTGCTAGACCTTTGGGAAATCCAGTTAAAGTTCCCATATGACACAAGTTCAGGTATGCTCTGTTAGGTCACTCAGACCTAGCTCTTGTTCCAGAAAACCTTAGATACTTATCCAAGGTATCTAAGGAGCCCAGTTGCTGTATGGTCTCTCTACAAACCGTGGATAGGAAGAAGCCTGTGAAAACAAGGTTTAGCCCACCTGAGTTATGCTGTGAGGTTTATTGTAGTAAAGATTGTGAGGCACTGGGGTGGAGAGTGAGGGCGTGCTGAATGGAGAGAAGTGACTACCAAGTTCATTATGCCTAGAAAGTTCCTGGAGTTCATTGCACTAAGACCTGCTGAGATCTTGATTAGCAGAACTTGCCACAAGCATTTGGCTGGGTTTGTCTGAGATACCTATTCTGCAGAATAAGGATACAACTAACTTCTGATTTTGTAACCAACATTCATTTACCCTTCTTTCTCATATAATTTAATTCTGCTCTGTTGAAAGTCATAGAATCATAGACACATTAGGGATTGGAAAGGAACCTCAAAAGACCATCCAGTCCAATCCCCCTGCCACAGTGGGATCACCCAGACCAAGTCCAGGCAGGTTTCAAACATCTCCAGAAAAGGAGACCCCACAAACCCCCTGGGCAGTCACCCTCACGTGGGTACAGTCACCGCAGAAATCTTCTGGAATTATATATCTAAAATCCCATACCTACCCCACAAACAAGCTCATCATCCACCCATGAAGTCTAATCTTCCAGTCCAATAGAGGAGGGCAGCCATAGCATGGGGTTTACAGCAGCACAGGCTGCCCTGCAAGGTAGCTACACACTGCTATCTAGCCCCAGCTGTAGCATTTTAAGCTGGGAAGATCACAATCCTCTGCCTCTTTTCAACAGGTTCTCACTTTCTATGCTGTCAGAAGTCCTGAAGCCCAACAAGGCAACTATAGCACAACACAGGCTTGAGCAGCCATTGCTATGCAGCTGCATGGTGTTTCCCTCCTGGAGCTGGCAAGATCTGCACTGCAGATATATCCTGAGATCCTCTGGTTGCTGTTGTTCTTAAATACAGCTCCCCACCCACGAGGCTTTTTCCACCTTTCTCATTAGGAAACAGGAGAATCACTGACCCTAAATTTAACTCTAATCTTAACTCTCTAACTCCAATTTCTTTCTAAACTATTTACTTCAGACTTTTGTATTATGTTTTGAGCAGTGCTGACAGCCGATAGTTCTGGAATAGTGAAATGCCTTGCAACCATGGCAACACAATGCACTCCTCGGAAAGTTTTCCGATACTAAAAGTATTAGTTTACCACAACCACGTACATTAGGTTTCCTGTGAGATTGCCAAGCTCACCATGTTGTTTAGAAGCCCAGAGCTCAGTGACTGATCAGGTAACATTGCAGAGAATCACTCTGACATGGTACACAGCTTTTGCCCCTGGAGTACACAACAGGAACAAGCCTAAAGGAAACTACTTATGAAAGTTATCAAGCTGGAAAAATTGGGAGCATTGTTATTGAAGGGTAGATCTGTTCTATTCTGTTGTAGAATTCCCTTGCTTCAGATAACAGCTTTAATTTTGCATCAACCTGCTTTGATTTGTAAAGAGAAACTGAATCCCTGCTGGTGACAACAATAAGCAATCCTTCTCTTCTCACCTTGCCAATTTTAGCAGAATCACAGATTTATTGAGGCTGGAAAAGACCTCCAAGATCGTCAAGCCCAGCCTATGACCTGACATCACCACAATCCAAACTATGACAATAAGTGCCACGTCCAGTCTTTTCCTCCCAGTAGGAACAGGCTCCTGCTTGCTGGTACCTCCATGTAAATATTTCCCATAGTTTACTCCTGTTTGCATTCTCTCTCTCCTGAATGTGCATCTAATCTTAATCTTTGTCTCCCCTATAATGCTGAATTAAAATCTCCTAAGTGCATGAAAAATGGTGACTGTAATGCATGAAGGAAAATTAATAAAGCCAGGAGGGGACACGAAATCAATAATCTAATTCTGACAGCTTGCTTTGTCTCTGTGGCCAGGCTGTAAGGATGTACTAGTGTTTCCCTCTGTTTAAAATTAATTGAACTATTTTATCACATCAGATAAGAGTGCACTCTTTGTGCTATTGAAGTGATAATTATGACATGATAATTGCAGTCTGTGGCCTGCCTGGTTCTCTGAATGAGTCAGCACCGGCAATTTGTCTGTGGCAGCAAGTTACGGGAATGTGAACCTACAGACGGGCACTGGAGGACAGTCTAGCTGCTTATTATCTCTACTCCTCAAACTTCCTTAACCACAGGAGGATAGTATGGTGGTGGTGGTGGTGTGGTTTGGGAAGGGGATTTGGAGCTTTTGTTTTTAATTTTGTTTCTGGTTTGGGCAATCTGTTCTGATAAACATGATGATTGCAGCAATCAGAGACAGAAAAAGATGGAAGCAATGCCAGACTGGGAGGTTGTAGATTCTGAGCTAGGTGATGGTGTCCTTTGAAGAAGTTCTGCTTAATACTGGAATAATATGGGCTCCCCATGCCTGCTGCACCTTAGCATGATTCCATTAAAACTGACCAAGCTTGGAGTTTTCTAAGTTATCTGCGGCAGAACTATCCTGCTGAGAGCTCTGTACTCCTCTTTGCTCACTGAAAAGCCACAACAATGCCCTAGAAGAAGGAAGACAAAATGCTTGCTAGCAGAAAAAAAACCTATAAGCGTTAAATGCTGCTGAAGAACTGCTTGGTTTTGGCAAGCTCAAAGCACAGGGGTTTTCCTCCTGAGCCCTTTCCTGCCTGACCCAGGAGACAAGGTGGAGATAGACACATGCAGATAAGAAAATGAGGGAACATTTCTGGGAGACATGAGAAAGTGCAGTCACATAGCACGGAAGTAAAGCTGTTAGGTTTATTCAGTTTTGAGGGAAGGTAGGAAAGAAGAAGAGAGTTGTTTGATTTCTTGGTGTCCTTTCACTATGTGATCTCAGGTGAAAAAGGAATAATCTTTGAATTAGAACAAAGCAGTGATGCATTGGAATAAATAATAAACAAAAAAGAAGGTAAAACACAGTATGAAACAGCTGCTTACTAAGTGAACATCATCCATCCTGTGAGCTGATGAGACAGTGGAAGAAATGGTGTAAGATCATGCAATTAATAATGATGTACCATCCAAAAGAGCTGATTTAGAGCCACCTCTTAGCAGTGTTTAATTTTGCAACTCTAATTTTCTTCGACTGTGTGTGCAATTATATCGTAGCTGTATTATTCATTTATCACAATGTTATTTCTAAGCTGCTTCCACCTCAGGTGTGCAGATATGAACGTTGTAAGATCGTGCCACATGCAAGGAGGCTCAAATAAAGAGGACACATTTTTATTCCTTGAACGTCATGGCGTGTTAGCATCTGTGACAGTTCAGACAAGGTGCTATTCCCTCATCCCAGATCCCTAGTAGATGTGATGAGCTGCAAGGGAACTGTCAGCAAGGAGGATTTGTACATAGCATATTGCCTCCCGAGAAAGGAACCAACACGCATCAACACATGTACAACATGTCGCTATTAGGTCTAGATTTGGAGTTCAAGAGACAGATGCTCTGCTTATGTCTGCAACACTCTGTTGTATGCTGCATACACTGAGTGAGAATGTGATTTGCAGAGAATCACAGGCTTGTCCCAGGGCTTGTGGGAGATCTTTTGGGAGAGAATATGGTTATCCCACAACGTTGATGTCTGGAATGGGCTACTCAGGGAGGTGGTGTGGGCCCCATCCCTGGAGTCATTTAAGATCAGGTTTGATAAGGCTCTGAGCAACATGCCCTAGGCAGAGCTATCCCTGCTTGTGTGGAGAGGTGGACTAGATGACCTCTGGAGGTGCCTTCCAGACTGGACCATTCTAATTAGTTGTTTTTTCTTTTATTTGGAAATAACATGTTGGCTTGAGACTAACCCTGTGCTGTGATTATGTCTTGCAGGTCAAAACCAAACTGGAAAGCTTGTCACATGCAGCCTAAGTGACATCTGAGTGACACCTAATAGAGACACTGATAATGTAGTATCTGATGTAAACCCCAAAGTTAGTAATAAAAATAGCTCCAAGATCAATGTCAATTATTTCTTAAATAAAGAGCAAAAATATCCACTGTTCCTTTCTCCTCTTCCTGTGACTGCAGTACCATTGTAAAAATGCAATTCAGTCTTCTCCCCTCACTAATACTCAGAGAAAGTTGTTGGACACGCAGCCAGATCTCACTTCTGTAGCATTTTCCCACTCACTTACATAAACTGGACATGACTATTGACGATTGCTGTCTCTGACACTGCATTTCAACATGCAAAGGAAACCACCATCGTGTGTGCAGCTATGTATACATAAACCCATAAATATTAACATTCGCATTCTCTGCAAAAGAATAGTATTTCTAGCATCCCAGTTCTTTCCCGGAACAAAGTGAGGAACAGATAGAAAAACAGAGAGCTGGAGAATTGTTGGCTGGAAAGGACCTCTGGTGGTCAGTCATTCAAATTCCCATTTGGAGCAGGAGCATGGCTAACAAAGCCAATGAAGGGAGCACCTACTAAGCAGAGGTGCTTCCCACTTGTATTTTATAGTTATGCTCATTCATGTCACACACACTTATGCATGACTGTTTACATTATGATGAAGAGGTGATTGACAGTAAATAAACCTTTATGGTTATTTCCAGCACAGAGCAATGGATCAGACAGCAGCCAAAGGGTATCTTTAAATGAGAGGGGGAGAAGAAAATCAGCATCCTCCTGCAGAAATGGGGCTTTGGCCAGGATTTTCTAATGGGTTAAGGGATTGATCTTACATGTCATTGGTAGATTGTTGCCACAGTATGTATTCCTGAGAGTCACAGTAGTGCTGACAACATGGCAGTACCGAAATGAGAGTCAAAATTTCCATGCACAGGGGTAATGTTTAATAGAGCAACTGGTAAGAGTGGGAAAAAGTGAATTAAAAAAACATACTGATGAAGTAGCAATACAGTTTGAACCAAGTACAGAGTGTGTCTAGCTGCTCTGACTGTGATTTCCTGTGAAATCCAGCCTGTAATTTTAATCCAAACTCCCCAGTTCCTTTCATTGTAAGTAAAGGAAAACAGGATACATGGCCCTGTTGATACACGGCATGGGGTTGCTGAGAATCCAGTGAAACAGTCTGAGCTAATCTCTTTGAATAGCAATTTTTTAAACAGTTTATCCTACAATGACATCTGGTGGTTGTTTTTCTCTGACAGGACATTCTTGCAGAAGTATCCTGCCAAGCACTGCCTCAGGGTGAAGCATCCCATGACAATAATCCGCTGGGGTTCTGCTTTTGAGGGGAAGTGCAAACGTATTAACAAGATAGAACACTTTTTCAGTGATGAAACAGCACAGAGTCCCTCCTTGGGGCCAGGCATTGTGGCTAATTGTCTTGTGGGAAGTGATTTAATGGCCAAGTATCCAGCAGAGAAGCCACTGCTGCATCTCAAAGATGAACTGTTTCATACTGAAAGCAGCCACAGTTTAACCCAAGAATGTGCTGTGATTTGTTGGTGATCAGAGCATCCTCATACCCATTTTGTCAGCAGAAGCTATGAGAGTCCTTAGGGGTGGGTGCATATCTCTACTGCTGCCACTGAGCCTTGCTGTGTTGGGTGCTGAGTGCTCTGCAGACAGTATTCCACAGGCTTCTAATCCGTGCAATGGCAGCAGAGAGGACTTTCTCCCACACGCAGCCCACAACAAAGCCCTATAAGATAGTGAAATGTACAGACTCTCCCCAGCTGCCTCTTTAGTGGTGAAAAATGCAACCCAACCTCTGCTCTCAGCTGCAGCTATGTGCTTGTTCAGGTGTTGGCAATGCCCAGCACTTGCTTAATCCAGACAGGCTGCATATTTAGGTCCTTCCCCCATCTCCTCAGTGTTGCTCAGATCCTTATGGCTAGAGTGAGATCTGTCATTCTTGTGTGTTTATCCAGGTCCTTGTGGTCACTGAGTATTCCATTTTGGAGCTTGAGGCTATTGAGGAGGAGCCTTTAGAGCTTGTGGCTATTGCAGGCATCTCCTAGCCACCAGGTGGAACCCAAGCCATGCCTGTTCTCTCTGCCAGCAGCTCCTCTCAGAAATGTGCAAGTAAGTCAACGCTTCCCTTTGCTAGGTTTTACCCTTTCGGGGGTAGTTTGTACTGCAGAGAAAATCCCTGTTCCCTTCCACAAGTCACCAGGTCGGTGGTAAGAAGGGGAATTGCCTAAGGGGAGCTTACACCGACAGGAGCAAGACATGGACTTTGAAACCTGATTTCACAAATCAGCTGTTTAAAGAGGAGACCAAGCACACAGTGGCTACAGTGGGGAATGAATAACATGAATGAATTTCACAGTGTTTCACCTGCATTGAGGTAATGTGGGAAGGTGACAATTAAACTCTGGCAGCTCTCGGTGCTAAGCACTGCATTGCTGCTTGGGGAAAAGAGTGGAGTGCAGCAGCTGGGTTTGTAAGATTCTCAGTCATAAGGTCAGGTTCCAGCTAGCCTGGGCTGAATTTCTGCCCGATGCTCAGTATGTTCAAGCCCAACATTATTAATGATTAAAAGTGAATATTGCTTCATGTTGAATTCAAAATCCTTCATTATCATATATTTTTCCTAGATACTCATAAGTATCTATTTTGGGATGTCACTGGTTAATGCTGGGAAACGGTGGTGGTCACTACTACAGGCATTTGTTTGCTATGAAAACGTGGGGTTCTGCACTTCAAAATTTTACAAAAGACCTGGAAAATTGTGTAAAATAAGTGTTTTTGTGAAAGCCTAAACAGAATTGTGTTGTTATGCACACTTATGTTGATTTAGGGTGTT